>VWZW01006570.1:562822-576950 GCA_013397115.1 Edolisoma coerulescens
GGCCCGGGTGGTGTCCGGTCCTGCTCGGGGCCGTGAGCTGCTGGCTGGAACGGGGAAGGAGCAGCTCTCCCGTGCGGGTCCTGCCCTTAGGCTGTGTGTCGGGAGTCTCCCCTGCAGCCCCGGCGTGCTGGCTTATCCCATGTGTTGTGCGTACCCTTCCAGATCCAGAAGCTGTGTGACCGAGTAGCTTCGTCCACATTACTGGATGACCGGAGGGATGCTGTACGTGCTCTCAAGTCGTTATCCAAAGTAAGTAGCCAACTTCCCGAGTAGCGGCGTGAGTTTCAAGTAGCTTTGTCGGGTACTGCTGAAAAGGCTTTGTTTGGTGTTTGGGCTCGAGCATTAACCTTTTCTCTCTCCTCCATACAGAAATACCGGTTGGAGGTCGGCATACAAGCGATGGAACACCTCATCCACGTTCTCCAGACAGACCGGTAAGCATCCTGCAGCCACTTCGGGCTGCTGCCCCGACCCTTCTCTGCTGCTGACACAATAAATGTAGACCCGGTGCCCTGTAGTGACAAAGCTGGGAGGGCAGCTGGGTTTCTGGGAACTCCTCTGCTACCTTGGCTTTTTGTGCTGGTAAATGTCCTCAGAGCCTATTTGGAGGTAAAAAGAACAGAATTCCAGGAACCAGGATGAGGGACAGAAAGACAAGCTCTAGAGTGAAGGTACTACCAAAGTGTGTCTTAATGCTTCTCAGGGGCACCTTTGCACTACTGTAGGAAGGTGAGTCCAAGCAGATCGCGTTAACTAAATACGCGGTTTGAAATAACCCAGATCAACCTGTTATTGGGCAAAAGGTGAGCTGGACAGAATTAAGAGGAAAAGAATGAAGTCAACAGGGGTGTGTTTTTGTTGATGTGTGTTAAAAAACAAGTTGGGTTCAGGTAAACAGGAGAGCAGGACTCAGGCTGTGCTGCTAAGACAGATGGCATGAGGCTGAGTGCTCTGTGTGGACTAGCATGTAATACTCATGCAATCCAGTGTTTGGAATATCTTGGTTATCCATCCTTGCAACCACTGCTGTACCTGATAGTGCCCACATGTTGTAACGTGGAACCTGTTTGCAGTCCTTGGATTTAAGCTTCAAATACTGCACCTACTTGGTATTTATGTAGGCACATGTATGGGGATAGTCATTCAGTCTGGATTTGAACATCAAGCCAGTAAATTTATGTGAGACAGTCGTAAGGCTGTGGAATACCTAGATGTGCATACACTGGAAGGAGGAGTGTGTGCTTTGATGCCAATACCAAGGAGAATTCGGAAAGCTGCAGTTCAGTGTCTGGAAGGAGGCCTCCTGCTCCAGTTACGGATATAGGACATGAAACCCTTCAGGGCTCAGCCCAAGGCTGCTGGTTGAAGCCTTTCTTGCCTGGCCAGTTATGCCAGCTGGGAAGAAGGTGTGAGGCTGCTGTCTAGGCAAGTCCGTGTTATTCCTATTCTGTGGGCTGCGTAGTTAAAATTGAATGTCTGACCTGGTGCAAACAGTGAAAAGGAAGATTATAGGAGTAACTGTAAGTGATGTGAAGGGGAAGCCCTTTAAAAAACTAGGTTAAGGAGCCTACTTTCATCCACTGATCGGCTCTGGGGGCAGATTTGAACTTTGAGAAGGGAGGCGGTGCTCTACTGATCCAGTTGAGAGGGCAGCCTGAACCCTTCAGGGCAGGGACTTGAGGCTTTTCAGTGCTTTTTGGGCTCCAGTCGATCCTTTGGAATTTGTGTGTGCTGCGGTTCTGCATGCGTGTCTTGTGTGACTCAGGCTGCAGTTGAAAAAAATAATAAATACATGGGGGTTTTCTGAGTTTTCAGCTGAAGAAATGTGGGCTTCGATGAGATGTTGCTGGAGTCATTTGCTATTGCATGTTTGGTGGGCCAGCACATCAGCTGGGCCGGGTGTTGGGTGCTGTAGCTTCTTGGAGAGAGTTGTAGTCCCCGTGTGTGATCGGCACACGTGTTACATTGTTGGAGCTTGTGTTACTGTTTGGTGTCAGTAGTGGTAGAGGTGAGGCTCTGGGGACTCTTCCAATGGAAATCAAAGCCAGTTGAACTGATGAAGTGGTTGATAAGGGAGTCACAGGCCCAGCTGCCCCCAAAGCCCATTGTGATGGGTATATTGAACTGGGAGGCTGCTGGTCTGACAGAGGCTGCTCTTTTGGTGTGTGCCCACAGGTCTGATCTTTGGACCTTTCCAGCGTCCATCTGAAGTGCCCTGAAGCTTTCTGCAGAAGTGGAAAATGCTCTTTTCCACCTGTTTATTTTTTTTGCACTGCAGCTGCTTAACAAGAGAAGTCAATGACTGAGTGAAGTTGTCTTCTCACATGTCACTGTATTCATGTAAAGCATGCACACATGCTGGCCTGTGGCCCATTGGCTGTGTTACTCTTAAGATGACAGCAGGATTAATTTGATTAGAGAAATGTAACTGCTGCCTGTGTCCAGTTCTCAGTTCCTTGGATGCTGGGGTCTTTCTTTGAATTAGTTACAGCCTTTACTCTTAAACAGCAACATACCACTTCTTAAGTGGAAGACATCATTCCACTTGTTAGACAGTTTACTTGTAGGTTGCCTGAAGCCCTGTCTCCTGCTCAAGTGCTTAAAACTTGTTCTATAGAGAACTGATTTCTTTAATCTAAGTTTTCCAGTTCTGTGAATTGGGCATCCTGGAGCCTGAGTCAGCTTTTACATGCTCTAGACTTACAAACACTAGACTTCTTATGCCACGTGTTTATTTTGTACTGTGAAGTAGTGATCTGGTAGAGGACTTTTACTGACTTCTTGTTGAGATGTTGCTACCTCCCATCAGGAATTATTTTGAAAAAAAACTGGC
The DNA here is from genome assembly GCA_013397115.1 of Edolisoma coerulescens. Classification (NCBI taxonomy): domain Eukaryota; kingdom Metazoa; phylum Chordata; class Aves; order Passeriformes; family Campephagidae; genus Edolisoma; species Edolisoma coerulescens. The sequence continues at coordinate 565,656 of VWZW01006570.1, forward strand.
ATTTGACTGTAGAACAGGGCAATACCACTTAATTGTTGGTGTGAGAGAAGGCACTGGAGTGAGAAGTCAACTTGATCCTTAACTGCTTTGTTTCTACATATATTAAAAGGTTTTTGAATTTCAGTGTGGCAGCTGAAGGAGTTGAAAGAGTTTGGAGCCTAATATGTGGACCTAAGGCCCTTTTTTCCCCTAAGGCACCAACATCAGTTATCCATGTGCCGGACAGTCAATGCACGGGTGCTTTCACTTCCACGTGGTTCTGCTCTGCTGTTGTTTGTGAACTTGGAGGGGGCCCTGGCATCTCGTTTGAATGCCGTGGAAAATCATCACTAGCAGAGGCAGGCTGGCTGAGGTGGCTTGTGCTGGATTGTTGCACTGCACAAAGGCTGCCTCTTATGGATGCCTGAGAAGTCTTACTTCTTGACTGGTTTTTACTATAGAGTAAAAGCTGGGCAGCTTCAGCCTGAACAGGATAATCAGTGAGATGTGGGATGTGCTGAACAGCAGATGGTGGCAAGGCAGTGAACAGCAGAGGTGGGATGCTGCTGTCCTCATTTTGTGATGTCATATCTTTCAACCAGAGAAACAAGGCCTGCTTTTAATCACGTGTACATTAAATTTGCTTATCCTTTTGGAACTGCTGTAATTTCCCTGACAGGGGAAGTTAGAAAACCCACCAAGATGCAGCCTTGCTTTTCAGGTTTCCAAGAAATAATTTGTGTGTTTATAGATGTGGAATTGTTTCATTTCTATGAAAAGGAAAGCGTAGACTATGTAGTCGTATGTGGAAGAACTAAAATGACAGTTAAGGGAAAGCATTAGCAGGCTGGAGATGTGATCATACCTGCTAGATGAGACTGTTTCCGTGGACTAAATAGAAACATTTAGTTAGGTGGTTGTTCAGGCCTCTGCTCTGAACCAGCCTAGCAGCCTCATGAAATGCAAATTTATCTTTGGTGTGCAGGCCTTACTTGGAATGCCTTGGAGATCAGTGAGAGTAAATACTGAGAGGCTGGAGTGAGCGAGCTTTTTTTGACGATCTTCTTTTCAGATGCTTGATAGAGTCATGGAAATGCTGTGAGGTGTGTCCTTCTGCAGTTGGATACCCCCTTCTCTGAGATTTTAGGTTTTCTTTTTCTTTTTTTTTTTTTTTTTTTACAAACTGTGCTTTTATTCTTTGTTGCTTTAAGAGCAATAAAGCAAGTAGCAGAAATGGTTATATTCTGCCCCCATAAGCTCTTGTGCTGTGTCTTGGTTGTAGCATAGGGCTTACAGGTGGTTCAGCCTTGGTAATACAGAACCAACAGGTCCCTTCTGAAGCAGGGCTTGAGAGAAGAGTCTGGGTGTCAGCAGGTGAACTAATGCTTTGGGGTTAGCAAGGCTCCCCTGCAGCTTCCTGGTGGTGCTGGAGTTTGAAACCCTTTAATAATTAGGTTTGGTGACACGGAGGCCGCCCGTTTGTGAGAATCCGCTGCTGTTGCTGCATTCCTCTGGAGCTCCGAGGTTTGGCTCTGGTTCTGTCTGACAGTGTAGCCAGGAAGGTCCCACCTGGGAAGGTGCTGAAGCTTGTCTGCAGCTTCCTTGGGTGATCTTCTGGCAAGTCTGAAGCATTCCCAGAGATTTCTCCTGGAATAGGAGCAGGCTGGAGGGAGTGACTCAGAAAATTAAAGACACACCTGCAGTGAAGTGTCCTGTGGTCACCTGGTGTCACCAGACTTCCTGAGGCTCACCTGAGGGAATGGAACTGGGAAAAGGAGCTTGACTCTGTTCAGGGAGCAGACAGCTCATGGTTATGTGGTGCTGCAATAAATCTGTTCTTCTTACTTGGCCTAGTGCTGCAAAGGGAACTGCCTGGGCAGAAGAGCAATGTTGTAAGAGTAGTTGGAAATAAGTAATTAAAGAAAAGTGGTTCTTTCATTTGCAGTTCAGATTCTGAAATAATTGGCTATGCTTTGGACACACTCTACAATGTAATATCGAATGACCTAGAAGAGGAGGAGCAAGGTAAGCACTTGGTAGTAATAGTTGTATTAACTGTGGGGTTGCTTTCCTTGGTGCTTTGTTCCAATTATCAGCTGTAATACTGTGATTTACTAATGCTTGCCTAGACTTTCTTTGTTACTGGGTATAGCTCTTAGGACAATGCTTAAGATCTTTTATGCAGCTTGCATTAAAATAACACTGGATCTCTTGCTTATTAATTCTAAAAACTTTGTTCTATGAACAGGAGCCGGGTTGGAACGGGATAAAGTTTTCTGTAGTTTGTAAGTCAAGAATCAAGTCCTTCTTTGCTGTTGGGAAAAGATAGTTCTGGCTGTCACTGTCAAATGAGATATTACCATCTCATGATTTAACAAGGATGTTGTGATGTAAAATCTCAGGTACCTGTGATAAGGTGCCGCATATACGTGTGAAACCCTTTTTCAACCCTGCTGTGGCAGTGGAGAAAGAGATTTAGAAAGATTCTGCTTGTCTTTGTACAGCTGGGTTGTGAAAATCCATGCCACTCCTACCTGTTTCATTTTTGAAGGCCATTAAACCAGTCTCAAAGGCCAGGGAATGTTATTCTAAACCATGTTTCAAATTGTGCTTGTCTTTCTTTTCTGTGTTCCTCCAATTCCTCATCTTGAGTAAAAAGGTTTAGAACAAGATCAGAGTTTCATAGTGCTGGTGAATTCATGTTTGTGGTAAAGGCCTTGATTATGGACTGGACAAAAGTGTTGGCAGGTTTTTCTGAAGAGCGGAGAATTGTCCAGCTGGAGCTGTGTATGAGAGATGAGCAGGGCTGTAAGGGTTATGGGGTGCTGCAGTTTAACCCCTGCCATAAGAGCTGCCCGCAGGAAAACTTCCAGCTGCTGTAGGAAGCTGGGATGGCTGCTTTGGAAACCTGAGCTTATGCTGTAATTCGTTGTGCTGTGTGGAAAACTGTTCAACTTGTAAACCTGTCTCTTGTTTCTTTTTATTTTATCTGCACTGACAGATGACTCTGAAGGTAAAAGAACCTTTACTTCTATAAGTATGGCACTTTGTTTTAGCCGTAGTCACTACTCCTGCCAGTAACACTTGCTGCCATTTAAAAAGGACACTGTAAAAACTTGCACTGGAGCTCAGGGAAGGCATTTTGCCTTCTGCTTTATCCTTACGCTTTGGATCTCAAGTGTGTTTCCAGTTTGATTTCTCCTGTGACTTGGCATGTTGAATGCCAGCGGATCCCCAGAGACTGCAGTAATGGTAAATTCTTGATAAGGATGTCAAAGATATGCAGCTCCAAACTGGTAGGCTTTCAAGGGGCCAAAGTTTATGAACAGTTTTTGTTTGCAAGAAGCCCTGAAGCTGGACACAAATGCATAAGTTGCACATGAGCATCTTTCACAGTGTCTCTTTTAAGCAAGGCATGTTAAAATACAGTGTTCACTTCTACTCTAGGTTACCACTAATGCTTTGCATGTTCTCCTTTTGAAACTGATTTTAATTTTTAAAACCAAATTCTAGTTTGCAGTGCTGCTTGCTAGTGAATTGCTAAGAGCTGATCTTACTAGATGGAAGCTGTTGGCTTGATTTGAGATAGCATAGATTTAAGGAACAATTATGGGTAGAAGGCTGGTTGCAAGATCTTGGTCTAAGTGGAAAATACAGTTTCCCTTTGCCTGTTTGCTTTTCTGTTAAACATAGTAGAAGAAATACTTGAAAAGAAAAAAGGTGATTTGGCCCTTGTATAGAAGAATACTGAGCTAGAGTAAGAAAAACCAACTACAGCCTGAGAGAGGCTGTGCATGCTGCTCAGGTTTTGCCTTAGCACGTGGAACTTGTGCAAGGGCAGCAGCTGGCATCAAGAGTTCAAACACTTGCTGTTTGCAGCTGAGGGTGGGACAAGGACAAGATGTTCAGTCACAGCTCATGGAAAAGTCAAAGTGAAATATTTTAACTTAATTTTGGAAGTGAAATGTTTAGGTTTTTTGGGCTCTCTCTCCTTGGCCTGCAGCCAGCTACAGGATGTGCAATCCATGTGTGATTGATTCCCAGCTGAGTTGTCTCTTATTCTTCAGCAGCAAGTGCAGAAGCTGAACTTGTGTGGAGTTTTTGTCTTCGTTTATGTAAATGAATATATGTCAGTTCAGGAATGGCCCAGACTTGATAAGACCCTCAGCTTCAGAGAGGTCACTATTGGACTTAAGTTCTGCTAGGGGCCATGTGCCTGGGTTAGAGCTATTTTGCACAGTCTGTCTTCCCTTTTAAATTTTTTTGTAATATTTCATCATTTCTGCAGCTAGAAATTTAGAGCGGCGTGTTGCTGCTCCTCTGCCCCTTTGGTAAGCTATGTACTGCTGAGCCTGCTTCAAGGGGGAAATACAGCTCTATGACATGAGAAATGATCAGCTACTCTGGTCTCTGGGAGGCCAAACAAATCTTTTGCTATGCTGGAAATCTGTCACAAGTAGACCTTAGAGTGATACCTTGCAGTGAATTAAAGTTGTGTCCTTGGCACGAGACTTTTCTAGTAGTCTTTTGATTTCTCTGTTTTGCCATAGCCCAGGAAGGTGCAGAGTGTGGAGACGGTGTGTGGTCTTTGACCCTTGTGGTAGCTGCTCAGTTGGCAGTGGTTCATTAGTGTTTCCTTGATAAGGTTGTAAATCCTGGATTTGAAGTAGGAGGAACAAATCCAAAGACTTTTGGATTTGGTCAGAAATTAATTTGCTTTACTGTTTATTTCTATTAAAACAAACCCTTTCCCTTTGAATTAGAATTGCTCTTGCTCGGTTTTTCAGCTGACATTCCTTAATTATGTCAACCAGTAGTACCTACATTCCCTGTTTTATGGAACAGTTATGTAAATGGTCACTCACCCTAGAAAAATAGCACTGGTGCAGAGATGCTGCTTGCATGCGGTTTTGTCATTTTGTGGGATACTTCTGCATTTGTGTTTTGTTCAGGCAACAGTGATGCATGAAATAATTATGTAAGACAATTCATGTGCTAGGCCAGCTCTGTGTAACTGTAGAATGAAGAATGGAATGGCACTCAATTCTGGCACATTTGAAATCAATTCACATTCCAAGACTGAGAGGTTTTGATGCTTCTCTGTGTGACTCTTCTCCCTTCCTGATGTTTAGGTCTGTTCCTATTGCTAAATCCAGTAGAACAATTAGGGTATTTGGGCCGTTTAGCTTTAGATGATTTATATTCCTCACGCTTCAAGGCTCTTGGTGTGAAATGGACTTTGCTTTTGCCCATTGGTGTAGGGTACTTATGAGGAGCTGCTCTCCTGGTTTAGTGGAGCTCTGTGGGGATGTAGCTGCTGAGATTGAAAAGTTACATTTAGAATCATGTAGGCTTTTTGTTTTGTGAAAAGCTTGTTTTGGTGTTTGTTTTGAAAATAATTCAATTAACATTTATAGCAGCAACTCAATCTTTTGGTCACCCATGGCCTTATTTTAGTTAGAATAAAAATCACAGCTGCTGAAGTTGTTCCAGTTGTGTTGTAATATGTTGTTTTTTACTGTTACAGAAGAAAACTCAGCAAAACAAGTTGATGATTTGGGGAGTCAGTTCACAGAGATTTTCATTAAACAGCAAGAAAATGTCACTCTGCTGTTGACTCTGGTGGAGGTAAGTGTGTCATGTTTAGGCTGCTGAGAGATGGGTGGTGCTTTATCTAATGGATAGAGCCATGGTTTTGTCCTTCTAGTGAAGCTGGTGTGAGGGGTGAAGTGTGCCAGGATCCAGTGAAGGTGGGGCTGGAGGTGAGTCAGGACTGACCTGCATGAACACCATTGGTGCAGCTTTTAAAGCAGGGGAACGTGGAAGACAATCACAGAACCATTTAGGCTGGAAAACACTTCCAGGATCAGAGTCCAGCTGTTGACCCAGCACCACCACATCCACTGCTAAACTATGTCCCAAAGTGCCACTTCCACATTTCCTGAACACTTCCAGGGATGACTCCACCACTGCCCTGGGCGCAGTCTATTGAATGCCCAACCACCTTTTCAGTGAAGAAATTTCTCTGAATAGCTAATTTAAACTTCCCCTGCTGCACCCTGTGGCCATTTTCTCTCATCCTGAGAAAGGGGTTTAGTTACCTAGTCACAAACAATAAAAATTATTGCTCCCCAAACAGCAGTGGTTGTCCCTTGTGCAAGGATTATTTTCAGATGGGCATTAAATCATCTTGAGACAGTAATGTCTGAGATGCAGTTAAAGTGGAAAGGGTGACTGCTTTCCAGCAGCATGATATTTAACTCATTTTCTAATGGTTTTGTCCTCATGGACTACATTTTTACTTAGAGCTGTTAAAATTTTTGTTCCCAAACTAAGAATATGATTGTGCTTGAGAGAGAGAACAATACAAATACTCTCCCTTTTTTTCCTTTCCTTTGTAGTCCAACTTCAGTAAAAAAAATGATATTCTACTTTTCCCATGTGGAAGCTGTGTTGTGCTTTGAGCAGTATTAGGCATCTGTCAGTGTATCTGAGTTCAATACTGAGGAGCTTGTTACTTAACATGCTCCTTTCCATCCTTTCAGGAATTTGATTTCCATGTTCGTTGGCCTGGAGTGAAGCTCCTGACATCTCTCTTAAAGCAGCAAGGGCCTCAAGTGCAGCAGATCATTCTGGTCAGCCCCATGGGTAAGTGCTTGAATCCATTGCTCATACACTTGGAGCTTGATGCTCAGCAGACGTGGCAGAGGCCTAGAGGAGTCCTGAGCAAGATGTTTTCAAGACCTCCCGCATGAAAAAGCTGCACCTTTTCATGTTTTGTTTTAAACCTGTTTGTTGCAGGTGTTTCCCGCCTCATGGATTTGCTAGCGGACTCCAGGGAGGTCATCCGCAATGACGTAAGTACAGCGGTTCTGTGGGGCTCCTTGGCACCCCTCTCTCAGGGGATGGAGGAACCGGGGCCCGCTGCCCGCGGGGGGCGCGGATGCGCGGAGCTGCGGGGCACCAGGCCGTGCCTGTGATCCTGCCTGAGGATTGTGCTGCTGGTTCAGCGTCCTTCCAAGAGCTGTGACTTGTGAAAAGCAATGGAACTCTATTAAAACCCAAGTTTGATTTCTTTTCTCCCCCACCTGTCAAGGGAGTCCTGTTGTTACAGCAATTGACCAAAAGTAATGCAGCCATACAGAAGATTGTTGCCTTTGAAAATGCCTTTGAGAGACTTCTGGATATCATAACAGAGGAAGGAAACAGTGATGGAGGTACAGTGGAGTCTAAGACTTAGCCTTGTGCTTCTGCAACTATGAGCTGATGTTTCCAGGCTTACCTTAGTGGGTGGTTGGAGCTTGGTCAGTGGGTAGAAGGATGACAATTTATAGACTGGTTGTAACAAAATAAGCAAAACCAGACTGACCAGGTAGCTGTGTTTCAGTATCTTTTGAAAAATTGGCATACTTAGTTAAAACAATAGGTCACTCCTCTGACCATGTGTGAGTGAGTCAGTGTGTTCTTGCTTGACCTAGGCCTGTGCATGTATCTGCTTGGAATGGCAGTGTCAGATGTGTGTGCTGCATTTGTCACTTACTGAGTTAAGCATCTGCATTCCTCCCATGAGATCCTTGGATGCTTGGAGTGGCTGGAAGTAACAGCTTGCTGAGTTCCTTCAGCTGCACTAATAACTTCAGTTTTCTGGTCAGCTCCTTGGCAAGTCAGTCACTTGTTGGGGGGGGAAAGAAGTAAAAAATGAGCAAAAAACAATGCAGCACTTGAGGGCTTTTTTTTACTAGCAACACATGATGAGTTTACTACAGTCTGTTTCAGTAACATGACAGGTTGCTGTTCCATGACCTTTCTGTGGGCTGCAGGAGCAGTTAATGCTTCTCTCCCAGCTGTATTACTCCAGGTATTTTGGCATGGAACTATTCAGCAAACCTTTGATTTAAAGCTGCTATTTTTAGGCAGTTAATAATTTTAGGAGACTCGTTACATAAATTCTTAAGTGCTAAGACTTCTCTGCTTCCCCCCTGGCTACTTATCTGTTCCTCTGATAGGAGGAGCCTTTATCTGAGTGTAATCCAAAAACTAAAAAGTAGCTTTGAAATGAGTTGAAGATGGTAGCCAGTGATTGAAGAGAATGAATATGAGGAACCACTACGCAGTTCAGGAGGAACTTCATTTGAGTGCATTTGATAGGGACAGTGTAGTCTGACTCTGGAGCAGGTGAACTTTAGGACACAAAGTGATGGTGAGGCTTTGTTGGCAGTTTTTCCCATTTACCCACTTAACTGATATGAGCAGTATGTGCTTTGGAAATTTGCTTTGGACTTGTGGAAGAAAAACAACTATGGTTTCACAAGGTTCATAGTTACTGATCCAAGCCTAATGTGTGTGAAGAATGAAGAGCTCAGAAATGTGTGCTCTGTTCCATCTAGAACATCCTCACTGTATGGACAAGCTAATTTGTTCACCTTGTGATACTTTGTCTCATCAGGAATAGTGGTGGAAGACTGTCTCCTCCTGTTGCAAAACTTGTTGAAGAATAATAATTCCAATCAGAATTTCTTCAAGGAAGGTTCATACATTCAGCGTATGAAGCCTTGGTTTGAGGTTGGAGATGACAACTGTGGGTGGTCTGCACAGAAAGTAACTAATCTTCACCTGATGCTGCAGGTAAAACGCTGTTACAACTCCTCCTTACCGATGCCAGCTCTTTGTCAGCTCTCGTGCAGTGAAAAGTGCGATGTCACAACTGTGAAATCCATTTCTTCAGCTCTGAATTAGCTACCAGTGCTCATGAGCTGTGCTGCTTTCAGCACAAAGCATGTCAGAGGTGAATCTCTGATGGCTGGCATATCGCATAACTTGATGTCACCTGAGATGTAACAGTGATTTAAACTAAAAACATAATTAGGGGTGTTCTATGTAAAGAATCCCCCGGTATGAAACTGAAAATCGAGCAGCCCTACATAGCAATGAGATGAGCATTCTGTTCATTGTCTCCAGTCTCCATTCTAAGAGGGAATTCTGCTTCATAGTGAAACCTCAGATGAGTTTGGTTTTGCATTCGGAAGGTCCCAGGCTCTGTTCACGTGGCAGTGTTTCCTTCTCTGTAGCTTGTGCGTGTCCTGGTGTCCCCCACAAACCCTCCTGGTGCCACCAGCAGCTGCCAGAAGGCCATGTTCCACTGTGGGCTCTTACAGCAGCTCTGCACCATCCTCATGGCCACCGGGGTTCCTGCTGATATCCTCACAGAAGTAAGAGGGGCCAATGGATGGAGGGGTGGGAGCGACCAAATGGGTGATCACAGCAGTCTGCAGGGATAACCAGCTGCTGCAGACACTAACTCAATATTTGCTAAGCAGCTATTTCAGATGCCAGAGATGTCAGCTTCCTGTGTGGGCAGCATAAATAGGAGTTATTTATATTGTATTCTGCAACCAGAAACGATTTGGATTTGCCTATTTCTTTCCTTTTGAGTTCAGCATATCCCAGAACAGCTGAATTGATTCATGATTTTTCCTGGTTTGGGGGTGGGTTTCTTGCGTTTTTATTTTTTGAGAGAGTCTACAAATATTCTAATTTGGTAGGCTTCCAATGATGAGGGGTTTTAGCTTCTGGAAAGCTCTGCCAGCAATGTAGGATGAGGGGTTTTTCCCTTGATAAAACCATGTGCTTGGATGGAGTGTGGACTGGTTGCTTTATTCCAGTTCTTAATTTCTTAAAAGGTTTCACCTTTTCACTTTTTAAAAATGTCCAGTTTAGCTGTCATTTTGCTGTCATAGCAAAACTGATCTGGCATACAAAATGAAGCTGGAGGTGACTGAGCTTTCTGTCCCTTAACCTTTGCTCAGCATCTTTCACAGCTGTTAAATGCCTTGAGATTTCATGCACACTGGTTTTACCTAAGTCTCTGAGCTGAGACTTGGAATGCTCAACTTTCCAATACTGAACTGTCAGGGTAATCTGGAATAATTTTGAGGGATCTGGGTGGTAGACCATGGATTTAACTTTTTTCTCTGCCCTTTCCCTAGACCATTAATACTGTATCAGAGGTCATCCGAGGATGCCAGACAAACCAAGACTACTTTGCCTCTGTAAATGCACCTTCTAATCCACCAAGGTAGAGGAAGAAAACTGTTTTAACTCTATTAGGTGATAATGTATTTGTATGGGCAATTGAAAGGATGTTTTAAATTTCACACTTGGAATTACGATCCAGAGTAACAGCTTCAAGTTCATGTGGGGTGTACTGGATACAGCATTAAAGTGTCAAGTGTGTTTGCAGAGAGATGAGGCCTAGAACTGGTATTATGTGGCACCTGAAAAACAAATGAGCAATGGCTGAGAAATTCCTAGATTGGGATGAGCTGCTACTGTCAGCCAGAGGACAGTCCAGAGAGGATTTGGAGGCAAGGGAGACGGATAATCAATCTCTTTTTCCGTGTATAAATAACTGAAAAACTTTTTAACACCTTGGGTTTTAATACCCTTGTTTGAAATAGTAATACCTACAGCGGTAGGCCACAATATCTTTCCTTTCCCATGGAATACACCCATATTACGTACCTGCAGTTGTTCTCATTCACAACTCAGTTCTAAAGGCTCTTCCTTGCTTTCCCAACAGGCCTGCAATCGTAGTGCTGCTGATGTCCATGGTAAATGAGAGGCAGCCGTTCGTGCTACGCTGTGCTGTTCTCTACTGTTTCCAGTGCTTTCTGTACAAAAACCAAAAAGGACAAGGAGAAATTGTCTCAACGCTCCTGCCATCCACTATTGACGGTAGGCCAGGGCACCTGTTTAGTGCACCAGCTGGTGTCTTGTGAAAAATTACTGATCTGCTGTTAAGTGACTGATCCAGGCAGGGTGATTTGGCTTAGATTTGTCTAAAACCTCATTAGTTTGATTTTTTTCCTGTGTTTTAGCTGTGTTGTCTTAAATATTTTGCCAGTTACATGGCTTGTCTTAATCCCCCTCGTACCTCTTGGCCTCTCCGGTAGCTACAGGTAACTCGGTCTCGGCGGGTCAGCTGCTCTGCGGGGGCCTCTTCTCCACGGACTCCCTGTCCAACTGGTGTGCTGCCGTGGCCCTGGCTCACGCCCTGCAGGAGAACGCCACGCTCAAGGAGCAGCTGCTGCGGGTCCAGCTGGCCACCAGCATCGGCAACCCGCCCGTGTCGCTGCTGCAGCAGTGCACCAACATCCTCTCGCAGGTACGGCACCGCCTGCCCCACCACAGCGTGGGTGCCTGGGGCAGTGCCCCTCCTGGGGCAGTGCCCCTCCTGGGCAGTGCCCCTCCTGGGCAGGGGCATCGTGGGGACACAGCTCTGGCTGTCAGGGGCAGTGCCCCTCCTGGGCAGGGGCA
>VWZW01006570.1:577040-658407 GCA_013397115.1 Edolisoma coerulescens
AGCTCTGGGTGCTGGGGGCAGTGCCCCTCCTGGGCAGGGGCATTGTGGGGACACGACTGCTGACTTGAGGAGGAGGAGGATTCTCTTTTGCAGGCTGTTTAAGCTTTGCTTAAAGCTCCTTCGGGGGGAGGAGAACAGCAGCAAATCTTGCTTTTCCATCAGATTGTTGCGTGATGCTGCCTATTCTCAGTTGGCCCCAAAGCATCCAGGCCCTAAACTTGGTTTAAAGCACAAGGCCAAGTGGCAGAATCCCTGCTCATGTTTGGTTTTTTTTCACCGAAGAAGTGCCTGTTTGGTATTTAACCTGAACCTGCTAACTGGAAACATCATGAAAAAAACAGGTTGTCAGGTATTGATGGTTGGCTTTGCTATGCAAAGATAAAAGCTTTTTTTGAGCTTGTTCAACATGTTAATACCTGGCTTGGAAATGTCAAGTGAGTGAAGTTCACCTCCTGGCCCATGCCTCCTTGGGACACTCACCTCTGTTAGAACCATTCAGGGAAAAAGCCTGTGTAGTAGTAAGGAGTTGGTTAATTCTGGTGGCAGTTAGACTTTCCTGCAAGTGAAAATAATGGCTGGAATTTCGAATTTGTTCCTAAGACTTTTCACCTGCTTTAGCTAAAAATAGCCAGTATTCATTTTTATCCTACTCCTGGCATTTCTGTGTAAGGTAAATTTGAGTCAGTAAAAGTGCTTGTGATTCTTCAGCACTACATGATAAAAGGGACTCAGATATGGGGGGATGTTTCTGAAATGTTCCACTTGAAGGTTCTCAATACGTGTGTAACTTGCAGGGTGATAAGATCGACAGACGGGTATGTATTTTTTGGCACAGCTTGTGCATTTTCCTGCCAAAAGCAGGCCTTTCCTCTTGTCTGGGGTCTGCTGGGGAGGATTTCTTTAACTGCTTTTTGATGTGTTTCCACTTACAGCTTTGTGTTGCAGTGGTTTGGGTTTTCCGTGGCATAACAAACTCTTGGTGCCTCCAGTGGAATCTCTGGGGGTGCTCCCCAAAACTATGGGATCTGTACCTTGGGCAGCACGGGTGCTTGCTTTCTAGGGGGGCAGTCTAATTGACCACCTGTTCACATAATAGGTGTGATTTCTTGTAAGGAAAACTTAAACTGTTAGAAATAGTGTTTTCTGAATGGCCTGTAGCAAACAGCTGGTACCATCAGAAGTGGGGATATGCTGCTGATATCCTGACTGCTAGAATGGGGGAAGGAGCACTTTTCTTGGTTGCCATCTGAATGTTGACTGTTGGATGAGATGGATGCTTGTCTTAGCTCAGCTGGGCCCAAATACCTGCAGCAGAGACAAAATTGGTAAGACAGTCAGTTTGGAGATGAAAATTAATTTTGTCTGTCTTAATAAAAAACAAAATGCTGCAGTTAGCATTTGCCTTGCTGGCTTAATGTGCATATTGTCTGAACCAAAGGCCACTACAGGATTATTGTTCTTTTACTTAGAAAATAATACTAGGAACACCTGGCAGTTTTCAGTCAGCAAGGGAGGTCTTGGATTCCAGGGAATCCTTACTTGACTAAATGTACACCTTGTCGCTTCTTTTAAAGGGGCCTTGTGTATGTTCCTTCATGTCACCCTTGTATTAAAAATGCAGAACTAACATGTTACGATTTTATATTGGTGCTGTTTTGCATTGAGTCATGTTTCACATCTGTGTTGCCTGCTGGTTTGCACTGAAAACAGTTCAACGGGAATGGTTTGATCCCTGTTTTATCCAAGCATTGTTCAGTATAACTAACAAATGGGTGTTTGGAAAGACCTGACTTGTAGTTCATAATATGATAAGGTGGAAGAAGGTGAGTTCTGATCCAATACAGCTTGGGTTTGTATTTTAGTCCTCTCTGTGGAAAGGTAATGATTGGGGGTTTTTATTCTTCACAGGGCAGCAAAGTACAGACCAGAGTTGGACTACTGATGTTGCTTTGTACTTGGCTGAGCAACTGCTCCATTGCTGTCACCCACTTCCTTCACAATCCAGCCAATGTTCCCTTTGTATCCTTGACCTGCTTGCGGAGTGGAACCCCTTACTTGGCCATTACTTGGGTTATTCATGTTCAAGTGAAATGTTTGTCTAGATCAGTTTATGGGGATTCTGTTAAACAGAAAACACACTGGGCCAAGAGACAAAAACCAGCCTTTTGTTGCCAGTGCTCTGTGTACACTGACCTGTGTGTTAGATGCACATACCAAAGCAGTGTGGAAAACTGTTTGTCTGCCAACCAAGTGTGTTTTTAGTGCATCAAGCCTGTTGGTGTTTTTAGTGTGACTTAAACTTGCACTCAAGAGGCAGGAAGAATGCTCTACTTCTGTTAATTTCTGTGTTTGCTTTTCAGGAAAAAATTAGGTGCTCAAGTACTTGAACACCTAAAGCCAAACTGGCACCTTATCTACACTGCAGGAGTGTTTTGGAACAAGTAAATCTCTCAGGTTAAACAGACAGCTACTGACAAATTTCTAGGAAACCACTGATAACTCCTATTTTGAAGAACTTGGGTAAACTTGGCTAGGGTTTTGTCAGCTCTTTTGTCTTACTTCCTAACAAAGCTTTGGTTTGTGCGTAAATAAAAGGGAATGTATGCAGGGAGAAGTGTTACGTGTGTTGTGATTGTGAAATATCTCCAATATCCTTATCAAGAGTTCTAGCTCACAGGGCAGATAGCGGAAAACCTTGGAGAAGAGGAGCAGCTTGTCCAAGGCCTGTGTGCACTTTTGCTTGGCATTTCCATCTACTACAATGACAATTCCCTTGAGAATTACAGGAAGTAAGTATGATGGAGAAATAACAGGACTGTGAAAGGCAGGTGGTGGTTCAAGAGGCTTTTAAGTGGGACAGCAGTAGGGTTAAGACTTGAGACAGATAAGAGTTGTATCTGCAGAACCCACCTTGAGGGAATGATGGGTTCACTTCTTGTCCAGTTGTTGCACTGTCATTGATTTGTCTCTTCCTTGTAGAGAGAAACTGAAGCAGCTGATTGAGAAGAGGATTGGCAGGGAGAACTTCATTGAGAAGCTTGGCTTCATTAGCAAACATGAACTTTATTCCAGAGCTGCTCAGAAACCACAGCCTAGTTTCTCTAGCCCAGACCACATGATGTTTGACCATGAATTTACAAAGCTGGTAAAGGAATTAGAAGGTGAGATGTTACACTCGTTTCTCTAGTTTTTGTCATAAACTGATGGATGAGCTACCACACGTGTTGTGTCACTCTTGAAAGTAGTGTGATGACACTAAAGGTTATGGTAATAGCTGTAAGTAATCATATACCCAAGCTGCAGTTTAAGTGTTCAGTAAAAATACTCTGACTGGATTACCTGATATTCTTGGGTGAAATGAGTATCAATAGATTCTGTGAGTTATCACACTGGCCAAGAGGTGTTTACCTGTGCTCCCATGGAAACTCAAGTACTGAGCACATACAAGGGTCGTAGAAGCTTCATTTGTTGAAGTACATTATCCAGGTATTTGCTGTTTCTAATTGATAAATTAAAAAAGATGAATGCTGAAATTCTTGGCTTGTTAGGAAATGGACACTTTGTTTAGTCTGTGCTTCACAGATTGTCATGATCCCTAACAACTGACTGGTGTCCTGTTTTTTAATATTGCTCTAAACTTAAATCAGTCTAGAGAAAGAAAAAACCTTAAAGCAGCAATGGTAAACATGGCTTTGCCCAAGCAGTTTCATCTGCATGTTGCTCTTGCAGTCCCAAGTCTTCCACTTATTTGCAAAATTATTTGGGCTGCAGCTGTAGCGGAGCCATAGTGCAAGTAAAACACAGCTTTTTTGACAGGAAATACTCAAAACACCCATTTACTTGCCTGAAACGGAGTCAAGCAGTAAATGTGCAAACTCCAATAAAATCACCATTTCTATTAAACCTTTGTGACAATCCCTTTTTTAATGTGCGGGTCGAGTTTCCAATGCTATGAACTCCACCTGTGAGGCTGTGAGACTGTTCTGAGGACAAAGATGTGAACTGGGCTCTAGTTGACAGAAACTATTTTTGACAGGTGTCATAAGTAAAGCAATTTACAAGTCCAGTGAGGAAGATAAAAAGGAAGAGGAGGTCAAGAAGACATTGGAACAGCATGACAACATTGTGACTCACTACAAAAAAGTCATTAGAGAGCAGGTAAGAGGGAGCTGGAACATACACGTGCCTCTAAAAGCTGTTGGTTTTGTCTTTTGGAGGCATTGTGGTGCACTTCGATCCCTCGTGTTCCAAAACAAATAAGGAATCTGGCAATGCAGAAACACTTCTAACAGCACTGATGTCAAGGTTGAACTGAAATGTCAGTGTTTAGAATACCAGTTGTTTTTTTTTTTTCTTGGGGTACATGCTCTTACCTGTGTTGGAGCATTTCTTTTCAAATGAGAACGCAAAGAACTTGCAGCCCTTCAGAGATGCAGTTCTTTGTTCTGTGCTCTGACTTTGATGACTGATGAAATGGGGTTGAGTGAAGAAATGGTTTGTTGGTAAAGTTTGGGTATATCTGCTGGGATTGGACTCAACATTTTTCCAGGGGTAGTTAACTTGTGTGGTTGCTGCAGCTTAGATGGAGACATAGAGGAACAAAGCTAATTAACTTAAACTGTTAATGGGAAGCTGAAGCAGGTGTTTGGAGTTCTGAGATCAGAACATGAGGTACATAAAGCATTAGGGGCACTCCAGAACTACCAGAGGCTTTATTGAACATGTGATGTCTGTAGTTACCATGATTTCTTTAAAGACTCCTGAAGTAGTAGACTAAACAAATGCAGGATTTAGTATGCTAGATAAAAATTACAGTCAGCCAATTTCCCACCTTTCCCTTTCTCCTCCTGCTGTTGGTGTGACAGGCTGCTGCTGTCTTGCCCGGGTGTTTTTCCTAGGCATAGCTCTCTAGATTTGCAGGGGGCTTTCCTGCTCATCTGTCCCAGGTAGCACCGAGTGGTGGAGCTCAGGTTTTGCTGCTTTCCTTCACCTTCCTGACAGGATTGTATTTGAGAGTTAGTAGTATAACTATATATATATATATGTGACTACTATATGTATATAGTATAGGGCCTTTTTTTCTTTCACAGGACCAGGAGCTTGAAGAACTAAAACAACGAATCAACACTTTAACATCTCAAAATGAACAGCTCCAGGCTACAGTCACACAGCAAGTGTCTCAGATCCAACAGCATAAGGACCAATATAATCTCCTGAAAGTGCAGCTAGGTAGGCTTCATGAGTAACAATATAAAATCATCTTGCTTGTGCAAAGATTTCTGGCAAGCTGCAGCAGAGCTCCAGCAGAGACAGCCTTGTAGGTGCAAGAGCTCACACTTGCTGTGGGAACTGCTGGCTACCAGGGAGCTGCTGGGAGAGCCTGTCTCTGCGTGTCCGGGTTCAGAACATGACCAGAAGGGCCCTGGAGTGTGCTGAAGTTTGGGTCTGGAATGAAAGTGTGAAATGGGGAAGATGGTATGGCAGATGTGCAAGATGAAGCCTGTTACTGTCACTAGAGAAATAGCTAATTTAATGTGTAAATCAGGGCAGTATGTTCTCCTTATCCCAAGGTCAAAATGCCTGAGAAGCTGTATGTGACAGGATAAAAAAAACCTAACTGCCTTCATGGTTGCTTATGATTAAAAACATGTAAGGAAACAATAACCTTCAGAATTTGTCTGTGCTGTTACTTTGGATGAACTGAATGGCTGAAGAAGCAGGAATGGTAAAGGAGAGCTCTTCATTGTTTATTCTTTTTCATATGTAGAGAATTCTTAAGTATTGTGCTTTGCTCCTTTAGTTAGAATGAGAAGGGCTTGTATTGCCTTGTGGGGCAGGAGCAGGATGGGTAACAAGTGCTCTGATTGGTGTGCTGGAAAATAAGTTATAGAATTGCTTGTTTGACCTTTGTTGTAAACTCTTGCTGTTTAGGAAAGGACACCCAGCATCATAATTCCCATGGGGACACATTTCAGATGAATGGCATTCAGACAGAAGAAGTGAGCAAATTGAAAGAGGAATTGGAAGAGTGGAAAAACAAGCATGAGCTGCTGCAAGGGCAGTTAAAGGAAAAGGATTCTGTGATAGAAAAATTGGTAAGTACTGTCTCTGCAGAACTTGATCCAGCTGCCAATTCCTGGTTTCAAGGGTAACTTGCCTTAAGCTGTGCATGCCCTCATTGTGGTGGCAGCCAAGCCATCCTGATGGATTGCATGCTGGAAATAGGGAATATGGTGGGAGATGGCTTGAGCAGAGCCTTGTCCGCCTCAAACCATGGCCAAGAAGAATCGGTGCAGCTGTAGAATCAGTGGTTTATAGCCTGTTTTCAAAGGGTGGGGAACAAGTGGTAGGGATCTGCTTGGAGCTCAGTGCTTTGTCACAACGCAGGGGGGTACGTGCTGTGTTCATTTGGTGCATGTCTCCTGCATTTGCACTGGTGAAAGGTCCTTCTGCACCCACCTCAGAGGACACAATCCAGCTGCTCTCACTTTATCAGAGAGCAGCTTTGATGTGCATTGCTTAGCCTGCTTGCAGCTTCTCTGCTGAGAATTTTGATAATGCAAGAACAGCTAGGGGCTTTTTCACAACATGACTACATTTAGAACTTTAGTACTAAAGCTGATTTTTCCTGTTGTTCTTACAGAATTCTTCCCGCTTGGAAATGGGAACTACAGAGCAGTCTTCACAGACCAGCAAATCTGGTGGCTTGGAGCACAATAATGAGCTACAGAAGGTGAACTTGTGGTATTTCAGCTAAGCTGGGGTGAACAGGGGTACCTCGGGACGGGAAGGGAACTTTACCCTTCAGGGAGGAGCGTTGATTCCTGAATGTGTTGCTGTTTTTCATCAGGTATCTTTGTGATGATGGTCCTAATCTTCGAGCATCAAGGTTATGCATCTAAAAATGAATCAGTTGTTTTCATTAAGCAGGTTTGAGCCAGCAGAGGACACTTGAACTGACTTGCAAAATGTGTTTATCCAATGCAAAATGTGTGCTTAAGTGTTGATGTGAAAGTTTCCAGGTATTAGATGTACAGCACAGAATAAGTGTCTAAATAACTGGAGATTCAGTTCTTTAAGGTAGCTGTTGCTCAAAAAATACCTGGCAGAGTTCCTCTGGTTGGAGAACTAATGGTGCCTGAATTAATACGTCATCATGCGTTTCTGCACCAAGAAGGGCAATGCACAGAGGATGCCAATGGGAGTGCAAGTGGTATGAAACACCTTTATAAAAGTGACTGAGGCTCATACAGGTGCCTTGGTTGGGCATTCCACAGAAAAGGGTGTGTGAGAGCAGGGAGGATGATGGTGCACGTTGCTGTCTAGCCTTGTCATTTAGGGAAAGAGCTGTTGTGGTCCCACTGAGAGGCAGCTTTCCTGTTACATTTGCTAGTATGAAGCAGTTAGTCTGGGAGCATTTAACCTCAGGAAAATTTAGTGTGAATATCTTGTTTTATCAAATTAACTGAAAAGTTTTGTCTCTGTTTCCCAAAGGAGTCAGAAATGCTCAGGAGTCAGATACAACTACAGTCTGCGGAAATCTCTAAGCTTCAGATGGAGAATCAAAAGCTACGAGTAATGGTACCAGTGAATAAGTTGTTTCTTTTACCCATGGGAACTAAATCTTCAAGACTTGCCTTCCTGCTACTGTCTGTAGCTTGGTTTAGGAAAGTAGCTTGTTTTAAGTGCACACAGATTCCAACAGTATTTCAAATCAAGTAATGAGTTTCCCAGACAAATCCTTCATGAGCGTGGAGGGGACTTGTAGTCAAGCTCGTGCTCTCTGATGGCACTGGTCCTCGGTATTTTTAAACAATTAACAACTATTGTCTGTTCCAAGCTTATACTCTAATTAAAGGAAATAGCCTTTGTGAGGCACAGCTGTGTGGTATCTTACACATGAGACAGATCATTATTCTTACAAGCAGTTGATGCTAATTTGAAAGTTGATGTACAGTTGAAGGGCAAATGATAGGGGCATCTGTCTGTGCAGGCCTCCAAATGCTGCAGAAGTTTTTTTGGCTGAATTTTGAACTGAACTGTGTACTGAACTGATGAAGCAGTAAAGCCTTCTGGCTAAATAAATTTGACTCTCTTCAAAACTAATAAACAGTGTGAGGAAGGGAATGTTGGGCTACAGAACCTGAACAAGTTGTCTGAAAAAATGTTCCAGACACTTCAACGGCAGAGCCAGCAGATCAAGCTGCGGGAGCACGGGCCCCACGAGCAGTTGACAGACAAGTGTTGAATGTGCATGCGGTGTGGGAGAGGCAGGCTCAGCTGCTCGGAGGGAAGATGCTGTGGCACAGGTGCTGGCCACGTGTCCCAGTGTCCCACCAGCTGTCTGGCCACCTCGAGGCCATCCCACATCCTACTGCCTCCCTTGCTTGGAGTACTGCCTTAAGTGTGCTCCAGCTGGAGAGGCATTGGTCTCACATTTGTGCCATGTGGCAGTTGTAGCTGACAGGCAGCTGCCACGTTTTGGAAATAACTTTGTGTAGGGCTGAGATGAAACTTGCTATTTTTAGTAGTCTTCTGCAAAGAATTGGATCTTTAGCCTAATAAAAAGACTTCTGTGGCACTTCAGAAGTATCAGAGCAAAGGTGGATTGCCTGTAATAGGGTCTGCCTAGAAAAAACCCTAAAAGTCTTTCAAGTGCAGCTGCTGTGAAATCAAGGTTTCGCCTTGTGTTCTCCTTGGTATGTGTGTGTGTGTACGAGTCTGAGACCCGAGGAAGCACAGATCTGTTTGCTGATGCCTTGCAGCATGGGGCGTATGTAATCACAATACTTTGACTATGCTGTAAAAAGAAAACAGGCTCTTAAAAAAATGACTGTGTAATGTCTCAGCTTGCTGTGTGCAGCACTGAGAGTGAATTCCTTGTCCACAGAATACAACTGCAGATCCCGTGTTAGGAGACAGTGGTGCAACGGCAGCAACCAGCTCAGAATTGGAGGGACGACTGGAGCAAGAAATAAAAGAACTGAAGGTGGGTAGTGGGTGAGCACCAGACCAAGCCATTGGATACTCAGCCTTCAATTAGGCTTCTGCAGTAGCCAAGGCTGGTGGAAGTGGCTTGTTTTCCTCAGCATCCTCAGTGTTTCAGGCTCTGGAAGGGAAACTGGATGTCTCCTTCATTTTTCACTTGGGAAAGGAAAACTTGTCTGCCTTTAAGGAGTTGGCAAGGACAGCATAGGGTGTAGCTTTACTCTGACATGGACAGTGCAGTTGGACTGGGAGGAAGGTAACCACTGTTAATATTGTTCCTACTTTATCCAAGTTGTAATAGTTTGGGTAAGGATGTGTAAGTGTGTGTGGGAGCAAGGCTACAGGAACCAGCGGTGGGACGGAGCTGCTGAAGGCTGTATATAGAATGTGTTTGTAGGATACAGTGCTTCAGCTTGTCCTGTGCTTGTATTGTAACTTTATGTGGAATTTTCCCTGTTGCCAGAATGAAGTCAAAGCCCTTTCTGAAGAGAAGGAATCACTAAAGCAGCACCTGGACTCCTCCAGTAGTACGGTTGCTATACTGCAAGATGAGAAAAGTAAACTGCAGCGAGAAGTTGCAGAATCCAAGAAAGAACAGGATGATCTCCTGGTGCTTTTGGCTGACCAGGATCAGAAAATATCTGCGCTGAAGATCAAATTGAAGGACCTTGGTGTACCGGTAAGTGAAGGAATGGATCCAGTGAGTTCTTGGGTCTGAGGCAGGTCTGGGCATGGTAATACTTGATCTAAAAAGTCTGGCGAGGTCCCTTTTCTATAAGTAGAGGAAGTTAAATCTATCAGAGTTACTTGTTCAACTTCTTTTGACAGCCATCAATGACAGATGACCACTGCCTGTTGTCCCCAGTGGCCAGCCATCTTCAGCAGAGAAGTAAAGAACCATGGACAGTACAAGATGACAGTTGCATTTAATAAGCATTAATTGATCTGGCATAGTTGCTTTAGGTTATCTTTAATCTTATTGGCACTCAGCATTTGTCTTGCCTCCAAACGGTTCCATCAGAATAAGGGATATTACTGCTCACAACAGATCTTGTATTAATTTCAGGTTGAAGATGAAGATGATACTGAATCTGGAGATCAAGGAGATGAAGATGAGGATGGGGATGAAGAGGAGCAAGACTAAAATGCTGTTGTGTGTTACCATGAAAACTAGATTGCATTGTTACTGGGGAAAAATCTATTACTGGTGTACAAAGGAAAACATCTGCTTATGGGAAGCAGATGGGGAAATGACAAGTATGGGCCTAATTACAAGTTACTCAAGTGTTGGAAAATCCTTTGTACTAGGTAAAGCAAACAAAAACCACAGTTTCAGTTCTACATGAGTATCCCAAGTTGTACTTGTTTAGAAGTTGCTTCAGACACTGTTTAAAGCAAGGGATGACAATGTTGCTGCCTTGGTTCATTGTCATTGACGGTTCTGTGCATTTGCCTATGGTTTTAACTTTCTTGAGCTCTTAACATAATTAAATACAAAAGTATTTGGTTTAACATCTGTCACATCGAGTCATTCCCCCTGCCTTCAGCATGGAACCTCAGTGTAGTTGGTGGCTTCCTCTCAGGAGCAGGGGGTGGCAGAAGGGTGGGGGGTGGCCTCTGCCAGCCCAGGGGCTGGTTCTGGGGGTGCTGGGGGGACCTGCACACACACAGATGTGTGCCTGGACACCTGCCCTGGCTGCACTCAGAACGTCCTGGGGACCCACAGTGCTCTGCTAATGCCATGGAAGAGTTTTCATTGAAAGCTGTGCAAGAGACGTTGCCTTGGGGTGGGGAACTGCTGTGGAAAACAAAGACCGGTACACGCTTAAGATCTGATGTGCTACTGAGTCAGCATCAATCCAAGTTAAAATCTTATTGACTACTTCAGTAAGGAAATGAAAACTACTCTGCTTTATATAACTTATTGGCTCTTTCTGAGTAAATAAAAGATAAAATTTTAAAATAAGTGAGAATGGTAAATGCATCAAATTCTTCTTTTTGGTAATAAAGAGAATATGTTGACTTAGTCCTCATTTAATTCTCTTGTTCTGATTTAAAAACATACGTTTTAATACTCATAAGAGCATCTAAAATCAGTCTACTCTAGCAGATTAAGGTAATAATACATCACATACTGAGGCTCTCACCACGCTTAGTAGAGAGGGGTGGGGGTTCAGTTTTTGTTTTTTGGAACACTACAGCTTTCAGTGACTGTTTATTTTTAAAAATGGTCCAAGAAAGTTAAGCAAAATGGGGGTAGGGAGGACAGGAGACAGACAAACTGGTTACAAATAGGTTGTAAAAAAAGCCTGTTCCAAGTGCCTTTCCCAATTCAAAAACCTGTTTTGTGGATTATATTATTGCACCATCCTTGTGGTCTATCTTCCTGCTGGTAGCAGACGTGTCTGGTGCTAGCTGTATTACTGTCCGATGGAGGTATTCACTTGTCTGCATTCTTGGCTGTGTCATGAAAATTAGATTTATTCTTAATTCTTTGGCATTCTTCTTGTCCCATCGTGACTGGGACGTCATGAGCACAGGGTGGTTTTCCTCACTCTGCACAGCCTTTGGATCCCTTGCACAGGGTCTCTTTGTCGATGCAAGCAGCTGCTGCCAGCAAGAAGGTCAATCCCTCACAAGTTTCTGGTTTGCTTGTTGCATGGGCTCACATGGATACAGAGAAACAGAAAGAGGCCTAGAGCTTCAGCGAGCACTGGGAGGGAAAGAGCAAGTGATTCTGAAGAGGGTGTGCTGGCATCAGCGCCAAACCCCACTGGGAGTGCAGAGCTGGGGCCTTACACACCGTGCCCAGGCAGTGCAGGTCCCTTCGTGGACACCCGTTCCAAGATGGGTTTCCAGGAACCGTCACGTGCTTCCCGGTCTGAACATGGGGGAAGGCTTTGTCCATTTCTTTAAGATGGGTGCTATGCTAGGGCTGTCAGTATCGTGAGTGGCCGGTGGTTGAGGGGGATTTAATGCTGGCAAACACCTTTTGGGATAGGTGAGGGGGCCCTGTACCACCTGCAGTGTCATTTGCCATTGTCCCACAGGAGGGCTCCTCCCTTAGCCCCTAAGAGACCTGGAGGAGAATCAGGACCTTTTCTTCTGTTCCTCATGAGCGCCCAAGTGTTCAGCAAGCAGCATTTCCTTTAAATAGAATGCTGACTGGGTTACCCCAGCTTTGTGCATTTATGTGCAGAGGGACAGCAGCTGCAGAAGGACAACTGCCATCAAACAAGAGCAGAGCCCCTGTGGGGGGCCAAGTTTGCACTTTGCTTCTATAGCCAAACTCTGCTGTGGAAAGAGAAGTGCAACAGATTGCTTATTTGCTCACTGCCCCTCTCAGTTGCTCCTGAAGGTGTGACTGTGATGCCACTTGGCCCGTTTGTACCTCACACCTGCATAGCACCGCTGTGCATGGAGCAGCCTCCAAGCGTCCCTTTGCAGAAATGGCTGTGGGGAAGTGGTTCCTAAAGCTCCAGTCCCCACGCTCACCTGGTATGCTGATCCAGCTAAAATGACTTTTGAAAACGCACAGGCCCTCTCTATGGAGGCAGGTGGTGAATCTGTCACTAGATAGGCTGTTGTGGCACTTACAAGCTGCTCTTTGCTAATTCTATAGCTCCATTGCGCAGACTCTGGGTTTTACTGTACAGATCCAGCTCCTTTTCCCCATGAAGCAGGTGCTAGAACATGATACTTATTTGAAACAACATTTCAGAAACAAGAACTGGGTCTGGACAAGCTTGTGATCATGTCCTATCTCTTGTATAAGAAACCAGTAACCTTATGGCACTGTTCTTGATAAAGGACATCCTACAGGGAGCAAATGGTGAATGGTGATGCAATGGCTTTGAACCCTGAGGCTGATGTGAAGGTCAGGCCAAGGCCAAAAATACCATTGGTGCAGTGTTGTGCCTTGAGGCTGAAAGTGTCGCTGCTGGGCAAAGAGGGGACAGTCAGGGGTCATTAACGCTGCTGGCAGGCAGGCAGCACGTGTTGTACCAGAAGCACTGTAACACACCCCGGGGCAGACAGCTGTGATTGCAGGGAAATACTAGTGCCAATCAAGAAGGGATGTGGCTCCTCAGGCTGGCGCCTCTACACACGGGAAAGCACACCTTGAGAAAGCACGTGCTCAAGGGTTAGTGTTACAGAGTGGCCTCAGACCAGCCCCGGGACAGCAAGTGACAGATGAGCTCAGCACCGACAAAAATGAATTAGCCCTGATCGCTGGCGGGACCTGAGGCACGGCACAGCTGGAACCCTCCAGCCATGTCAGCAGGTGCAGCCCCCGCAGCCAGATCCTATCTCCGTCTGACCCGGGGTGTCCAGGCTACGTGACAGACGGGGCAGACGGGTGCTTCCCAGCTCCCAGGGCTGGCACTGAGCACACAGGTCATGACATCTGGCCCATGCTACAGGCATGAGCCATTTCTGACTCCTCTCTTGCTGCGCCTCCATTTAGACAAGGGAAGAACAGCCTGGATTTTTGCAAGTCCCTGGCTGTGTCTGGAAATGTCACCAAGAACATGAACAGGGCAGCGTGGATACGTGCCTGGCTCTGCAGTCCCTGCATCTAAGACAACACAAGAGGACTACACTCCACAGAGTGAGAAGGCTCTCAGATGAGTTTCACCACCAAAGAGGGATTCCCAGAGCTTCCCTGACAGCTCCTGAGTTGAGGGCTCTTGGCAAAGCAAGAAATTCTAAACACCCTCTCTTATACCAGGGAACCATGTGGTGAGCCCGAGGAAGGCAAGTTCTGCATCCACAACAGGAAACCAACTTGCTCTTGGGCTTCTTGGCTCTACGTTGGAGCCATATTGGGGCCAAAGACAGAGCTGGTGCTTATGCCCTTCTCAATCATGCCGACCCAGATTTCCAACAAAACAGGATCCAACTCACGAGAGCACACAAGTCTAAGGAGAAGCTTCATCAGCACTGGCATGACTCTAAATGTGTTTCTTAAACTCCCGAATCACCTGCTCCTCTTCTGCAGACAGATTTATTGACTGTACCTTAGCATACTTCTATGGATGTTACCTGACAGACCTCACTCATTCTGTATCATTCTGTATCATTAGTCCAAGTTTCCGCCTGCCCTGTCTGTTCCCACCTTCTCTCTTGGAACAAAGGGTCTACAGAGATGATATATGCAGCTTAAGACACAAAGTAGGTGCACAGTGGGGCCAGGCTGCTGCACGCTCACATCTCTCACTCTACAGGTTCCTTCTGTGGGGAGTGTTTACACCTGTAAATCCACCACGCATCCGGACATGGCACTGGGTAAAGAGCTTATCCCCCAGGTACACATATGGTTCAAAGGCAAAGGAGAAATGGGGCTTCCACATTAATCAGGGGAGTCCTGACATACACAGGTTTAAGTTTATTGATACAAGCCTTCCTGGCCCTCACCAGGGGACAGATTCTCGCCGCTGAACATACACAATGACATTCAGGCTAAACCGAGATCGGGCCAGTGGGTTTGCCCGAGGCTGCATTCTCTCCCGGTGGCTCGGGGACATGTGTGCAGCTGAGAGGGAAAAAGCTGCCAAGGTGATTATTTATCCTCTGGCATGGTTCTGTATCCATCAGGGCCTGCCACAGTGATCCTGGGGAATGTTTTGCTACCAGGGGCCCTAATGCTTGCTAAGCTCGAGTGTGGCCACCAGATGTCACGGTTTACCCACGGATGGACCAAACCCAGCGGGCTGCAGGCTGGAATACAAGCCTTGCAGATGTGGAGGTTACACGAGTGGAATGGTTTCCAAGCTAACTAGGTGGCTGTTTTTAGTTTTAAACAGAGCTGTCAGCAAACAGCTATAATATAACCTACTCGCCTGCTACCTAATTCTGGTAATTCTCAACCTAAAATAGTTCTAGCAGCTGGCTCAGTGTCAGGACATAAGTTTATTTAAAAAAAGGGAAAAACATTTTCTGAGGTGACTAAAGCAAAGAGGATCCATTAGGATGCCTGGTGATTAGCAAAAGGGCTCATGTGGCCTGTCATAGCCACAAATGAGTACAGGAATATGGGAGGCTACCAAGGGTCTCACTTACTGAATCTGCTTGTGATAGGAGACAGTTTCAGCTCAAAGCAGCAAGCAAAGACAGCAGGCATGGCATGCCAAGGTGGCAGCAGCAAGATGCTCTCCATGGAGGTTAGTTCTCCCCTATTCCTTCCTGCTGAGCCACCCCAGAGGGGACACAAGCGCTGGGGCTGGTACAGCAGAGGCAGGGACAGAGCAGGCTCTAACACAGTACTTTTTTTAAGGGCAACTGCTCCTTTCTCACTAGAGATGAATGAGGTTGTGTCAGCCTGCCCAGATGTACAGCCATATGCCAAAGGTGGAAACATGCCAGGCTCACTCACTGCTCCAGGAAATCCGCTTGGATAAGAACAAACTTTCTCTGTTGATTTTTTAAAAACCTCTTAGACACCTACACTCACCTTGTCATCAGCTGTCTGCAGCTGATGTTATCTTACGTGCTATGTGCTCCACAGGGAATGAAGGGGGCAACTGTTGGGCAACTGATACAAGGCTTCTCCTCTGAGCAGCCTCAGCTGCAGGTACCCCATTACTCCCTGCTCTTGCTGGCAGCACCCAGCAAGACGTTCCCCTTCCTGCGTGAGGGAAACAGGCAGCCACAGGGACTGCCACTTGCCCTTGTTTATCGTGTGCTCTGCAAGTCCACAGCAGTGTCTGGACTTAGTGCAGCTCTGCCAGATGCCCTTTACCCGAAGCTGAGTACTGGTTGTGCACTCTGAGGCTTGTTGCATCATCCCTACAATCCCTGACCTGGACACCTAAAGTCGAGCGCCCCTGCTCTGCACACGGAGCGCGTGAGGGCCTGAGCTGGGCCTGGTGCTTGGGGTGAAGTGCTCTGATGTCAGTACTGTGGGACTTGAGACAATTTCCCGGCAAAGTTTCATGTACACTTGAGTCACTCTGCCCTTTGCTCTAGAAATCTCCTGCTTTGACCTCAACAGAAAGCAGAAAAGAACAAGTGAGAAATGTCCCCCCCCAGTTCTGCTCTTACCCTTGCAATGCAGCTTTTGCAATGGGGTGGCTATGCAGAAATTTTCTTCAACCTTCAACCTTCAACTCCTGTTTGAATGTTCCTGGTGGCACTCCCAGCTCCTCATGAGAGGAGCAGACTTCTGATTCAGCACATAATGTGACTGTTATTCCTTCTTCCCTGTTGCTTGGGAATGCAACAGGACATTAGCCAAAATATTTCCTTCTCAGGTACATGCTGTTTAACCTGTGTACAAATATCTGTTACTTGCAGATTTTTTTTTTTTTTTGCTGTATTTCCCTGAAGAATATCCCAAATGAAGTGTCAAGATAACAGGACGGACAATGTAGCATATCTGTCCATCTCTGAGAAGATTGTCAGGATTGACAGCAGCTTTTTCCCAAAGCCCCTCCTTACGTGCAGTCCCCTCTGCCAGCAGTGGAAAGCAGTACTGCTTTCCTTGGAGGATGCTGGCAAAGATGTGCTTCCAAGTGGCTGCTGTGCCCGGCATTCAGCAATGTGTGTGAGCTGGCTGAAGCCCTGCAGCTGCCTCAACTGTCCGCTCACATCTGTGCCCGTAACCCAGACCTGCGAGAGGAGCCCACGCTCAGGTTCTCCCTGAATCTCTGTGGTTTTCTGGGCAGAATTTCAGGGGGGTGTGTGTGTATGTCTTGCACCTATCTAGGCCCCCAAAGAACCCCCCAAGTCCTAGACTCCTCAGGAAAGAAAGAGATCAATGGAAATCCCCATTTCCAATGGATTCTCTCTCAAGAGATGTCAGATCAAGAGACCAAGGGGCAAAAACAACTCCATAGAGGAATGCATGGCTCTGCACAGCCCGTTGGCAGATGAACAGAGAAAACTTGGAAGCTGCGCTTCCGTGTTGCTCCCTTTCTTTCTATTTGGTTTCCCTTTCTATACTCTCAAGGTAATTTTTGGCAAAACAAAACTGAGCAAACCCTCTGGCTCACAGCAGGCAGAAGAAGGCACAGACTCAGCTGCCAGGATGGATTCTGCCAGTTGCAGAAGGCAGGTCTCACTCTCCGGTCGTAAAATTAGAAATGAGTTAAACATGCAGCAGGTGTTAATGGGAGGCACAAACCAGCTGGCAAACCGCAGGCCTTGGAAAAGGTACAAACCAAACGCAGACAGGAAATCCCCCACCCAGCCAGGACCTGGAAGCTGTCTACACCTGAAGGAAAAGGAACTGGATGATTTACTTTAGATCGATTATTTGCAAATGACTGAATGTGAGTGACGTTCATTCTTAGTTCTACAGTGGCCTTATCAAATGAGTGAAAATCTAGCCCTTTGCTATCTCCTGCAACCGGTTTCCTCTGAAGAGGAGGTTCTCTGTGCGCTGAAGACCTGCTCCTGACCTCCTTGAGTCACTCCATCATGACGCAAGTGTCAAAGGAGCACTCCTGCCAGCCAGTCTCCCTCTATACAGCTGGGTCACAGTCTCAGGGCAGTCAGGGCTGGCTGAGGAATGTGGAAAGGGAATTAAGTCCATGAGCTGCAAGGAAGGCTAAGTTTATTGGTAGAACGAGACCGGGATGCCTCAAGGATTGCTACTTACATAAAATGTGTTTGCTCCCACCTTTACTATTCCTCCAGAGCAATCCAAAAGCTGAAAAGATTACAGGGCAACACCTAGAGGTGGGTATTTTACAGGTAAGACAAAACAGTCCTAAATATGGACAATACTCACAAGGAGGATGCTGGCTGGGACAACAGCCCCATACTTTTCTCCCTGGCACGCCATTTCACCAGGCCTGAATCTCTGCTTGAGCAGCATGCCTTTTCTGAACCTCCACTCACCCCTTCGAGTAGACAATTTTTCATTTCCCTATTCCCACCCCTCCCCTGCCCCAACATGCCCTCACTAGTTCACACTGGCTCCAGCCAACTCCACACGTATTTATCTTGCAGAAACAATCCATCACTTACATTTCGTGGTTTATTGACCTTCCCCCACCTAGCACCCGGCTCCATTACGTGACCTCCGTGTCCTCATGGAGACACTGCCATGGCTCCCAGCTCCAGATGAGCACCAACACCCTCGTGTTAGGCCCTTCAACACAACTC
Source organism: Edolisoma coerulescens (assembly GCA_013397115.1). NCBI lineage: Eukaryota > Metazoa > Chordata > Aves > Passeriformes > Campephagidae > Edolisoma > Edolisoma coerulescens. The sequence continues at coordinate 595,140 of VWZW01006570.1, forward strand.
AACAGAGAACGGCCGTACTCCTGGCCAGTAACTCCTTTGGATTCACAGGCATGCTTTTGTCGGGAAATGGGAACTCATTTTAACTGTCTGCCGGCAAAGATGGTCAATGCTGGGTGAATTATGGAGTTCTCTGACTATTGCTACAGATGGGACATTAAACTGGTCAGAGAGACACCCAGCATACACACTTCCAAATAGCATTTTTTCGGCACAGAAACCACTCACTGTCAATAAAGGGAAAAGGAGAACCCAAGGCCTCTGAGGGAGGCTGTGGCAGTGGCAAGCCGTGCTCCTAAAAGAGGTATGAGCTTGTTATCTAATTCTTAGTGTAGCAAGGGAGCATATTTACATTGCAAAGTGCTCCTCAATTAGTAAGTATTTTTAAAGCTTTCCAAATAAACTTCAAAGCAGGAGCACTTCCTTTTGGTAGGCAAGGGCTGGCTACGAGTGGGAGCTCTGAATGTCACCAGCTAATCACTTCCTTCCTGCCATCAGGACTCTCCCCACAGGTGGGATTCTCTCGCCCTTGTTTCCTACCAGAAAAGCCTCATGAAATACAAGAAGGCTCCGGGGAGGGGGGCTCAGAGTGGGCTGCTTATCACCTCTCTCCCAGTCAGTATTACTCGTTTCAGAAGCAGCAGTACTCCAAGCAGCACAAGGCGTGGCCCCTCGGCAGCCTGAGAAAGCCGTGCTGCTTCTCGGGGCAGAGCAGCAACTACGTGCAAGGAAAGTCAGGTGTTAGGGGAGGACGCTCAGGGGCTCCCGGCCTGCCGTCCCCATACCCACCACAGTCCCCAGCGTCAGGCTCAGATTGCAGGGCACATCCTGGTTTCACTGGACACACAGTGTCATTCAGAAACATATGTCTTTTGGAAATATGACTGACCCTTTGAAACTGACAGACCACGAAGGTGAACTTAAGAAATGCAGCAATGCATTGCGAATATTTGGGCAATTTCCTCTTGGCACATAATTGCTTGTTTTGTAACCTAAAACCCAGTATTCCTTCCAGTCCTTCACAAGGGGACAGGTTACTTAAACTATTTATAGATGCTTTGATCCTTTCTGCAATCGAGGCGGATCAACCAGACATGACAGAATTCCTGGTGCTGCCATCTTCAGCCATGCCTCATGTGACCTACTGCTGGTAGGTGCTGTGGGCACACGTTATCAGCTCCATCTATTGCAGACATTGCAGAGGTCCCTCCCTAGCACAGAGGATGCTTGGGAAATGCAGGATACCAGGCATGCTACGCTGTGTCATTGGCCCTTGAGGAGGAGGTGAGGGAAGTCCACCTTGGCAGTACTTTTCCACTTGCTTTCCCACCCAGGAGCAGGTAACCAGGCTGCTGGGACAGAGATCACATGTGGCTTGGAATCCCTCAGTAGTTCAGTGATGCTAATGCTGAGTTACTGTCAGGTATGAGAGGTCTCAGGTGTTTCTTTCTTCCAGAAAGCACCTCCCATTATCTAGGGAATGATTTGTATTAATAGTCACTTGAGCCTCTTTTCAATCAGCAGTGCTTCGTAGCTTTTTCCATGGTTGGGTAGGAGCAAAACTCCAGAGCTGGCAATTTCCCATGGAACAGGAATCCTAAAGAACATGAACTTGCTGTTTCGACAACGCAATTGCTTTGTTGTCCTAACATCACTGTGTTTCAATTTGACAATGGTGACAATACTTTTTTGTCAAAAGGCAGCAATGATGTATTGCATATAAGATATGAGATGGTAATAAACAGAACTGTGAAAGCAAATTTCAACACAAAGAAATTAATGAAAATTACAGGTATCCTTTGGAGGTAGGATAAGAGAAGGGGAGCAGTCCCTACGGAAAGGAAACCTGAAGGGAAGAAAGAGGGAGAATATCCCACACAAGAGCACGGTTGGGAAGCCAAAAGGCTGGCTGATGAGCAGATGCACCTGGCCTGGGCACCACTGGTGCTCAGGGCTGAGGATGCCAAGGATGTCTGGAGGCCTGGGACAAGCTGCAGGCTTTTTGGACTGTGACCTACCGGAACCAGCTAGTCAGATTTTGATCCATTGCTAAAGAAACTGGGAAAAGGCTCCTCTTCTTAAAAATTGTATCGCCACTGCAACAGCAAAGCTTAACTTGGAACTACCCACATGGACCTTCAGCTCCCGAAATCTGGCCTTTCAAAGTCAGCTTTCCCATTTGACCCCCTTCGGTAGTTCTATTGTAAAGAACTTACAGTTACGTATACAGGGAAATTGCCCCATCTCCTGCCTAAGAAATGATGTGACATATAAGCAAAAGAACCTCCAAGCAGAGCATCTGAGACAAACTTCACTAAGTGGCCTGTTCCTCAAAAATTCCATTTCCCATAAATATTTTCTCCTCTCATTTCCTGTGTGCTACTTGTTACGTTATTTGTTTATGTCATATCACTGTGTGGCAATTGCTAAGATATGGAAGCTGACTGTAACTGCCCCAGGAGCAAGTGAAACTCCATGGATGAGAAGTAAGTGAAAATGGAAATCACTGACATGGCAAACTGCAAACTGGTAAAACAATAAAAAGTCCTTTCCAACTGGCAGCAGCTTACTTGGTTAAACTGGCCTTTAAACGTGGGTGAGAGACCTGCTCTAAGAAGGTTTTTCTAAGGACCAGAGGGCACAGGTTTGGGCTAATGTGGCTGTCCATGACTCAGGGCCTCTGAGGTCATTCCTGCTACTGGCATGAAAAGAAAGAAAGGGTAGCAAGCTCACGTAGGACCAAGGCAGCTTCTAACTTAAAATGAGTGGGATGTCACCCACCAGACTGGAGGAAGTCAGCAGCATCCAGTTGCCCCCGGAATAATGTCTGCAAGCAAGTTCAGGGGATACATTTTTAAAGTCACTCCTTCCTCTCTTGTCCCCAGGAGGTTACGGGCTTCTGTTGTCATCCCTGCTCCCAGTGATTTCCCTTCTCCCTTTTCCATGAAGCAGCATTTTGTCCCCAGCATCAACTCATCCTCTGCAGCCTGCGCAGGAAGCATCAAAGGAACCTATGGCAAGCTGTGGCCTGTCCCTAGCAATGCCATGCACAGGCAGAGGGAGCAGAGGGAGAAGCGGGAAGCACACAGGACTGACCTGGCTGCTGGAGGCAGGGAACTGCAGAAGATAAAATGCACCTGTTTTATTGAAGGCGTGTTTACATCAAGGATCAGATCCTGCCTTACTCTGCTAAAACCGTAAAGTGGAGTGGCTTTTCTGGCACAGCTCCCGAATGGGCTTGTCCAAACAGCAGCCGGGGAACATCAAAAGGTGCAGCCATCACCCACAGATAAGCACCCCAACTGTCTGATCCTGAGCTACCCCCAGGCATGGCTCAGCAGCCTGTCTGCCAACGATGAGTTCTCTCTACAGCCTGCCCTTGTACCAGAGCCTCTTTCCGTGGTGACTGCGCCATACACATGGCAGAGAGCTAACAGACTGCCAGTCAACAAGTTCTGCTCTCCAAAGAAACCCTCAGCATGAAGCCCTTTGAGCAGAGAAGGGAATGGGAACACAGGACTGGGTCAGTGCTCAGGCAAGAGAGTCCTCACTGTAGTGACCCAGCCGCAGTGGGAAGCGTGTTTGCATCAACCATCACTCAGTAATTATAGCAACAGATGACTCAAGATCAAAGTGTTTTTGCGAATGATGTGGCGAAGTAAATCAATGGAAATCTAAGCTTTTTTATCTTTGGATCTGTCTTTAATGCTCACTTCTGTCCGGCTTTAACCCGCCCTGGGATAACATCTCTGCTCCCAGTGCTGCGGCACTGGCCCGGGCAGACCCTGTGCAGCGCCCGGCTCTCTCCAGGCTCCTGCCTCCTGCCTGGCAGGGATGGGAACTGGCAAGGTGGCCGTGGGGACAGCAGCCACTGGGCTTTGGGGCCTGATCCCCACAGGGGTTCTCAGTGCAGAAGGGCACATTTGCTGTCACAGTGAGTCAACAGAGCCAGGTGCCCGGGTGCTTTGTGCTGACATGCTGAGGTGCTGCTGGTGCTGCTTCCAGAGGCTGCCCCTCCCATTGTGAGCACCCCAGCAGGCAGCTGCTCCTCCGTTGGATGCAGCCCAAGTGCTCCAGAGACGGCTTCTGATTCAACTGCTCCTGGCCTTGCCCACCCATAAAGGGTACCACTTGCCAACCCCTCTGAGCATATCCCACGATCACCCTTCACCTAGGCTGCATCAGTCTCCTCATCTGCTTTCTGTCACGTATGCTCCTATCAGCTTCCATCATGTGTTTATCCTGAATTTTGGAATTAATTACTTTGCTAAGATGCTGAGCTCCAGTTGTTACCACACCAGGTGTTCTCTTGGTGCCATCGATCGGTGAATGCTCCATTGATTCCACACACTGGTCTCTTGTGTGGTGGCACACTGGCTCCAGACATCTTTCCTGCATGGTTCCTGGCTAAAGGTGTTTGAGTCACAAGTGGCAGAGTGTGGAGAGAAGGCCAGGGTGGCTATGGGTTAGGTGAAGAGAACAAATTCTGACCTACAAAGTGTTCCTCAGGTGTCTCTGAGACAGTCTTGATCTCTCTGGGTGATCTCTTTTGCTTTAATTTGCTGTTTTAATTCCACAGGCAGTGCCTCCTGCATGGTTATCACGTGGCAAGGAGGCCCACGTTGGATAAAGTTTCGAGCTGCCTCCTGGCACCGAGGCCATCTAAACACGGGATTTCCCAAATCAAATCAATCATCTGGGCTTTTCCTCGCTTATGCTGAGATGCTGTGCTGCTCCTACCTGCTTATTTCCCAATAGAGCGGAGAGGCTTAATTATTGGGTTGCGAAGTTCCCAAGGGTCTTACGAATATTGATTGGAAAAGTGAGGTATCATGACGTACTAAACCGTGATAAATTGTAATCCAAAAATTTGTTGTAATCCAGGGGAAGTCTGCCCCCCAAACCAGCTACCCAACGTGCATGTGTTTCGGCTTCTATCATCAAAGTCTACAAGATGAACAGGTAATTCATTATCATTTTGGGTAGTGCTTTGAATGTTATCATTTGAGCTTCTTAAAAGGTTAATCTTCTGTCCCTGGGATCCTGATGAGGAACAATTAGCGTATCCTGTGGTGAAACACTGGATTATTATTAATGAAACTTGTGCTGCCCTGGAGTTTTAATTGACTCAAGTATTTAAACACATGCCTGACTTAAAACATATGGGCACTCTCATTCCTGCCACAGGAGCTACCAATGCTTTTCACGCAATGCCAAGAAATGTTAACTGTTAAAACCATGTTTGATCATTTCTTAACCTTAATTCCTCACATGTCCTACCCAAAATCCCTCAACAGAAAGGGCTGAGCATTTAATGTGCCCTTGAGACAAAGCAGGGCTTTAACTATGTTTTTCTTTCCCTTAGGTCTTAAAGGAAGTAATGTCTGGATTCTGTCAGGGCAATAGCTATCCAGAGATTTTTGGGTTTCTCTGAGCCACCGTCAGCTGGGGTCTGTAATATTAGGAACTATTTTTGACAAAAGTTTCAAGACAGGAGCCAAGCTTTGACATTTTCACATGAAACTAAACTATCAGGATGTTTGACAGTGCCCATGGTGGTAACAAGCTGTATGTGAGCTTCCAGCTGGGGCGCCACACTCCAGCAGGTTACATGCTAGGGACAAAGCAGGTCCCCTGGGCCACGGCTGCACCTGGCTCACACTACAAAGACAACAGAGCTGAGGCTTTTGCTCACATGCAGAACGCAAAGGGAGGTTTGCTGATTATTTAAAGGAAGTCGGGGTTTGACATCCATGTGCCTGTTCCCTCATGCCACCCTCCCAATTCTCCTTTCCCATTGCAAGCTATGGGATGGAGACAGAGAGGTTTCAGGACCAGGCCCTGTGCACTGCCTGTGTGTACGACCAGGATACAGCTGCATCTCAGTTCCTTCATGGAGACTCCCAACCACTCCCTCACTACTGGCTGGATTTCCTGGGCCATGTGCTGCAGCAGGTGCAAGCTTCTTGCACAAGAAGGAGCAGACCTGGCTGGATTTGGATCTTTGTGGGAGCAGGCCCACGGGGAGCAAAGGCACTGGTTGCTGCCGATGGCTCTCAGCGAGGAGCACTTCAAGCAAGTGCCATCTGTGTCCCTGTTCAATGTCATGATCCAGGAATGCAGCCAGTGCTCAGGCAGTTGCCAGCTGGCCACAGCAACGGCAGGTGTGTATTTTTTTATTTGTTTATATATGTAAATCGAGTCCAAAGTCTCAAATGATTAAGTCATGCAACGCAAGGCATGTGACAGAGTGGTTAATAGTGAGGGGTAGACAAGGATGACAGGAGGAAAGCATTTCAAACTGGCAGCTGTGAGGTAAATCATATTGGAATTGGGTAACCTGGATTTAGGGGAGAGGTTGGAAAGGAAGGGCGTTGCACTGGGAGAGCTCTTTCTTTTTTTTTCTCTGGGAAGGGCCCTGATCCTCAGACTTGGGCCCTGATTTTTGTTTTACATCTGCTACTGCAGGGCTGATGTGTGAGCACCAACCTCACTGGAGAGGGGCCTGACTGACACCAAGAGAAGCCTGAAGTTATTGGGGTTGGCTGCAGATTTTGGGACATGCTCTCAGCACAAGCAGTTGCTCTCCCCCTCTCTCCTTCTCTCCCTCTCCTTCTCCTGGCCTCTCTCTGTGGCACATGAGAAAGGGCAGAGGGCTTGTGGATGGGACTCTGCTGGACTCACGCTGGATCACACAGGAAGTCTTAACCTGAGTGGAAAATGCCCACTTGAATAACAACTGGATCTGAACCCGTAATTACCTCTGCCATCACGTGTCTGATTTGCAGCTGTGTGCACAAACAAATGACTTGTCCATGCACTGCTTGTTCTTCACATTGAACACTCCTTGGTCCTGGTCTTATAGAAAAGAACAAAAAAGCTGGTCTGATCCTCATGGAGAGGAGTGGGGACCTCCATACGGACTTGAGGAGAGCTGTACCCTGACACACAACCAGCCCTGTGGCAGACATCAAATGCTGTTGTTCCCCAGCAGTCTGCTGATGCTATCACTGTTTCTTTGAGGAGTGAGAAACAAGAAGATCCTACAATGACAAACCACAACGTCTCTTGTGGCACATAAAGATAGGTGAAAAACCACCACCACCAAAAAACAACAACAAAAAGAAACCTTCCCAAATAATTGCAAAAAAAAGAGAGCATTTCATGTCCTTTGTGTTTTTCAGGACCAAGTACCTTACAAACAATGATCACGATCTGCCAAACAAAAGGGACAAGAGACCATCGTGAAAGACAGACATAAAGCAGCTAGAAAATCCAATCTGGAGAGAACAGGACTGTTACAGGGGAATCATTACTTTTCTACTCAAAACTCTAAATCAGAACCACATTTACTGAGCTTTCAGGCTCACAATTCCAGGGAACAAGGAAAAGCTTATTTTATATTAATTGATATTTTGATATTAATTGAAGTGTTACTTCACAGGTTCTTGTTGGTGGCTGCTGTCACCCAGAGACTAAATGCTGTTTATGGCACTGACTCCTGGAAAAGCACCACAACAGCCAGAAACTGTTTCACCTTCACCAACTATTGGCTTGGTAGAAATTAAGGATTTTCATATTTTGCTATGAGTATTTTTTAATTTTTTGAAGTATAAGTCTAATACAAAACCAGAATGAAGAACTGGAATGGAATCTCTGATAAGCAAGAGTGTCAAATTTTACAGGTCGTTGTGGCCTGAATAGTTTTGTTTCATTTGTTTGGTTTTTTTCAGAAGGGATTTTCAAACTCTTAAGCTCAAATCTTCTGAGGCTCTGAGTCCATAATAAACCAGCAAGGTGATGTGAAGTGTGTTAAGGACCAAACTTGTGTCCAAACCCAGTCCAACGGAGAGTAAGAGGTGTGCAGGCACTCAGCAGGGACGCACACTGACATCCTGCTGTGATCCTTCAGCCAGGGAAGCTGGGGCAGAAAAACTAAGTGGGTTTAAACTGGAGCGTGATAAATGAATTAACTGGGTTATGTAAGGTGTTTGCCATGCCAGTGCCTGGACTTGATGCACTGAATTACTTTCCAGTCCTGTATTCCCACACGAAGCCTAAAATACTTACCAAGTCCTCTAAATAAAAGTGCTCCCTGATCTCACTGGATGTTGCATGGATGTGGCACAGAGGGGAAAAATCAGACTGTATGCAAAGTTTACTCACTAGATATTTACACTAACAGCACAGTTTACAGCACTGCTGTATGTAGATGCTGACCTGCATTTTGAGGTTGGAGTGCAGGCATTCACTCCAACATGCCATATTAGCTTGGCCATTTCCTTGCTAGATACCCTTGGCAGGTCTGCCCTAGAAAAGGAGGCAGATCTAGAAAGACTCCAAGAGGGTTGAGCAATGTGCCCTTAGACTTCTGTGTCCTGTCATCAGGAGACCATATGATTTCATGCAATTACCAAGGCCTGATACTCTCGTGGCCCTTTGGACTGACAGTCCATTGCCTTTTCCAGAGCTGTTAGACAGAGGAGAAAAGTATATTTTTTGATCAGTGCTGTTTGTTTTTCCACTGTGAACTCCCCCGACTCCCTGGTGTCAAAACACCTGGCAGGGCTGCCATGTAGGTACTGCTTGTTTGTCCTGTTACTCCGATGGTGTGGCGGGGGGNGGGAGGCGAGCCACATCAAACACCCGCGCTCGGAGTCGCATGGGGATTGTGCTGCCTGTTTATTCTGTGCTGGGATTGAAGTGGGTCAGAGCTTTGGGGGAAGATCATCATCCTCCAAGATGATGTCGCTGCACCGATGAGAATGATGGGAAGGATCTCCATAAATGATGCAGGGTTAATGTGGGGAGCACAGTGATCCTGGATAACACCCCAGCCCCCCTGGTCCTGGCCACACATGGGTTGTAGAAGTCAGCTATAAGCTCGAGGGAAGAAATATCACGTAACCTTACAGGAGTGAAGTGCTACATCCACATCTGCATCACCAGGTCTAGTTACCCTCTTTTCAGGAGGCCCACAGACTCAGCCAGGTCAGCTGCAGCCCCTACTACCACATGGCCTCACATAAAGAAACACCTGCAAATCCAGTTCGGTCCCTAGAAAAACGTGAGCGGAACAGTGGTACAGACCATACCTCAGGGTGGAGACTCTTCTCCCCAAACCAGCTGCAATTGTTTGTTGTGTAATGGTGCCAATGAAGTTTTGTAACTCCCTCACACACTGGGAGGATTCATTTGATCATAAGAGCAATTTCACTTTCTGGCATCTACCATCCATCAGAAATTCCAGGCCAGAGCTTTAAAGAGCAACTAATGACTTAGGATCTTATGACTGCTAAACATTTAAACTGAGGTACCTCGGCAGGCATGCACAGTCCTCCTCCCCAAACCTCTTCCTCAGAACAGACACCAAAACTACGGGTCGCTCCAAAAGCCCTACCCAGGCTGTGATGTGGAGTTAACAGTTGTTCAAGATGAGTCACAAAAGGTCCTCCTGAATCGAAATGTCAGCTCTAACCCCCAGATGAAGATCCCTGCCCAGGATCCCATCAGGGAGCACATGCACCCTTCCCTCAGCTATGGCACCACATACAAGCTTTAGGTGCAGCGGTGGCACAGGCAGGAGGGGCACAGCCTAGGAACGCTCGAGGGCACCTGTGGCAGAGCCTACAAGTCCTGGCAGTGCTGACAGGCTTATGGTAACACCAGAACGTGACCACTCAGCCTCGTGCCAGGCTTTGAAGCTCACACAACAAGCTGGCAACATGTGAGGCGGACATGGACACAGGGCAAGGTTGAACACTGAGGGTCTGATGGAAGTTGGTTGTTTTGGACATGCGTTGGACAAGATTGGGCTTTCTTTGTGAGATTCCGCAGATAGTCCCTGCAGGGCACACCTAGCTAAGTAGCTTCAAGACCTTTCCATCCAGTAAGACTGACCCTGTTTGGGAAGCGTGAATCCAGTGAAGCTTGGCAACTTTCTTACAGCTAAAGGTCTTTAGTTAAGCTCTGAAAAAAGCATCCTACTTCTCCTGAACCCATCTTGAACTCTGCCCTACACCAAACCCCAGCAAAATGGTACCTGCATCTGTTCCGCTGAGGCGTACAATCAAACAGTGACTCATTGTCACAATCCTTGTTCATGCATTTATTGCCCAGATAACTCTCCATTAAGCTAATGAGTCATTTTTTTACACCCACCAAATGCATAGTTTGAATGCTGCTGATTTCTGCCATTCATTAATTGGAAGGAGAAGGAGAACAGACAGAGCCTTGATCCAGAAAATTTGCCTCTAGTGGCAAGCTCAAGGAATTCAAGGTTTTCCATGTATGTTACAGGGAATAAGCAAGGCTCCAGTACCTCCTGCAGACAAGCACTGGAGAGCTAATGCTGCTTGGTGAAGTGCCTCCCACCAGTCTTCTTCTAGAGCCGGAGGATGCTGGCCAGGGCTTCACAGGCCTTGGAGGCCCAGGACTCGTTGGCCACGTTTGAAGCAGCTTTGCTGAGATGAGCAGGCAGCTTTATTCCAGGCATCACTAAATTTTAAGTGGGGCAGGAGATAAAATATTTGGCATAGCATTAACTATACGGATGCACAACCCATGCAAACTTTCCAACATATTAAACTAAGAATTTCCAGGTCTTGCTAGTTTGGCAATATTTTGAGTCATTTATTTTTTACATGCCTGATGTGCTCCATAACATAAAGCTGTAGCTAAATGATCTCTTGACCTCTTTCAGCAGTGCTTTGCAGATGAGATGAGCTGCCTGAGCCTTGTAAGTAAAACAGGTGACCAGAAAAGTCCCACTGGCTTTGACTCTGGTCTGTGCTGCCGACACAGGCCAGGAGTGTGACAGCAGCCCTTGGTTTCACACTAACCCTCCCCGCTGCCGGAGCAGTGGTGCCCTCAGCCAGCGCGCTGACAGCTGCTTATGGCAACGGCCAACCGGTTCAGCTTCTTGAGGCTCATCAGACTGCATAAACACTGGGATCAGAGCAAGAATAAAGGAAGGATGGGCCTGAGCTTTAGAAAGGCTTTATCCTACAGTTTTCTTATCTGCTCTCCTGTCTGTCTGTCCCTCCACTGCTTGTTTAAAGGACTTGCTACCCAGGAACTCATGATCCCAGATTTCCTCTGGATAGGTGTCTAGAGCTGGAGCCTGCAGGCTCTCTGAGGTGAGCTTGCAGTGCTCTTGCATTTCCATCCAACACAGTTCCCTCTCTGGTCAGTTCAGGTTTGAATCCAAGGAGACTGTTCTGGAAGGGAGCAGGGAGAAAACCAGTCCATATGCACAGGTGAGGAAGCAGCTCCCATGGCTCCCCTCTGCCTCTGGAACTCCAGACTCCTCACTGGACTGCTGGAGCTTTTGCAAATATTCCATGTTTCTTTTTCTAAACAACTAGGCACATATTTAAATGCTCAGCTCTTCTTGCTGGACATTGCTGCTAGTTTCCTGAACTTGCAGAGGATCCCAGGACTACCATCTCTGCTAAGAAAAGAAGTTCTCACATCTGTTCAAAAGGGGAAGGAGGTGATAGTGACCAACACTGAGAAATGTATTCTCCTGGTTTCAGAGGCAGTTATTGGAATGTGCTTGGTATTCAGATGATAACTTGCACCTGTAGCAACTTGCTAAGTGATGCCTTGAATCACACTGTGATAAAGGGATGTGTTTGAAGTTTTTGAAGGCAGTACCTCGCTATCATTCCCTTTCAGTGCTGTCACTCAGAGCTCTGCAGTCTTGCCTGTGTCAGCAGGTAGACAGATTAAACTTCCCATTCATCTAAACCTAAAACTCATCTGGTCTTACTCAATTATTGATTAAAAACAGGCACTGGATAAAACAAGGAAAACAATCTTTTCCTGAACACGTTATCTTAATACAAAGAGCAATGTTGTGTTGTCCCCCCGTGAATGTGAGCGGCAGAACAAGACCCTTCCAGCCACCCCACGAGCCTGGTGCAGGCCATGTCATGTGGTTTTTGGGGTGTTGGCTTCTCTCGTTTCAAGGCTCTCTCCTGCAAAAACGGGGTTTAATTGCTCCTGCCATCAAGCCTGACAGGGGAGCGCTAACACACCCACTGGCTGTGAGCAAGCCTGTGACTGCACATCAAAGCTGATCCCACCTCACAGCAGCAGCCACGAGCACATTCCAGGGCAACAAGAGCCCTGCGAAAGGTAGACAGAGAACCCTGTGGCCTCCGAACCTCCCCACCCACTGCCGACTTCCATTAATTAATTAACTCTGCAGCTTTGTTCCCTTATCATAATCCTCCCAGCAACAGCACAATAAATTCTACTTGCAACAGATGCCTAAACAAGATGATCCCAGGTCTTTGCAACTTGAATCAAGGGTGGGAAACTCGCAGCTTTGTGGTGATCTCCAATTCATTCATTATACAATCGGATCTTAATTGCTTTAAGAATGTGATTCTAGTAAATCTGGCCTCTAGTACCACTCCTATTAGAGACTTCTGTTGCTAAATTTCTGCTACTAAACACAGTCAGCCCATCTTTTGAGGTCTTTTTTATTTCAGTGGGCTCTGAAGTATTGAATCATCCGTAGAAAATAACACTGTGTTCACCCACCCTGTATTTTCCCACTGAATGGACAGGCACCAAACTTAATTTAGCTGTTCCAAGCAGCAGCAGTTTTCAACAGTTCCTGGGGGAGCCCCATGCTATGAACAGGTAATACAGAGAAACATCCTCGGGGTGCTTTTGAAGGTGATTCTTCCTTAAAAGAAAACACTGCGTGGAACAAACTCATCCCGAAGTCCTGCTATCCAAATGCAATGTGTCTAAATATAAATACAGCGCAAGAGATTGATGCTGCTTGTGAAAACTTCAGATCCAAGGGATCCTCACTAAGATCCTGCCCTCCAGCAGTGTGCCAGTTGGGAAACCCCAAAGGCACAGTCGGGTGTCCCCAGAGCCAGCTCTGGGGACTCAATAGGTGGCAGTCTTCACCTTGGCTTTGCAGAGATGTGTCACCCTGCGGAAGGTGCCGGGGGATCGCTGGGCACAGAGGACGTGCACCTCCTGGACAACAAGAGGTGAGCTGGCTGCAGTTCACAGCCCAGGAGGCACTGCCAGCATCTCTGACTCCAGTGTGCTCCGAAGGATCTTTATGCACAACCAATGCAATTAAAAAGACAAAATGAAGGGGTTTGGCAATTTGGAAGAGGTTTGGATCAGCAGAATCACTGCTCATTCACAGAGTAAGCAAGAAGAGGAAGCAGTATAGTCTTCAGTCTTTCCCTGTTTTTTAGGGGGGAAGTTTGGTACAGGGATAAAAATGGAACCCAGGAGAGTTGTGTTTTGGGACAGGGACAGTTTGGGCAGTAAACAGAACCTAGCAGAGCTTTATGTGGGATATAACTCAAGCCCACAAAGAGGGGAACACCTTCACTACGCAAGTCAACATTCACTCCTCGAGGAAGGTGGAAGGAGAAACTAGGGGAGTGGGATCTGGCCACAGAAGAGGTGAGACAGGCTCCTGACCATGAATGAAATTGCTGATTTCAGCCTGCCTCCTCCTAGAGCCAAGAACAGGGACCAGCCTCAAGGGGACAGTTTGGTGAGGACCAGCATCCTCCACCTGAGTGGGAGAGGGCTGAATGACAGGGGCAGAAGCCTCTTCATGTGGTCCAGGTGGAATGGCCCAGCTGATCCCAGCCTCGGCCTTTGCACCCCTGCAACCAAAGGTGTTCCTAAGCATTGTAGTTTTGTGCTACGATACTGGACTGCTTTCCCAAAGCTCTTACAGTTTCAGGCACTGTCAAGCTGCATTTTTTTGAACTGTTAACCTGAAAATGAGAGGAGGAGCCCCTGCTAATACGAGAAAGCACCCTGGTTTCCTCAGTGGATACTGACAACGCCTGCCTCAGTACTCGGCATTACGCCTGCCTGCCCTTTTTTCTCCCCCTGAGCGAGCTTGAACGAAATAGCAAGCATATTTTCCCCTCTTACCCAAAGGCAGATGTATACTCACACTCCTGCCATTCTCTCACAGCATCTTACATAAATTACCATTGGTTTTGGAGAGATGCCAAAACGAGTCTGAACGAATGTGTACGAGACCTACCAGAACAGTTTCCCCATGTCTCTGACTCTATAATCCCCTTATTCAGAGCTAAACCAATAGGCTCACACCTCCTAAACTGAAAACCTTTGCCAACTCCATCCACTGCCTTTAAAAACAAACAAGGAAACCCACAAGCTCATGACCAGCTATTACCATGAAAGAGAAAACAAGAGACACAAAGCAAAGAATTTGCCACATGCAGCTCTGTAAGTGCTAAGTCCAGGAGTGAGGAGACATTTGTCTTCGTTCCGTGTAGTCAAACATGTCCTAATCTTTAAAATACCTTCACTCCAAAATTGCAGCTGATTGCTTAGTCATAGGGCATTTGCTATTTAAGCAAGGGCCTTTGCTCAGGCCCCACCGTGGTGATGCTGCTGGACTATAAATTCAAGCAACGGGCAAGGTTTAGGGAAGAGACTTCTGTGAAGAACTGCCTGATGTTAACAGGGGTGGTAGGACTTTCCTGAGATCCCTGTATTGCCACCACAGGTTGAAAAACTCAAACCTGCAACTCAGAATAGGCTCCTCACAGTGAGTGCCAGATATGGAAATCGTTGGGTGTCCACTAAATGCTTTGGTGATAAGCTTTGGGGGAGGTGATGATGAAGGGCAGAGTTGCCTCCATCCTTGCAGTGGTCCAGCTCTGACCCCCTAAAGTGGAGCAGTCGGTGACATCAGTAGTGACAGAATGTGGCTAAGGGTGACAACGCGTTTATAATAACAGCTAAATATCTACCTGGAAAAGACTACTATCACTGCAAGGCCTAAAGCAAGTAACTGGAGAAAGGCAGACCTGGGGGGCCATGCTTACGGCATGGCTTTCGGAAGATGTTTCTCCTAGCCCGAGGGGAACAGGCAAGAAGCAGTGGATATACTCAGGGAGTCTCCTCTAAGCATCACCTCCTACACATGATGTGGCAGACAGCCCTTTGTGAACCCCTGAGTGCCTAACCTGCTATGGTGCTTGAAAGACTCCCCTGGCTATTCCTTCATCCTGAAATCTCTATAGACATCCCAAAACAGCACAGGGACCTTGGGTGGCACAGACCAAGTTATGTGTACACAGCTAAATGGCTGTCTGGCTACAGAACAGGAATGCTCAGGCTTGCAAAACACCGTGAGAATGCGTGAATGAAGTCTGCAGACTTCTTCCTTGTTCCCAGTTTACTCTGGAATAATAGTTTACTTTACCCAAGCTCTTCCTGATCCATGTCCACACATCAGCATTAGGCTCAACACAGCAGCCTGGCATGCAGACAACAGAGATACAACAGGGCAATTTTCTCCTCAACACCTCTCTCTGACAGCTTTGAGGATGTCATGGCTTTTCGGGGCAAGATGGTGCATCCGAGGCTGGTACTGGCTTTGAGTCACTCCCTTTCAGGCCTGAGCATCTGGCCAGCTGTTGGCCCCAAAAGTGCCATGCCATTTTCCAGAGCAAGTGTGGCTGTTTTGTGGTTTCCTACTGTTTACGTGCTTGAGAACCCCGGCTTTTATTCCCTGGTTACCTGCCCACCTCCTGCCAGTCGTTCAGGTCTTGTGTGTGGTCAAGAGCATCCTGGGAATCTCCAGTGGCATCTTGCTGGTCCCAGACACGTGGCTGGCCTGGGCTCCCGCCTGTGCCTGTTTGATGTGTGCCCCATGCACAGGCTGCCCCTTACCTGCGAGGCTTTGTGCAAACAAAGGAGTGACCCAGCTCTGGGTGCGACCCAGGGGAAGGCTGCACTCAGACACCCTGTCCTGATGCTAATCACCTGCCTTTGATCCAGCTGCCTTTCAACTGCACCTACCACCTTCTCCCTGTCTTCCTCCAGGCTCCCAAGGAAGCTGTGTACAGCTCCCAGGGAACGTGATAGGAAGTGCCACATCCAAGCAGATCACAAATCTCAAGCCTCGGCCAGAATCTGCGACAGGTAATCGAGGGTGTTTGCGTTTTACACCAGCAAAGTCAGTACCAGTTTGTGTGCTAAGTCCATGGCTGCACTACTGCCTAGTCTGGACATGCGAATAGTCCTTGGTAAGAGCAAGCACAGCCTTTGGAGAGACAACACAAACCTGAGACACAAACTCACTTCCTGTCAGCCCCAGAAACCTGGGGTTTACTTTGCTACCTCAAAAACAAGTAAGAAACTCAGTCACTAGAAACCAATGCCAATTTCTTGACTTCAGTGATCTGTTAGAGATGGGTAAAGCTGCACTCACAGTCCTTGCAGATCTTCCCGCCTTCTTCTAAGTGTATTTTCTATATACCAGTACCAGAAATACTAGCATTTGACAGTTATTTTCATCTTAGTCAAAATAAGAATTAAATGAGATTTCCATGGTAGGTTATCTTCATGGTCTGGGGATGAATTTTATTTTGATTTTTAGTTAGTAGGTTTTAAATAGTTGCTCTTTAACTTATCCCCTCAATCCTTATATCGGGCTGGATATCAAACTCACAAGCATTTGGGAGACATTATTCCTAACCGGAATCCAAATTTGACCCCAGATGGAGCTTTTTTTTTTTTGACTTTTGAAATCCACAGCTGAAGACCAGACCCTTGTCTGGGTTTGGATCCAGGTATCCAACAGAGGACCAAAGTACAAACAGCACCTCTGCTCCATATAACTCCCCAAACTAATCCAAAGGAGTGCATCCCCAGGCAGCCTGTTTCTAGGAACAGTATCAGTATACGAGCCTTGTAACTCATTAATGCTAATAGCAGTTGCATAACGCACAGCTAAAATGTGGTTGTACAGTGAGCTAAGAACATAGCCCAGCTACACGAGGTACAATTGCCAGGCAAAGTTTCTAATGGGCAGCTTTCCTTACCATCACAGCTGAATTTATCTTTGATTATAAATGCTCTGGAAAGGCCAAATTTCCAGATTTCAAAAAGTCGTGCCGCCAATTCTAGCATAATTCTCTGCTAATCGCTGCATGAGTGGCCACGGTCTGGAAGGAGGTGTGAGCTCCTTGTCATTGCCCTCTGTGCAAAACCTCAGGAGACGTCCAGAAGGGCCCTGGTCAGTCACTGCACCTAACAGAAAGGGAGCTCAAGCATCAAGGATGGCACGATGTCTTCAAACCCTCAGGGAGCCCTGAAGCACCGAGATACAATGGAAATCTCAACCTATACAAACACTGCTACAGCCTGGTGTGCTGCACACAGGTGCAGAATTGACTTCTTTCACATTCTGCAGCTTTGGTCAATTCCCACAACTCAGAGCAGCTGTCTCATCTGTTGCTGGCTCGCTATGAGAATATTAACTATGCCTTCTTTAAGGCCCTGTTTTTCTTCTTCTGTCATAGCCTCACTTAAATGCCCTTGACTGTCTTTAGATAAACAACCTTTGGACCGTATTTAAAATCCAAAGCCAGCTGTATCCTAGGGCCATCAGATAACAGCTGATAGAGCTCTGTATGTACAAGCAGGACTTAGCCCTTAGTTTCTATAGCAAACAGCTTTCTACTGCCTGCTCCCTGCCAGCAAAAGTGTGGCAGGTAATTCCTTCAGGAGACACTTCTCTGTGTCCTGACCCTTGAGCTGTCAGTGCCGACTTGACATGATGCAGCAACAACACACAACACAGACCTGGCTGCTCAAGGATGCTCCCTGCCTTCCCCCTGTCTGCCACTGCGGTGCCCAGAGGGATGCGTGGTTTATCCTGCCCTCCACTCTAGCCAGAGCCTGCCCTGACTGTGGCCCTCGGCAGGGGATTCCCCCACGTGTGCCCCCTGAGACCAGGGCTCATCAGGAGGCGGCTCCCTGGCCCACCAAGCCTTCCTGTTCTCACTCTGATCATCCTTCTGCTCTGGAGGGCCAGGGTTTTGCCCAGAGCCATAGAAAATGATGTTTAGCTGTGTTGAAGGTTGCTTCCTCCCAACTTCTGTGCCTGCTGCAGTGTCACTTCCATTTGGGAATGTGTCCTGACTGTAGCTGAGTGAAATGAATGATGGGGCTGAATTATGAAGACGTGGGGCTGTGAAAGGATGAAGAGTGCTGTCACAACTTTGAAACAACAGAAAATATTAAATAAATCTTAGTTCCCTGCTGGCACATATAGGCAATATAAATAAACATTATAACTACGTAAATAGCACACAGCTCCTAAGAGCTGGATCACCCTCTGGAACAGCAGGCAGAGGAGTCTGCTACTCTGCAACAGAGGGATTGTGCTTGTCTAAATTATGTAATTCATTTAAATGCACACTGTACAGTAACATGATTTTTGAAAACCATATTGTTTGGCCCTCCAAAGTGATTCCCAGAAGTAATTCCTGCAAGGAGCACACACCCAAGCCAGTCAGAATTTCTGGAATGACATTCCAGTTGCTCAAGACCTGGTTATGCAGATAGAAGAGAAAACAGAGCGACGCCTTAGCCACTATAATAGATAAGGGTGTGAGAATCCAACTTGCTGGCTAGCACATGAAAGTGTGAATGACCTCGCCCCACGTCCAGGATTGCTCAAGCCAGAGGAGATGTCAGTATCAATACACACATCTTCCTTCATAGTCACAGGACTCTCCTCAACGCTTGCTGCTGCCCTCAGATCTCAACCCCAGAATGGAGGGAAAGCACCATGCCTGTTGAACAACCAGCTTACAAAGTTGTCTGCTTCTGCAAACCAAATGCAGAGAAGGATTAAGGAAATTCTCTTTTATTATTCCATCTAGTGGAAGACCTTCCATCTCTTCAGATCAGCTCACGTGCAATCAGAGGGAGGTCAGAGTAACGGGTTCTCTGTTTTCTTCCAAATGAGACTCGTGGCTCCATCGTTTCCAGTGGTCATGGGAACTGAGCACATCCATTCTGTCCCATGGAATCACTGGGATACCTTCCCTGTACTAAATAGAAAGCAGCTCCTCTGGGTCAAAATCACTGAGTGTATTCAACTTCTTTTTGTATTAAACGCCTAACAGCTTGAAGTAAATACCATTTCCATCTGTGCCCTCGGTATCTAACGGGACTAGGCCAAGACTTCTCAATTTGCCTCCCTAACCAGAAGAAAATATGTGTATCAATAGTAGTTATTTAATTCACTGACTAGCAAATTTTGGCAGCTGCAGCCCAAACCCTGGGGTAAGGCAGGAGGTGTGAGGGGAGTTTCTTGATGTGGATTCCTCCTTGGCCCAGCTGAGGTGCAGAGACCACTTGGCAGGAGTGAGATGCAAGGAAACAGATGTTGAGTAGGAGTTGGGGATAAGTGCTGGGTGAAAGGGCACCTAAATCCTCGTGCCAGTGACACCCGGAGAAGTTCTGGAAAGACTCCAAAACCAAGCAGCCTGGTGCTAATACAACAGGCCCAGCACGTGTCCTGCAAATCCCTGACTGAAATAAAGACCAGAGGTACCTGGTTGCAGAGCAGGGGCTCACAGATCAGGTAAATGCTTCCCCTGAGCTGGAGGGAGACCTTCAGCAGCAGCCAATGCCCCTTGTGTTACAGCATTAGCTACAGCATTGGCTATAGTGGCCAGTCCAACCCTATAGAAGCAGCATTGGTAAACAAAGACCCATGAGTATGAGTAGGCAGGACTAGGTGAGGGAAAAACACAGCACGTGGTGCCTCTCCCATAGGAAGGGAAGATGCTTGCAACAGATGCTGGTACCTATCCCAAAAGCCCTAAGGAGTCCCTCAATGGGTGAACTGGCTGACAACTTCTGCTTTTCTTTATTAGCAATGAATCAAACCCTTCATTCCCATCCAGGAAGCTCCTAAGGCATATGTTTTCCTCCTGACTTCTCTGTTCTCCAAGGGAGAGACAGTAAATGTAACAAATTCGGAAAGCAGTCTTCTTTTTCTTTTTTCTTTTCTCTTTTTTCTTTTCTCTTTTCTTTTCTTTTTTCTTTTCTTTTCTTTTCTTTTCTTTTCTTTTCTTTTCTTTTCTTTTCTTTTCTTTTCTTTTCTCTTTTCTCTTCTCTTTTCTTTTCTTTTTTCTTTTCTTTTCTCTTTTCTTTTCTTTCAGCTCCACAGCAACTGTCACACAAAAAATATATGGGAGCCTCATGTGACTTGAGGCATGAAGTTACATTAGAACATGTCTGGTTGTCTCCCAGTTGTGGGAGAAGGGCCAGATCCTCAAAGATAGCAAGACCCTTAATTCTTCCTGGAAGAAAAGGATCTTCAGGTATCTGGATCTGTTTGTCTAATGTCCTCGTTCTAAATATCTCTATCTGTAACTTGTCACACAGTAAGTGACACATGCCAAGTCTCTTGGTTTCTCACTAATTCCGTGGGGTTTGGGCTAGCAAATGGTTCTCTGGAAATGCTTGCCTCAAGCCCCGGTGAGATCCCGCGTGTGCAGTTCCCTCTCCCAGCTTGCTCTGCAGTATTATTGAAGTTGTCACACCACGCACTCACAATTTATAATGAATCTTCCTCTGCCTCCCTGCACATGTGCCTCATGGAAGACCTCAAAGTATAGGCTACACCCAGCCATGTCCAGAACTTTCCTTCATCAGTTTGCTTTGATTGAAGCCAATGGCCGGACGGTTTGCCTGTTCAGCAGGTTAACTTCAGCGAAATCCACAAAGGGGTTCATTTGAGTGTGCACAAGGTCTGTGTTGGTGGGTACAACTCATAATAGACAAAAAAGAGAAAAGGAGGTGAGAACAATTTCTGTAGCAGAGATATGAGACACTGACCAGCTAAGGAAACCCCTTTGGCCAGCACTAGAAAGCCCCCCTGAGGTTTTTTAGTGCTTGTCAGCCAGCTCTCCACCCAGAAAGCAGAGCATGGGATAAGTGACCGAGGGTGTTCATTTTATCAAAGCTATGCCACTGAGAACAGATACATTAACAATTCCTTTGATTTAAAATGGAATAAAAGATATGAAGTCAATAAAAGGTTTGGGTTTACCTCAAAGCACTGCTGTGCCTGTTAGTTGAATGAGTGAGCTTCCCTTCACTATCACTTTGGTTCTATATGCTTTCTGGGAATGGCAGTGGTTTCTAGGCCATTCAGTATTTCCTGCATGATCGATGTGTTTTCCCTCCTGCTCACCTGCACTGCTAACGTACTTTCCCCAGGAGACGGAATGTTTGTCATACCAAAATATCAACTAAATGAATGAAAGTTCAAGCAGGGCTATAAATAGAAAGGGCACCAGGTTTTCACAGTGCACATATAAGCTACTTCACACCCACTGCCTTTTTTCTGCCATTAACTCTGAGATCTGAAGCGGAATAACCTTTCTGCACTTTGGAAGAATGAACAGCAGAACAATTAAGAGACCAAACTGTTACGAGGAAGTCAGTGAAGTGCTGTGTAGAAAAAATGGACAGACTATTTGACAGTTAGATAGATAGTGCTGTGCCCCACAGCCAGAGTTGCCAAATAGTAAATTTTACCAAGACTTACAGGGAAATCTGGGGATGGCTGAATGAAACGGCTTTGAGTGAAATTTCACTCTGCCTGTCCTCCTTTAGCCATCCCTCTAGTGCATGATGTGCAGCAGAGCCAGAGCTCAGGCGACGGGAAAGGCACAGTGGCCCCTCCTGGTGGAAACCAGCCTCCAGGGCTGTGGGCTAAAAAGGGGGGAGAAAAACGTGTGATGAGTTGTAAAATAAGACAGAAAAGCTAAAAAACAAAAAAAACCTTTTTTTTTTTTTGAAGGACAAAACCCATTTGCTTTTCCTACCAAAGGCAGAACATACTGGCACTATTCCAGTGCTGCTTTTCCATGTAAATAAATGACTTCTCACATTGCCACAAGGTGTGTTTAGGACAACTATGGGTGGAAGGGAGGGGGTTATAAAAGCAGAAGGGGTGGAGAGGTGCTCCAGGAGTTCATGTCAGCTCAGGTCTCAAAGTTCACAAGCCCTCACACTCCACCGCATTTTCTCGCGCTCACCCTGGACCTGGGTAGAAGTTGTCTTGTGGAAGGCTGTTAATAGTCAATAACAGACATTGAGATAAAAAACAAATAAACCTGGGAGAAAGTAGCTGAGTCACGCAAGGTTAGATTAGGTGGCAATTTACTATTTTTAGTTTTAGCTGTTGGATACCAAACAAAATCTCACTAAAAAGAAACACCTGCCCCAAATGTAGGCTCTTAAAAACGTAACAAGTTCACAGGTTGGGCTTATCATGGTTTCAGTGTGCAATATGAGAAGTGTATGGATAAAGAGAGCCTTTTCTCTGTTTACGGAGGTTCTTTGGAGTTTGGCATGTGGGACACTTGGCCTGTCGGGAGTTTCATGCTGTTTCTAGGTACAAACGCAATACTGAGTAATAGAACAAAGTATCACAACATGTTCCAATGTGTCTCGTTGTCTGCTGAGAACTCCAGACCATTTCTGCACAGCTGTCTGAACAGAGATCCCAGCTGATCCTTATCATTTTGCTCCTTGCAATGGAGGTGGCTGTACTTTTTTCTTCCACTTTAAAAATGCTGAGGAAATGAGATGGAAATGCTGATAGACCAACTTCCTGCCTTTTCTTCTGAGCAACTGGACGTGCCAGATATTTGCCCTCTCATCTCCTTCACCTTATTGTGCACTGTGCTGGGGCCAGCTGGAGGAGTGACTGTAGCTCTCCTGTAATCCCCTGGTGCATTGCCACTTGTTATTCCTGGGACTACATTTGCCCAGTCAGATGGTCACTGCCAGTCTGGTTTCTCTTTTGTCCATCCCAAAACATCCCTAAAGGGAAGGGGCCTGCATGAGAAAGGAACTCTAGCTGTGTTTAGAAAAGTGCTGCAGCACAAAGCTGCTTATGCCAGGAGTTGCACGTCTGTACACAATGCGAGCAGGGAAATAATCTGTCTGGGAAGATGCTGCTTCACATGAAAGCATCTGCCTGCAGCTAGATTCCATCAAAGAGCAGATCTGTGGATTGATTTTCCCAGTATGACATCTTCCATCTGCAGAACACTCAAAAGTTCTTTTATTAGCTCCGCTGTTGTTCGTGATCGAAGCGACAAGATGGAACAGCTCACAAAAAGGCACTCAGCTCCCAAACACTGCCCCAGAAGCACAGAAAGTCCCAGGATGGGGTGGTGGCAGAAGCAGAGCCACGGTACAGGGGCAAGGGAGTACCACAGGAAATGCTGTGAGCACAGACAAGGGAAGTGGTGATGTCCAGTGCTGGCAACTGCATTTCCCAGCCGGTGTTTTCACAGAAGCCCACCTCATCCTCTGGGGACAAAGCCTGAGATGCACCTTGTGCCAGCACAGCTCACCCGAGCGCGGCACCAGGAGTGCTGCAGCTGCCAGCAGTGAAAGCTGGCACATTCGTTTGCCCTTTCTGTCTCTCCACTTGGGCTCTCCACATGCACGGGCTTGTTTTCATGCATTTTTATTTTACTTGCCATGATGTCAGAGGCAACCTTTTGATGACTTATGACCCACAGAAGGCTAGGTACCACTGGCTTATGAAACAATGAAGGAAGAAGAAAGTCAGGAAGAAAGTTGGAATAACATTAATTAAATAAACTCAGCAACCAAAAGGACAGAAGTGGCACATGATTTCACAGTGAGCTGCCACAGATGTTTCAGGAGGAGCCAGTGAATAAGGGAGGCTTTCAGAGTACCTAAGAGATTTGGACACAGCAGAATATGTTCCCTAGGGCTGAGCCTGAATAGCCACATCAAACAGTTTTGGGCCATAGCACACAGCACGTCAGTTTGCTGGGGACTGGGCTCTGCCACGGGATATGCGAATACTGCACAAGTGGTCTCAATGAACCCTCAGAAGAACCACACAGATTTGAGTATCCTTCTTCAGAAACTGATTTCATTAGATGGCCTGAACAATGTATTTAGCACAAGTGTGCTTGTATGTCCTCAACCTGCCAGAAAGCTCTATTAGATCATTATGCTGTTGAAATACAGTCCCTTACATGTCAAAGGGAAGCTCTTTCTGGGCCATTCCCTGTGCTTTTAATTGACAGGAGAGAAATATGTTGCTCTCCAAAAGCATTTCCTACTGATTCACTTCTCTTTATCATCTGATTTACAGGTCTGATCTTGACTTTTCACCACACCCAGATCTCCCATTGACTTCAAGGAACAGGGTTCTGTGGGGGCAGTGTGAAAGTCACCCAATAAAGGTTTTCAAGAGGAAGCTGCTGAATTCATTAACACCAGAATTTACATAGATCTAAAAGATGCCTACAGGTTCTCCGTGGCAATGACGAGCTGTGTCAGTGGAAGTAGCCAGCTGCCGTGAAGAGGGACGGCCCAGCAGGGCCCACATGTTTGCAGTGACAATCCTTCCCACTCCTGGGCAGGGTACAGCACAGCCACTGCCTGCATCTCCTCCACTCCCAGGAGTGAAGGAGCTCTCATAAACATTATTTGTGGCTCATGAGGGACTGCAAAGTGTACAAACTCACTGCCCCCCTCCACAATGATACCAGAAGTCATCATCTCTAAGAGAAGCTGGAACACATTACAATTATTCCATTTTCTCCATGAAGAATTTGCCACAGACACTTAGACAATCCTCAGCTCAAATTAGAGACTTCTTGTGTGAGATGCTCCGTAATCACAGGAAGCACGAGCTCCCTTTAGAGAGCAACGAAACGCAGCACTGACAAAGGGCTATGATGCAGTGCAGACAACCACAGGCAATGCTGCAGCAAGGGAGTGTTGACCCAGCCCCTCCTCTCCAGGCCCTGGTCTTGGAGAGGCATTGGGACAACACTGAGGCTTTGCCAGCTGCACCCTTAGTACATGGTACATCCACAGCAGAGTGGTCTTGTGCCTGGATAAACCTAATACTGCAGTGACTAATTATAAACACTGCTTCTGTAACATTTGGATGGGAAGAAATCTTTTCCTTCTGCTAAGGAGAAAGAGAAATGACACCTTTGAACAGCATAATTTGTATAAATTACTGTACTTTTTACCCATGGCTCATCTGCCAAGTTCTCTTGTTTGGGAGGAGCCTGCGTGTGTTTTGATGTGCAAAGTAGGATAATGGATTACCATTATTAAAGGGCTTACAAATTGGGCAGGCAAGCCCCGGGTGAGAGGTCACTCTGACTGTACAAAGGAAAGTTTGCGCTGAGTGAGGAAGCTCGGGTTTGACTGAGAGGACAGGGAGAAGAGTTTTGTTCTGCAAGACTGCAGGTCCGTCTGTCTGCAGAGAAACCAGCTACAGCCCCTTTGTTTTGTTCCAAGTTTCTCACTCTGCCCATTTGTAGAGGGCGCTGAGCATGTGTGACAACGGAATTCATCCCACCTCATGCTCCTCAAAATCTGTCTGCTACAGAGAGGAACTGGAAACAAACTCCTCATCCTGTGGGGCTGGGGAGGGGTAAGGAACAGTATGAAAGCTGTCTGAACGATGAGGGAAGCTTCAGCTGTCCTTCCCAGAGGGTGACATCTCCCTGGGATGGAGATGGAGCCACAGCTACTTTCGCTCCAGAGAAGGAGCCCTAGACAGATGCATGCTTGCCCTGGGTATTGAGCTGAAGGCTCATATCATAATGACAGGAACAATACTTGTTTAAAGTACATCAGTGTTGCAGCTTAAAGGGATGCCGGCCCTTAGGAAAAAAATCCATCGTTGTGCCAGAGAAGACAGAGCTAATGAACGTAGACTGGGGTGTCTGTCTACCTGCTTGGAGCCTATTGCTGCTCCCCAGATCTCAGGCTGACATTGTCACCAGTTTCAGGGGTGGAAAACATAGGCTTCAGACGCAAAAGAGAAGTCTCGCGAAACAAAACCGGAAAGAGGAATCAACAACTTGTGCTTCCCAGAAGGCTGAGGAAGGGCCTAGTCCAGCACTTCCCAGAAAACAGTCTGTAGTGTCACTGGCTATGGTGGCACTGCTCTTAGAGCAATCCTTCCCTTTTACAGCTGCAAATCCTGCAGTTATATGAGACTCCCACTTTTCACTTTAAAGAAAGAAAGAAAAAGGAAATATCTTGGTAGCCCACAGAGTTTCAGAAAGATACTGAACTGCCTGAGCCCTGAATTCTGAAAGATGATCAGCAAATAAATGCAGTCCAAAATATTTAGTCTAAGATACCATGTTATATCAAGTTTATACCAACCCTAAGGGTTTTTTGAGGGCTCTACTTGTGATTTCTGAGTATGAGGGTTTAGTTACTCTGTGCTGTAAGACGGCCATGCTTATTGTCCTAGATATTCCCTATCAAATTCCCTATCAAATAGACTTAATTTACAAGCAAAGAAATGCAAATGTACCTTGTGCTTCGAGACTCCTGACTCCTTACTCTTTGGCCCAAGCCGTGCTCTGGCAGCAGTGGTCTAGATAGGACAGTTTGGGATGGCAGCTTTTACTCAAGGTGTCTGGAGGAGCCTGAGGTACACTTGAGACTTTGACTCCCATTCAAGCTCTTGTGTTCAGCCCCTACCTTAGCCCAAACCAAAAAAGCTTCATTTAGTTTTTAACTCCTTCCCTTTGTGAATCTCACCCAAATGTCTTCCTAAAACAGAATTCTCTCCGCCCTTAGACACTGCTGTTGTCCAAGCTGCCAAAGCTTTGCCTATTCTTCCTTTATAGTTTCATCAGACTATGGCAGTAAACCCCAAAGACCCTCCTAGAACGGCCCAGCCTGGATGCAACCTAAGTCTCCCTCCTCCTACACAGTGTCCTGCAGAGGCCAAAAAGGCCAGGAGGAAAATAAAAGGTATTAAGAAAACACAGTTGTGCCACAGTGTCCTTTAATGATATGGTACTGTCTTGAATCCACTCTCAGTCTTACTCATCCCATTGCTCCTTTTTCCCTTCAGAACTACGGAACTCTAAGGTGACATATTTTAAATGGCTGTAGAAGCAAGTGAGAAGAACAGATGAGGCCCCTCTTACTTGAAAAGAAGAGAACTGAAGTGGAACATGCTGGAAATCTGCAGTGAAGCAAAGAATGTGAACAGGGAATGATTTTTCAGTTTGTCCTGTAATTCTGTTTATGAGACTGCAGGTGTGAAATGGAAGAGCCTTTTCACCCAGCGATGTGTTCTGAGGCTGCTGCCTGAATAAGCTCACTGGAGCCAGCATTCTTTTTCACCTTTTTTGTGCACCATTTGCCTGTGGAACTCACTGCCGCCACCCAAAGTGAAAGTCAAAAGTATAAACTGGTTCCAAAACTACCTGAAAGAATTCAAAGACAGATCATCAAAGTCTAGTGGACATAATGGTGTGAATGTAACGCTATTGTTTCTATTTTCTCTTTTTTCCTAATTCTTTTCCTGCCTTCCCATTTTCCTTTCTTTAACCTATATACCATCTTCTGGGACACAGAACTTTAGTCCTGGGCTTGAAGCAATGGTTCCTTTTCTTTGCCTTTCAGCCACAGGGTGCAACTACATGTCACTGTAGTTAAGAGTCAACAATGAGGTTTTAGGATGTGATGTTTTTCTCCAGAAAACAGACTTCAAGGTACCAGAAAGCTTGGCAGGACCATGGATTGACAGCAAACAGAGAGAATATATTGTCCCAAATAGGTGGGCTCAGCCCTAGTGTTTCCCTAGGGGTTGCAAGTTTTTTTTCATTGGATCCTTCTTTATTTTTCAATTTAGTGCATCACTGTATCTTGGATTTCAAGTACTGCAGATCACTAGAAAGGCATGTGACATGTGCTTGGTTCTGGATCCATAAACCAATAAACATTTGACCACTGTCTCTGCACTGAAGTGGTTATTACCAGAAATGATCCATGGTATACAAAACACTGTGTCCAGCCCAGGGGAGAGCTGCTATCTGCCGTGTGCCGACACGGCTTCCCGTGCGGAAGAGGGTTCTCACAGACCCACCGAAACCAACAAGGATCTCTGTGAAGTTACTAATTTATCTCTATTTCCAGCACCCCCCCAGAGTGGTTTATAGTTTGTGAAGTACTAAACAAACACTGAAATACACTTTGGTTTTATGTCAGTGACACTAACTCTTCTCCATCCCTTGCGCCCCATCACTGTCCCATGGGTTTGCAGAGATGGGCCTGGCTTTAGGGAGTGATAAGAGAGGGAGGAAAGGGCACAGGGAGATTGCTTGCCCCAGGGCAAAACTCTAAATTCTCCAGGCAGGAGAAGGAAGTAACATGCCAAAATCAAGAAAACCTTGTAAGACCTCAAGCGTTTTGTCCGAGGCAGTGCTGGAAACCAATGCTGCTCTTTACCACAGCAGAAAGAGAAACAGGGGTGAGGGAAGAGCTTTCTGCCACAAATCAGACACAGGTGATTTGTGAAGGACCAGCTGCAATGCCTGTCCTGCCTGAATAGCTCGATGTGGCAGAGAAGCCTCACCAGTGAGAGGAGTGGACACATGGCATTTCCCTCAGCTGCTGAAGGACAAGTCTACAATCAGCACATTCGCAAGAGGTTTGTGCTGTGGCCATGAGGGCAACCGTGGGTGCTGCAGCCCTGCACCACTCAGCGTGGTTCAGTCACTTTACTACTGCGGCAAGGAGGTCCCACTGTCAGGAGAGAAAACACGGACAGAGGTTTTTCTCCGGGGAAGCAGGTACTTCAGTGCAGAAGACAAGGAAGAAAAGCAGGGGATGCAGTACCAGGCTGGCTGTGCTGGGGCGCTGCTTCCCAGCACAAATCTAAAAGATCCTGGCAGAAGGCAGCGATCCCTCGACAAGAGTCGGCGGAGAAGGAGGAAAGGCAGCTGAAGGGTGCAACCTTCCTGTCAAGGTCTCATGGCTCTCGGCTGAGCATGAGACTGCTTAGCCAAAAAGGTAGGAGGGAATTAGAGAGTGCTTTTACTTTGCATTTGTTGAACAAAACAAGCAAATCCTAAAATGATTCATTTCTCCACAAAATGTGAGGTCTGCAAACACAAGCAACTGCTTTATTTTCACTGGAAGGCCAGTAGAGACCTCTGCACAAACAAGCATACATGAAGTAGTGCCAGATCTCTTTTTCTCTTAATTGGTACGTCACAGCCAAGATTATTATGGATATCTAGGAAGCTTCATGGATAACCTGGGTACTGTGCATCCAACACTAGAAGCTTGATGTCTAATTTATTCTACATATTCAACTCAAAATCTGCATGTTGAGCTGACAGGTGGTTTTGGTTGCTATGTATATTGATATATTTTGTTTATGCTCTGCCAGACTTCCCAAATGGTCACAGAGCTGTGTGGATCACGAGACACAATACAGAGAATATGGAGACTGCTGGACAGGTCAGAGGTTTCTGACAAAGGTCACTTTGAAGCATCTTGGAGTACCAGGCACTCACTCTACCTCCTTCACCTTCCTAAGCTACATCAGAGGGAATAAGACATGTTGCTAGCAGAAGTCTAAAGGAGGATGGGAGACTGAAGTTCAAGGTTTTGTCTCCCCTCATGCCTAAGCAAAGATCCGAAATCTTTGTTTAATCATTCCCTGGGTGCACTGTTCAAGGGCCTCTCCCTCCCTGTCAGGATGAAATACCTGCTCTTGCTGCCCCGACAGCCCACAGGTGCTGAGAGTTGCAACATGCTTCAGAAGCCAGCACTGAAACCCTCGCTCCCCTGATGGTATCACTGCACCAACAGTGCAGAACAGAGGAGCTGGAGGTCATACAGAGGAAGGGCACCACGACCTGGGAGGTCAGCAGCTCCATCACACTGAGAAGTGGCTCTGGGAGAAATGAAACAGCTGAGACCCAAAACCAGCAGAACAGGACTCAAAGCGGTGCTTTATCTCAGGCAGGTGCCCATATCAATGGGCTGTAAACTGGGTCTTTTTCTCTCCCTTCAGACTCTTCTGCTGGAGCTGCCCTTCCCCATTAGCTGTTTAGTGGTCTATTTTACCTCTCTGCCTCCACAGTCCAACAGAGCTGCCAGGAGCAGGACAGCCAGCACGGTCCCTGCTCACTACAAGATACGACCAACCTGCTCCTTTCATAAACGTGGCATTCTCAGGGGAGTATCTTCCAGTCTAACTGTTCTTCTCCACTAATATCAAGCTGAGCTGAGGGGTAAGACTTCAGATGCACGTGGCCCTGGTTTAAGGGAACATGGCTTGTTCTTACAAGTTACCCTGGGGAGTGACCCTGAGCCTCTCTCAAATCTCACAAAGCTGATGCCACCAAAGCAGAAGCACTTCAGCAGGAGAGAAAGAGATGTAGAAGTGGCTCCCGCTGGCTTAACAGCCTGCAGATAAACATGTTCTCAGCAGGAACAAGAGGCAGTTCAAGCCTCAGTCTGCACCTCACTAAGGACATTTTCTTGAGGGCTGACTGGCAATCCTTGCAGCCACCACCTGTTCCCTAGGACATGATGTTCCCTCTCGGCTGTACCAGCACACTTGGTGGTGCAGTGGAGACCAGTTACAACAGTACGAAAAAGTGATATTAACTGAGATCAACCCAGAGGAAGATCTGCTACAGCTGCTATGATCCAGGCACACAGACTAGATTTAAGAACCAGTGGTTTGGAAGAAGCCTGTTCTAGGACTGAGTAAGTTGATCCTGACAGATCCTTTGACTAGTGTCCAGGCCTTTGCAGTTCTGTCCCCTCGGGACAATTCACAGCACTGCTATACAAAGGTGTGACTACTTGAGAAATGGCTCAGCGGTCTGACACAAGCACCCTCACCCACAGTCCTCACTCTCAAGCTGTACAGACTGCCAAGCATACCCTAGATTCACCCCAGAGCTGGCTGGGTCACAAATCTCTCCAAACAGGGCCCTTAAAACGCAAGAAGGAAGTTCCATTTATTTGGGTACCCTTCGGAAACAGCATGTCTGTACGGCCCTCATTTGGCTGTCTTGTATGAATGTATTATGAAACAGACTCATTACACACACAGGTAATACTGTATTTTTGCCTCCTTTCCTACACAGGACAGGGCCTGCTCCAAGGATGAATCAGAGGAGAACACTATTGTCTGTAGCATCCTAGCTTCAACATCTGTTGAAATTGGACAACAGTGTGTAAGTGAAGCAGGAAACTGTAGGAAGAGGAAGGATTAGGACAGCCAATTGCTGCCCTGAGGATCTGGCTGCTCTCCTGTCCTGCTGTGCAAAGGAACAAACCCAAATTGTTCAGGGTTCCTCACTAAGAATGTGTGCACGCACCCCTTTTCTGAATGCTCATCTGCACAGCCTTGCACTGGTCCTGCAGAAATGCAGGAAACTCAGACACCAAAAGGAAGGAATGGGTTTGTTTTTAAGCTTAGTGTTACCAGCCTCAGTTTAGTCTGCACTATGTGGACCAACATCTCTGAGTTTTTCAACAAGACTTGCAAAATACACAGGTACCACAGGGGTGGAGGGCACAGAAAAGCTCAAGGACCGTCTCATTGGTTTAGTCTACAAGGTACCATTTGAAGAGTGGATTGCAGCAAGGCCTCAAGATACACTCACATGGAAAATGAGAGAACTTACACCAAAGGCTGGCTCAAAGCAGCCTTCCTCCAGTGCAGCTGTGTGTTTCTCACTAGAGAATGAGAAGGAGAGTCACTGGAGCATCGCAGGCCTATAGGATAGCCAGATCCACCTCCAATTTAAGTTGCTACAACAGCTGAGGAAGGGAGTGTTTTGTTTAACTGTAGCCAGGGTTGCAGTCACCTATAACTGCACGCATTTCCGTTTTGGAGCACTGGTGGGGTAACAGAAGTTTCCTTGATGCCACGGGCCTGTTAAAATGCAATACAGTTATTTAGTGCATTGGTGACATAGTGCTCTCTGGCATGGCAGGCCCGATGTGGGCTAGTGTGCGAAGTGAAGTCACCAGAGGTTTATGGGAGGCAGGATTCCTGCTGTGCTTGCCTACTTAGGCAGGGCATTGGGTAAGAGGTGCTTGGCTCTCCAGTTGCCTAAGCACGAGGAGACCTACATTCCCCACACATGGAAACAGCCAGCCCCAAGAGCAGCTGTGTAAAAGCCCCACAGAACTGAGGGCAAACCACCCAGTGCCTTCAGCACTAAGCTGAGTTTTATGTTTTAAATGGGGAGTTGAATTTATTTTAGTTTGGGATCTTGAGCTGGAATTACCTGAAGCCTCAAAAAACACAAAAAGATGATCAGCCTGGTTTGTGGCTTCTGCCTTGACTCTGTCCACATTGAGGCTTGCTGTGGAGTTATGGGGAGGTGAACTACCAAAGCAGAGGGGTGAAGGATACAGTAAGTAGAATATAACGACTTTATTACAGCAATGATCCATCCAGGCAATGAAATCACTGCAAGTGGTTAGTTCTTTTCAGTATCTTTAAAGGATAACTCCTTGAGCAGGTGCAAGAGAGTGGGTGTAGGCTTTGCCCCACTGATGTCAGTGGGAACGCCCAGTTCCTTTTGAAGCACCTCCTGTGTGGAAATGCTCCTCTGCTCCCCTCCTGGGAGCGTGTGAATTCTCAACAATCGGAGCTGCTGTTCAGCTGCAGAAGTGACTGATTTACACAAAACCGGATAGCAAGAACTTCCTGAGATGACCCTGTTTTGTGAGGAGATTCTAATCTCATGACAAGTTTGTCTAGCCAGATAATGACAGTAATTAGCCAGGAGGCAAGAAGGTGGATCTAGGTATTCTGCTTCATGAGTAAGAAGGATGTTTTATGGTAGTGGAGTTAGGAGGAGGATGGAAACTGCTAATATGCTCCAAAATGGAGTTGGAACAAACAGCACAGTGCAGAGGACTGCACTTGGGACTCCCCAGCCTGTTCTCCTCCCAGCGCAGAGAGACTCAGCAAGGGAGAGGTCCTTTTCCAGAACAAGGCAGTGCTGAGCCCATGCTGGCATTTGACATGAGCAGCATCACCTTTATCACTCCTCCTGCACAACCCAGTTTGTCTGAAACACGGAATGTGGG
The DNA here is from genome assembly GCA_013397115.1 of Edolisoma coerulescens. Taxonomy (NCBI): domain Eukaryota; kingdom Metazoa; phylum Chordata; class Aves; order Passeriformes; family Campephagidae; genus Edolisoma; species Edolisoma coerulescens. The sequence continues at coordinate 627,891 of VWZW01006570.1, forward strand.
ACAAAGAGGGCTAGGGGCAATAAACAACTGCCAGCATTTCAGATATTCAGATACAATTTGTAGTGGATAAATGAGCAAATAGAAGAGGCAGTCTCTCAGTAAACACCATACTCATTCTAGGATACGATAAGCTGAAATATATCCCTGCAGTTCCTATGCTGCTGGGTAGGGGCTTGCCTGCTGCAGCAAGGGCAGACCTGTCTTATCTCTTGTAATTTCCAGTTAAATATTTGCCAAGTGCTTACATATGGGGTAGATAAAAACCCACAAGAATGGAGAGAATAGAGTACTTAATTCACAAGTGCACGCATTTTTTTGCCCTGGAAGAAAAGGTCTTTATAAAGCAAAGGTGAGATGTTCCTTGCAAATAGGTAGCTCTGGTGGTATCAAGTGATGCACTTTTGTCTTTCTGGGGTGCTGCCAGACACCCTGAAATGACAGAGTGGAGAGGAATGTGAGATTTCCCCCTTTCATCATAATGGTTACTTTGAAGCCTAATTACAGCCATTTAAACAGCAGCCTATCAGCCATGCTACTGCTGATGGCTGCACTGAAATGCACGACCTGACATGGAGCTGGCTGGGCAGCTCAGACATACCACTGGAGTTTGGGAAGGGCACGGAGCAGCAGCGGGCATACTGGGCCTGGCAGCCTCTGGCATGCCTGCTCCAGGGCTCTGTGGAGGACAGGAGCACCGTGGGACATGCTGCAGTGAGACCCACTGCAAGGTGATACTTGACATGCCACAAAGGCCAGTGCCAGGCAGGGACCCCAGAGGGCTTGGCCACATCGCCTCAGAAACTCTGCAGTTCAGGATCGTGTCAAAGGATGGCTAGAACAGAAAATAAAACCAAGAGGCAGCACATCAGTTGCACTTCCTCCTGAAAGCCTCCCGAATGCACCAAGAGCCCCTGCGGATCCCCAGCTGCTGCAGCACACTCTGTAGACAGATCCCCACCACTTCTGTGGCTGTGACGATCACAAGGCCTCGTCACATTTGGTGCTACTTTTCTCTTGCAAGACCTGTCCCTTCCATTATGTTTCATGTTTCCGTCTCTGTGCGCTCCAAAAACCAGGCAGCTCGGCTTAGACCTTGAGTGCGCAAGCACTTTGCCATCACCCAGGAGAACTACAACTGGTAACCCAACTCTAAAACAAAGGCCTAGCACAATGGTGTCCCTTCAACAGTGGAGAAGAACCAGAGAGCTGAGAATACTGACACTCTTACAATCTCATCTTCCATTATGAGTTACACCAACTGATTTCTGCAAAGTTCCTCATGCTGCTTCTCACAGGTGGGCCACCCAGCACCAGATATTCACCTGGTATAATTGGAATAGCTGTGCCTACTGGAAGTCTGAGGGGGATATTCATGAGCTGCAGATCTGACACTAAGGAAGTTCCTGTGCATCTGGTCACATTGTAAGGTCGGTGAAACCAGCAGAGTGATACACTAACTTGTCTGGTTATAAACTGTGGCAGTTCGGCTGCTCTGTGACCGACCGAGACACCCCTGCAGCGGAGGCGGGATCCTCTGAGGGCTGGAGCTGGGAGCTTGGGCAGGAATAACAATAGCTGTCCCAATACACAGTGTTCCCACTTGTGAATCAAAGCCCTTACTAAGATCCTGTCATGTCCAGACACGTTTAATTCTTATTCTTGCAGACATAATATGAAGGCAAGGATCCATCCTTTTTCAAGTGCATCTTTTTTTTTCCCTTTTGCAATGGGAGATGAAGACAAACTGAAACATGCACTTGCTGGAAGATTGGAAACAGGAAGTTCTGTTTGATTTGCACATTCCCTGTTCCTAATGAAAAGAAGGAAATATAAATCACAGCCTTTTATTTCAAATTTGGCATAAAAATTTGCCTTCAAGGCAATGTCAAATAACAGACTTCACACTCCTTGGAATTAGGCTGATGAGAAGTACAAGGCAAAGGCTCAGTTCTGGGAGCATTTCATTTAGTTACAGTTCCCCATTCAAATCTCATCTTTGAGAAGCCCACAAAAACAGTAGCAGCAAGATAATAAATAAGAACTATTTTGCATAATTTCTACTCAAAAAATATTTTACATAATTTTTACCTATAAAATGCTTCTTCCCTCCTTCTGCCTCACATCATGGGGAACACATTAGTGTTGGGGAAAAGCACTTCATTGAAATATTTTTATGGAAAGAAAAGAAACTTTCTTTTTTTAATTATTGTTTTCCCCTCTTTTGCTTTCCTCCCCTTATGTAATTTGGCCTCGTTTTTAATCTTTTCTGGTCTTCTGCTATTTCCATCTAGGAACACTTCTGGTTATACTGGAAATTGAGACAAAGACACTCAGCAATAAAGAAAACGTGTGAAGTGAGTTTATGTTTTGAATTTGAAAGAACAAAATCAACTTGAACTATTCAGTGGAACTATCATGAGTCTTCTAACAAGCCGATTTGGCCCTATGTCAGGTGTGTGCACGCAAGTTTTCTTGAAAAGTGTTTTGTTAGAGGCGTTATCGTTTTCACTACAGTTATTCTGGTCAAAACTATCTTATTTATCTGACACATCCACAGACACAGAGAAAAAGGATTCTACAGAAGAATTACAGTTTCCACATCTAGTGGGAGGAAAAGAGGCTACACGGACTTGACTGAGAAATGAAAGGCTACAAGCTTGCAAGCAGTGACCATACAGATCCCTCTTCATCTGCAGAGGGATCATAAGAAAAGCTTTACTTCACTCCTGCCTTGAGAGCACTTGTGCACAAGCAGCATCTGAGCATAACTGACTCTGCTGCTCTCACAGGAGGATGTGCTGACTTTTTGTCACTTTGAGAGCAGTGCTCTCTCCAGAGTGGACTGCTCCTGCCACATGAAGTTAAATCCCTGCCTTATCCCCCGCAGATACGCACCTGAAATTTGTGCAGTGACAAACACTAACTGGATTTCACATAAAAACTTCATGAAATTATTCCAAATGTGTGACGCTAACATTCAAAAGCAAGTATTTCACATTACTTCTGTTCAGTTTCCACTTCATGACTGTCACAGTGTTGGCATATTTATTTGGGAATGTATAGTGCTACAGAAAGGGAAAAGATCTAGAGACCTGACTGCCTGCTGTCATGGTAATGGCCACGGACAATTGCATGGTCCTGAGATGAGAAACTGCCTGGCAATGTGATCTGAACCTCCTCCTTGGAGCTGCAAACTATTGGAAGCCTTGCTCCATAGAACTAAGTCTTTTATTGTACATGAAGTGCTGTATTTGGCTACTCTACTCACATTCAAAGGCATCTCACTTCAGCTGGCCCGTCCATGCCGAGGTCACGGCCTTGGGAAGGGTTGGTTCCATGCAGTCTGCTCGCCTGGGAAGGCAGGGCCTGGATGGCACCACCCCGCAGCTCAGCCACACCGGCCCCTCGGCCTCAGCCACGACAGCCGCTTCAGGGAGCAGCTCTGCTGCACAGCTCTGTGAATATCTGCTCCTTCCAAACTGAAAAAGAGGAATACTGGATTTAATCTGGAGGGATGGGGCCTATACAAGTTCTGTCTAACTACTAACAGCACTCAGGATCAGCAGTTTCTAAAGACAAAATTGAGTTTGTGTGGCTGCACTATCCTGAAGACCAGACTAGAAGTCCTTCCTGATCTTCCTCCTCTAATACCTCGGAGCACAACTCTCGTAACAAAGTGCCTCCTCTCTGAAGCAGCTCAGCAATTTTGATCTGATTTGGCTTCTTGAAATTTAACAAACATGTAAGTGAAAACATGCTTTGGAAGGTAAACACAAACATCCCTGTCCAGCAAGCTGAAATGGAAGGATTCCCAGGATTTCAGTAAAACATTGTAATAATCACCATATAATTGCAGGAAGGTTTAGGCCCAGTGAAAGAGCATTTCCTGAGGTTAATTCCAAACAAGCTGTTATTTGAGCAGTGGAATTAATGAGTTCTAGCTCACCAAGTACCTCTGTCCTTTGTCCCTTAATCTCCCCACCACAAAAACCTCTGCCCCTGTGTCAAATGTAGATGAAATTAGTCAATGCCTTCAAAAGTTATTAAGAGGAGACTGATAAATGATGAGACAGATAATACACTCATGCAGGCTCACCTCCTGCAGCATCCAAGCTCAAAATGACCCGCACAGCTTCAGCCCAGCCCAGCAATTACCACTGCTCACAGTAAATAGCAACACAATATAAACAACATAAATTCATTTGTATGTAAATATGACACTGGTGTTCCATGCAGGAGTATAATTCATGTTGTTGAGACTATAATAATTCAGTGATTGATTTTAATAACTATTCCTCTTAATGATACAGGATTTAAGTCTGCAGGGAGACCTTCCAGCACCTTCCACTACCTAAAAGGGCTCCAAGAGAGGAGAAAAGGGACTTTGGATAAGAGCGTGGAGTGACAGGGCAAGACGGAGTGTCCCTTCCACAGCAGGGGGTTGGAACTGGATGGTCTTCAAGGTCCCTTCCAAACCAAACCATTCTGTGATTTTATGATGACAGCTAAGCCTAGTAAAGATTACAGACAAAGAGGAAGCAGTGACCCAAAGTTTAGAATTAAACAACAGAAGAGTTCCCGTGTCTGGCCATCTGTAAATAACACGATGAAACTCTTGTCATAAGCAGCACATGGGTCTTCCCCTTGTCTCGTACCTGGGCATTGTATGTTAAGAGAGATGGAGTCACCCATAAACTGTTCCCTCAATGACATTTCAACTAAAAGAAAGCCACCCAAAATGAGATCTTTTTCTGAACAACTCCTGTGCCTGAAACACCTAGATCATCAGCACTACGATACGAGTATGTGGTTAGATAGTAACTTTAATGATCTGGCTTGGCAGACCCACAAAAGCCTCAATATATCTGAAAATATATCTCAATATATCACAATTTATCTGCTCCTAAGCTACGATTCCAGCTCCTGAATGTGAAACCACCCTTCTGCGTGTCTGCTTTACCGGTGGTTGCTCAGAGGGCTCTTTTCACGGGATTTATTGTAAAAAGCCTGCGTGTTCATACTCTTCCCTTTTAACATGAATCTGTGAACTCTCATTTATGCAGTGCTATGGAAATGGTTGTCATGACGGGAGAACTGTGACTTCCAGAAGGGAATTCATAGGAGCAGATGTCCATCAGTCTGGCCACTCCTGTAATCATTACACAAGCAAATTTCTAGGATTTATGCCACAGTTTCAGAGTTCTCAACCACATTTTCATAGCCGAAGTTGCTGAATTGTCCATGTATTGAGTGGGTGATTTAAAAGTACATTCCTAGCTCCAAATTCCTGAGCTAAGGAAAATACCCCCATTTGCATATATTCCATAAGACGACCCTGGGGTTTTGTTCTACTCGACTCTAGCCAAAGGCTGGTATCACTAATCACCTCCCTGCTGCTCATGTTAGCAGAAACTTCTGCCCAGGTACAAGTACAGACAAATCTTGGGGCTGTGCACAGTGCAGCCTTGGCCTTTCCTGCTCTAGGTCCCTGTCACATGCTGCAGTCAGGCCTGAGCCAAAGCCCTTCGATTAAAACAGGGTTTCCTGAGGCTTCCCGAGGCTTGCCTTTGGTGTGCGTGTGCTCCACCTGCCAAGGAGAATGCAAACCAAATTGGATTCCCAGTACCAGGTAATGCTGCCCTAACACAGATCAGCCTGTGTGCATTCAGAATTATAGGAAGTGGGGCTGTTTGTCCTCCTCCAAGCCTCCTTTGCTGGCTTGGGAATTGTATTTCCCTTTTCCTGTCACCCATGCAAGTGTTCTGTCTGGTGGCTTAAGTAAAGACATGCCGCAATAAAGGGCATGAACACTTTTGCATGAACAGCTCACAGTGCCCAGGTGGGAAGAGCCCTGAGTGCTCAAGAAGAGCAAGGTAAAGAAATATCAAGGCCTATCAAAAGAAAGATCACATAGTAAGAAATGCTGATGTGGACCATTCTCCCCCGTGCAAGCACTTAGGTGTGTTTACAGAGGGGGAGACAGTCTTCCTAGGGCAAGAGAGCCAAAAGGGCAGTTCTAAGGATATGGATATGAAACCAGCACCTGCCAGCACAGGGAATCTACTCCTGTTTCTCAGTACAGCCTCTGTGAGTAACTGCATCCTTGCTGCACACCAGGCATGTTACTCCAGCACCAATGCCTCTCTGCATTCTTACCCTTTTCCAGGAAAGAGCTTACAGGATAAAGATGATTAATCTCATTTTGCAGGCATAGAAACTGAGGCAACAAGGAAGCTGAAAGGAGTAATAAAACCCATGCCAGCCAGTGTGCCTGGCAGTTGCATTTCCCCTCCTCCAGAAAGTTTTTGTGCATGGAAAATCACAAGCACGAACAAGAAGCACTCCTCCCAAGTCCCAGGAGACAGGATGCTTGGATTTCTCACTCCCAGACTGTGGTGCAGCCCAAAACACACAGCCACAGAGACCCAGCAGTCTTTAGAGGAAGCCTAAGGAAGTTAATGGAGTCAGCTGTATCTGTGATCTTTATCTGAGTCACTCTGATCTCCCCACACAGCCCTGTCTGCGGGGATGCCACGCGCCTCCGCCGTGTCCTCCGGGAATGAACCCCCAGCTGCCAGACAGCGGAGGGCAGGCAGCAGGAAAGGGGGCAGGTGTGTCTCTGGCACGGCTGGCCTCGCTCCCTGGCCCAAATCAAACACCAAAACCACACTGGACTTGCAGTCATTACGAAAGGAAACATCAGAGTCACCGGGTCAGTGTGCAAAGCAAGAGGGCTGTAACGTTTGGCTTCTCTCTGTTTCCCTTATTCTCCTTTGTTCAGAAATTCCCAGTGGTTATAAATGTGAAATCCTTAAGATTTTGCAGCTGCCATTGCAAATGTAGTTTCTGCAGATTCACAAGTTTCCATTCTTCCAAGAAAATCACAAACTGATGAGTTTGGGAAAAAAAAAGAGCTTTTTTTCCTTTCTGAACTTTTATCCAACAGAGCAAACTAAGCCACTGGATTTCCCTGCTGGACTTTCCTTTAATTAAATAACATAGCATGTCCTCATTCCCCTCTTTGAACTCCATCATCCCTAATACACCTCGGAGGGCAACATTTACGACTGTACCCTGTCAATCCCTCTGCAAGGGAACACGTGAATTTGGGGACCTCATGACAGCTGTGGTCAGGTGCCTTGGGTCAGAGAGGATAACAAGGAGGCAAGCAATGCTCATAAAGCAATGTACCGCTGTGGGAAAACCCGGCTTAATATTGACTTGACTTGCACTGAAGTGTGTCAGGTTGGGGTAAGTGAGGCACAGCAGTCTGAGCCTAGAGAGGCAGTGCAGCTCAGAGAACGACTTGCCTCCAAAAGCTGCATCTGAAGGAGACAAGTGGATCTGTATAAATGGGCCTTCAAGAGATGATCGCAGTAAAAATATGAGATAGCACCTAACAGCTAGAAATACAAACACACAGGCAAGCACTTTCGTAGTGATGCAAGAGCTGAGGGAAAATATCAAAATGGAAAAATGCAGTTTCTTCAGGCCGAAGTGAGAGAGGACCAGCTCTTGTCTTTCCTGTGCTAACAGTGCTGAGCTGTGCTTTACAGCATGTCCCAGCCGAGGATCCACGGAGCAGCTCAGCCAGCATGCTTAACCAGATTTTCCACCACACCTTTGGGCTGCAGCACACTGTCATTATATCATGCATGCCTGAAATATCTCAGTAAAGACAGGATAAAGGAACCAAGGGACCTGTTCCTGACTTTGTTCACTGGAGCTAGCAACAGCTCCACGTGGCTCCTGGGGGCTGTTCTGGAGGGGTGAGGCCAGCCAGTCCCCACGCACCTCCCTGCTCTCTCTCTCTGTAAGCAAGGCCCAGCAGCTTGGCAGGAGAGCAGAACCATGACAGGGCAGTGAAGTGTCCATATTGTTACGGGGCACACAGGGCCTTTCCATCCCCGGGTTCAGCCTGTGACACAGACAAGTCATGTCTGCAGACACGTGTGGGAGAGTGCACGTAAGCATCCTGAGATACAGAGGTGCTACTGCATGCAATTCCCTTGCAGACAGATTTCAGATTCAGAAAGAGAAAATAACCCAAAACCTGGACAACTGCAGAGTCCTTGGCCAATGCAGAATCTACTGGGCTTGGCAAAGTAAAACAGCAACAAAAACCGCACATTACTTGTGTGTAACTTCAGTGTACCTGTACAGCTCAGGTAGGTCCCAGGGAGGCCAAATTCCTGTACACAGACCTGCATTAAACAGGATTCCACAGCCTGCCTGCTCTATCACCCACATTCTGAACAGCCGCTCACTTCACAACATTTTTCAACAACTTAGGAAAAGTTTTGGGTTCTTCCCATTCATGTGGAAAGAGGCTGGGGGTTTCACAGCTCATTCTTTGCCTAGCCCCAGCCACAATTATTAACTCATCTTATTCTTTCAAGACCCACACAACCTCCCAGATTGAAAAGCATGAGTCTTTCTATAGGATGGGCCCCGACATTTATATCAGGAGATCATGTCTTGCACTTTCCTCATTCCTTTCTTCTGAGTAAGACCTTCTTTTGCAAATAGACAAGGGAGAGAAGAAAAGGAAGTCAAACAACTCCTTCACTGCCTCACAATATGCTAATGTTGTCAGAATATTTGTTTGGGGTTAGTTTGAGCCCAAATCAAATGGTTTTGCTTGACCAGGACCAAGGCCTTATTTCAACCAGCTGGGCTGGCACAAAGCCTTTGATCTTCTTGCAGGACATTAATACCACTCATAGCTGTCTGGCTGCAGCACTGTAAAAAAACAGCCTGGCTGCACAGTTCAACCCTTAGAGCAGAGGAAGGTCAGGCAACACCTCAGCAACACTGATACATTCAGGTTAGTCCAGCATAAACTGAATGCTTTGGCATATACAGGTGGAGCTTGCTTGTGCACGAAACACCTTCTCCTTCCACTTCTCAAGTTTAAGCCAGCACAAAAACCCAACATCTGGGCTGCAGGAGAGCAGCCTTGCACTGGCAGGCAAAGGCATCATTCCTAACGCTGCCCATCTCTGCAGTCTCCACCACCTTAGTCCTTTTCTGTGGGCTGGTCTTACAGTGCTTGTTACTGCTCCACCTCAGATGTATTTGTCAGGTGGCTTTACCAAGACCGTACCAACTCTACTTCTGCTTTCCCTGCTTTTCGGTGGCACCCAGCCCTGGCTCAGAATCTTGACGTATTTCCTCCGCACCCAGACTCATGGCAGGTCCTCACTGTCTCCTGCTGAAACCAAGAACCCATTACAAACTTCTGTCTTCCCAGCCCGGCTTGCTCCTCTCACTCACCACATTCCTGGAGTACATCTTAAAAACCCCAGGGATTTGCACACAGACACAATCAGAGGGGAAACAAAGAACAAACAAACATCAGGACTCAGTAGGCTGCAAAGTGCCCAGGTAAACCCAAGCATGAGTGCAGTTATCTACCTGTACTTTCCTGCCTCCCCAGCAGAGAATAAGAACTTCATGAAATGTTGACAATATTTGTTAGTAAGAGCACTGGCCTATTCTGCAGTTATGCTGTATACTTAGTTCCCAATGGGTATCTGTTAAGCACTTACACTGGAGGTGAGCAGAGCAGCCAGATCGTGCTGTCTCTCACAGTGGTGAGACATCAGTGAGTTCACAGGAGGTGACGGGACCAGATCCACAACTGCAGAGCAGCATTTTCAGAAGTCCTCAGTATGGGCCCAGCTCTGCCCTGTGGAGATCAACGGGGAAACACCACAGTTAGTGACTTCAGGGTGTGCTCCTGGCTTTGGAAAACCAACCATAGATTTCAGTAGGACTTCTGCTGTCATCTGTGAAACTTGGACCAAACGATGTGGTTACGCTGCACCTGTATTTTGCCTTAAAGGATCCCAAACTATTTATAGTCACTTGCGTTGTACTTTGAGGTGTGTTTGGGTGGGTAAGCAGCAAGGACAAAGCCACGCACCTAAGTCACCTTACTGTAAACAAAGATATCTTCAATAACGTGCAGAGCAGAGAGAACGAGCAGGCAGGCACCTGCACACGCATACTTGGTGCCCTGTCCCCACCCGGCAGCCTGGAGAACTCTCACCTCCCAGTAGATATTCTCTTGTGACCTTAGCCAAGTGAAAACGCTCCCAAACACAAAACTCCAGGTCAAACAAAATGTCATCTTTTATTCAGAACAAATAACTCTCTTTCTGTGAGTGATTTTTTTTTTCATTTTACAAGAAATGAAAAATAAGAAAATTTTAAAGCTGAATGACCATTTAAAAAAAAAATACAAGATTTTTGTATTGAAAAGACTGAAATTAGACCTTACTGCAACATTTCTTTTTTCTGGACTAACTTCACAGATCTGCTAGACAGCCATTGTGATCAGATGAAAGAAAAGCAGTATGCTCCCCAAAAATCCTCTCACCTGTAATCACGGTCAGACCAGCAGCCAGGTACTTTACCAATAGCCCTCACTGCTGATCCTAGGGCGGAATTTCCCCTGCAGTCTCCCCATGTGAGATTATACGTTAATCAAAGAAAAACAACCCAAGTATTAAACTGTTTTCCTTTCCCTCTAAAACAAACACAGAAGCCTTCAGATCACACCCAATGTTTCGCATACCTGAACCTTCTCACGTGAACTTCGCTGTCTCCTGCAGCTGCGTGTGCTGACAGCAGGGAGGTCACTTGGGGTCCTTGCTGCTGACCCCGAGCAGCACAGCACACTGGCTGTGCTCCCTACAGGACTTGTGGCTGCCACATCTGACTAAACTTCCTAATTTTGTGCCATGTCCCAAAATTAGGAGAGAAAACCCAAATGGTACCTCTAATACTGTACAGCAAAGGAAAAACCAAACAAGAAGGCCCCAAGCCCTTCCCTCTCCACCACAGACTTTCCAGCGTGGTACTCAACCTCCTCTGAGATCCCTCTACCTTCAACATCCAAACAGCTGCTCTTGCAGCAAAGGCCATTCTGAAAGGTGCCCTGGATCTCAGACATGCTCCAACAGGACAATGGGGAGAGATTTTTTTTGTTATTTACACTAAAGGACTATGAAAAACCAAAAGAGGAAAAGTCACCTCTAGGTTAACTGAAGCAAAGTGACAGAGTGGCTAGTGCAGGACACAATAGGTCCCACTGATTCCCAGGGTTTCCATAGCTTGTTCCTCCTCTCCTGCTGGAAAATGGTGTCCACGCAGAATTTGAGGCCTCTGGATATTTGCCCAGGATTTCTAGATGTCCTACAGGTGAGTCAGGGCATTAGTTCTTCAGAAATCACAGCCATGTCTGCAACACACTTACAAACCATCAGCCAAACTATCCGTTTCTGAGTCACTGTGAGACACTGTTTTATTTACATGGCTCTCATTTGAGTGCTGGAGTCCCTTGGAAGCACAGTACTTTACTGGATTGCAGAGTGAAGGGGCCAAAAGAAAAGCCCAGGATCCTGCCTCTAACGGTACCTGAAAGGAAGGGGAACGGGACAGCACCGGTACAGAGCACTGGACCAAAGAGCCTACACTATTCAGTGTCTGCCATCGTGTGTCTCGGGGTCATCTTTAGAGGAAGTAGTACTTCGATCTTTGCAGTCAGCGCCTTTACTGCAGTTCTCCTTTCACTGGCTCTTTGATTTTAAAGCCATTTATATTCCAAGCCAATCCGTACTAAAAATAGGATTCCTTACTAAGAATGGCACTGGCATTACTCACTTCGTGCTCTGTTCTCATCTCATGCTACGTTGCCACGCCTCTGGCTGGAGGAGTGTGATGCAGTAATCATCCACAAACTATGTGCTTCTGTGAGCAAGTTTTGAACCTTTGCCATCCTTTGGAAGCTCCCACCATTTTTTCTTTCATGTGCTAATACAGTTCAGTGGCTTATCTCCTTTCACATCCTTGGGGCACACCTCTTTCAGACTGTACACTGACAACCCAACCAAGTGGGAAAAACACACAGGAGGTAGAGTCGTCCCATTCCTCCCCCTTGCAGCTCAAGCCAAAATGCAGCTCTCAGCTGAATGGGATGCTGTTCTCACTTGCATCCAGGAGGAAACAATTTGCTCTACTGGGAAGCTACTGCATCCTTTGGCTTGGACCGTCAGCTACTCCCCTCCAAGTGCTCATCAAGTTACTAGCAAGGAGGCTTTCAGGCTTTCCTAGTGGGAGGGACACTTTTCCAGCTCAGTTTCACCAGATGCTAAGCATTTCTGCAGGGTATCGCTCCTCCTCAGCGTGTCTGGAAAGGGTGTGGGAGGTGGGACATACCTCTGGCTAGGTGTAGCTTCCTACTTTACCCCCCTACTTGGGGGGTTGGGGTTTCTTTTCAGCTTTCTTTTGAGTTTTGCACATCACTTCCAAGTGCAAGAACGTGTTTCCTCCTGCCATCCATGTCAGAGGTGCAGCCAGCGCCAGAGCTGACTGTCACTTACTTGCTCTGATAAGGGGTTAAATACATACAGGTAAACCTGGGCGTATGTTCATAATGCAGGTGGCAGTGATACTTTAAAGGAGGCACCTTTCTTTGTTCCCTTAATGATTCATTCATTGGGAGTGTGGGAATTAACCTATATAAATTTTTGCTACTAAGTAGATACACCTAGATCCTGAAATAGTGGATGGGTGAGAACCAGTTGCAGAGCCTCTACACATTGTCCGGGTAGCACAGAAAGAAATAAACCCACAGCGGTAGGCTAGGAATAGATGACTGCATGGCATTTCTCAGAGCAAATTCTCTTTACCTCCTGTTTTCCAGTGACTCACCAAAAATCCTACAGGGTTGCAGGAGCTGAGAAAGGCCAGACCTGACTGAGACCTTCACCTGGGCTCTCTCTTCTGCGGGCTAAACTCTGACAGCTGGGATTTTCTAACTAATACAGCTCAGACTCAGCAGTGAGTGCAGGCAGCCACACTTTGGTTGCAGCAGCACTGGGAGGCAGGTGTGGGATTGTGTCAGGAAGGCAATATGAACACGGAGGTCGGGTTTCCAAGCCTGGCTCAGTGCCTCCTTTGTATACTGCAGCTCAAACCTCATCAGCTGGGAGGTGGAGAAGAAACAGTTCTGTATTGAAGGCATGTCACTAACGGAGAATTTGGCTCCTGCCTGGCCAAAGGAGGATAGAAACCTTTCTGGGAGGCTGTGCAGAGTGGGATGAAATCTCCAGACTAACTTCTGTACTCCTAGTATTTTCTGATTCCGTTGGAAAAACCTTTAAGGCTCAACAGTTGATCAGCCTAATATTGCTTAGAGAGGGGTGCAGGTTTAAACTGGTGCTGGTTTATCCACTGGAAGTTATAAATTCCATGAGCACCAGAGGAGCCATGAGGGCTGACAGAAGCATGAGGCAGTGGTCATTGCCCTGCTGCTGGTTTCCTACAGCTTTGAAAGGAGGTCACATAGTGCTCCTGTTGCAGTGAGGTGAGGTCTTGGTTGCTCAACCTCTTCAAGAGAGGCTCCACAGGGAGAAGTAACACCTCAGACACTGCAAGACCTGCCTGCACCTTGGTGGGACATCCAGCCAAACTTCCCCTCACCACAACAGCCAAGAGCACACTGCTTCGGATAAAAAGCCAGCAATAGCTTAGAGTGCTATCCCGAAGGAGAGACTGTAGAGAAGTCCTGGATAGGCATCATTATCCCAGTGCAGTTGGGCCAGGACATCAGAGCAGAGCTGTTACACTAACAGGACTCTCAATGGCCACAAATGAATCACAGCAGTTAGAAATGTGCAAACCTGAGGCTCACGGGATATCCTTCAATTGTCAGGTCTTTGTCTGTGCCAGGGATGAATTCCCCACTTAGCTGTTCTAATTCTCCGACAAGGCACAGTACATTTGATCTGACTGGGGTGCTGAGAAAAGGATGATTAAAGGTGTGAAGTACCACCAATCTCAGCTTCCCAGGGAGGGGAATGCGGAAGGTTGGGGTTCCTGAGGAAACACAGCTTAGGAGGGCACGTGTATTGGGGTGAACAGCTATTCACACACACAGTTCCCACAGAGAGACATAGCAAGGAAGAACAAGAGGTACCAGGAGGCTACACTCCAAGCAGGATGAAACCCTCCCGGCAGAGCAGCACAGAAAAAACCACCTCCAGTGGCTCTTTCGTGCCCAGTACCGCAGTGCTCGGTGGCCCCGATCGCAGCAGCCAGGCCTCTGTGCTGCAGGGAGCCACGTGAGCACAGCACCGTGCCTGTGGGCTGCGAGCGAGTGCACTCTGGGAGGCCAGGCAGACACGCCACGCCAAGTCACGCAGAAGGTGTGTGGGCACAGCAACCCCATGCAAAGTACTCTCTTGTGTGGCATATCCTGTTTCTCCCCAAGACATGTACAAGCCGCACTCAGCCGCGCTCGTGGGTGATACCATCTGTTTAATCACTGTTCTCTGTGCTACAAAGTCATCCCAGATGCTTTGCATTGGAGAAAGCTATTCCAGTAGTCATTAGCAAGGTAGGGGGGTGAAGAAGGAATTGTCAGGCTTCTTTTTGCATAGGTCATGGCTTTAGTCAACAGCCTCCCCCCAAGCCCTGCTTCCTGCTCCCCTCTCCCCTGGTAACTGTGAGTCTCTCTACACTTCAGGAGTTACTGTACAGGAATATTTCATAAACAGGCCTGAGGGTTTGTCTGCTGCCTGTCCTACTTCCTTCAGAGCACACGAGATCAGCTGGGCTGGAATGTCAGCCCATATCCTGCTCCTATGCTGCCTGGATGAGAGATGGAAATTTATCTGCTGCTGCTGATGACTTCTCACTCATGGTCTCTGGCTCCCAGTTTAAGCCACGCTACAGTTGGCACACAGACCTCCCAAATCATGATGGTAACTCAGAAGTAGCAGAGGAAATAAAGTTAAGTCTTGCTATTCTCTAAAGTCTTTATAGCAACACTGAGGTCATACACTGAACTCCATCCCTCCATGCCTACTGGTCCTAGGGGCCATAAATGTCCTTGCTCCAAAGAAGTATGTGAAACTTTAGGTTCCCAGGCCATGCCTCCACACCAGAAGCCAATCCTTTGTGTAATTAAGCATCTCCAGGGACTGGCCCCTGAAGGGAGTGCCTCACAGTACCAGGCAATGGTAGATACTCAGATCTGATGTGCATGTGTACAAGTAAAAAACCCCAAATTTTAAGCTCCCACGAAGCTTCACACCAAAACACTGTTCATATAAAAGACCAAAAGCTACAACTGTTTCCTCCCTGAAGCACCATGGCTGATAGAAAGGTTCACAGCAAAGTCACGAGCACTGATAACCCTGCACAAAGCAGTCCATCCGAGACAGCCCTTCTGAAAGGCTGGAGTGCTTTCCATAAAATTATCTGCAGCTGTTAATCAGCACAGACCAATTGATTCCATCTTCCACTAAACAAGGGCCTGGCTCATCGTTGTTTTGATAGATGTTAGTCTGTGATAGTCCTACAGTTAAGACAGTATGTCTTGATAGCACTTTTGTGCTGTTTCACTTATCACTTCACTCTGTCCCCAGCTTTGGAGCCCAAAGAAGGGTTAATCCTTTCTCTGCTTCTGCCAGGTAACAGCTGTTCTACTTTCAGGATCATTGGATCACCCAGGTTTTGGTGAGGTAAGTGGATGTCCTTGCAGGAGCTCTTGTGGGAGGAGCTTTGGAAAACCAGTTAGGACAGGTCTCCCCAGTCCTGGGAGCATTCCTGCTCCCATGCTGATGCAACTGGATCCAATCTCCTGGCGGACCAGCTGGCTGCTTTCCAAAGAGCTCCCTCCAGACTGGCTTGCACACTGAACCCAGGGGACGGCTGTGATGAAATTTGAGCGAGGGGACAAAAGGCTTTCGGCCTTCATTAAAGGTGGGAACACTTGATGAAGATAATGTTGTTATTAATTGGCTCCTCCCAAGAAAACACAAGCTGCCTTGTTTTGCTGTGAGTTTACCATTCTGTGGAGCATCTCTCCAGCACCAGCAAGACCGTGGATGTTGAATCATAGTGTTGAACTGTAATGCAATCGCTTGGGATGTCTGAGTGGGATTCATTTAGAGTCTCTTGCGCAACATTGGTGTGAGACAGAAAAGCACAAAGTTATTTCAGTGGCAACGCTCACCCTACTCCCACTCAGGATTCAGTGTGTAACAGCTTTATGTGACACGCTCTGCACCAGAGCAGGGACTGAAACACATCCTGAAGATAAAACAGCATAGCAGTGAACACTGCTTAAGTACACTCAGGACCACGTAAAACCAGAAACAGGGTTTTAGCAGAGAGAACGATGCAAATTCGAGCCACACGTTCAAACTATATTCCCGATGCATTGGCAAGGCCTCAGTTACCTATGGATGCCTTCTGAATGAAAGGTCCTTTTAACACAAGCCAAGATAATCTCAACAAAAAGAATTATGAAATGCTTTAATCGTGTCTTAAAGCAGAATTTTTAAGAACCCAGCAAAAAGATGGGATCTTGTGGACATGCTGTTTTCCTTGAGCTCCCACGAAATCCATGGCAAAACTCAGGCTGATGTTCCTAGGACCCAGGTGGGACAGGGTTGATGATGACCAAGCATCCCACCATTGCTGTTCAACCCCTGTACCAACTTTTCCTGTGATAGTTTTGCTAACAGACACACATTGTTGAGTCTTGCACTGCTTGCTCATTAGCATTGCAGTAAGTGATTTCTTATGTAAATCGTGTCAGCCCACAGAAAAACCAGTTCAATTCCAGTCTGCACTGCTGGGATGGACATAGAACAGAGGAGAACTGCTAATGTTCTTTTTTCCTTTTTTTTTTTTTTTTTAATAGAAAGCCAAGGACCAAGCATAAAAGCAGTCATTGCATGCCTTCCACTATAAGCAGAAATCCCCTCACATCTACAGAAAGACCTCCCCAAACACAAAATTCCACTGGCTATCTTTTGGCAGGTGCTGTCACCAAGCTTGCACCTAAAACAGCAGTTTCTGTGCACCTAATCAGAGGTTTGAAAAATTGATGAGCATTTTTGTCTGTGGACCTCATGTCTTCTTTCAAATGTAACTTTATCGTTTAAAGTAATGCATAGCTAATGTATGTAAAAGTAAAAAAAAGCTGAAGTAGTACATAGCTAATGGCACCATATCTTTTCTATGTGATGTCTCATAACCTTATAAGACTGTAAATGTGACCGAGAAAAATAAGCGTGCAGCCATGCTAAGGGGATCCTTTTCTTACTGCTGCTAATGCAAGCTTCCCAAAGGTCTGTGAATGGTTTCTGGTTTTATCCCCATCACAGCATGCATCACTGCATCAGTTTTCCCTCACGTCTCTCCCCCCATGCAACAAGGGAAGAGATGCTTCCTGCTGAGCCTATGAATGGCCCTGGAACTGGCGTGCACTTGATGTGCACTTAGACAGCACAGGGCTCATTCCTTAACACGCCTCAATATGCCTTAGTGTTCCCTGCTATGCCTGTGGAATGACAGAAGTGGTTCAAATCTTGTCCTTATTCTGGTCCATTTGCTCGACCCTCCTACCCTATCCTTCCACCTCACTCCTCCTTCCAGCTGAAATCTCAACTGCTGCTGTCTTTTTCAGGCAACATGCTATAGTGCTTGCCTAGAATATCTGACAGGATTAACACACATCACTACTGTGCACGTATTTGAAAAGCTTTCATCATAAATGAGGGGGACCGAGACCTGACAGAACGTTTGTTGCCCTAAGCCCTGGTTTGGTTTTGCTCCACTCTGCTCCACCCAGGAGGTGTCTGCCTTTCATCCCCAACAGTAATCATCCCCAGGCATAAGGCAGGGAAGTGCCTTTTAACTGCAAGGAGCCAGATACGGTCTGAAAGCAATGCAGACAGGTATCAATGGGAGCCACATTAACTCTGTACCTCCCCAAATTACACTTGGAAGTTTCATTTGAAACTCTTTACCTGCGTTTGCAGTGTGCACCTTTCACAGCTTCTGAACATAAATCACACTACTTAGAAACGTGAGGGCAAACAATGCAAGAGAAGGGCAGTCTTGTGGATAAAACCTGGGACAGGTACCAGGCTCAGCCTTTGTTCGGTCACCAACAATTCACATTACTATCCCAGCAGGGATGCAAGGAGAGGAAGGGAGACCTGACAAGACATTGGCCGGTCTGAGATTTTGCTGAGGTGCTATGACCCTGCACTGACAGGAGCTGCGGACACTCTAACAGAGACATTTTAAAATACATTTCTCACTTTAAACTTCTAAAAGTCATTTCTATTTCCACTTTCTTTTTCTGAAAAGATTTCCTTTCCTAAGCAAAAAGAATGTAACGAATGCTACAACATCAGCAGCACTTTTTTATCCTCTGGAAGAGTAGCAGGTTTCCAGCACCACCCACAAACCAATCCAGCCTCTGACTGCCGTCTGATGCCCAAATACAAATTCACTGCAGCAGTGTAAGGAAAACCACACCCAAAGAAGGAAATTATTTTCCAAGGTCTGGAACAAAGCATCAAAAGGCAGGAACCAAAAGGCAGTTAGAAGCAATGACAGTGTTACCTGACTTAGGGTGCATGGTGTGGGAACGAGGGTATGACATCTAGGTTAAGACATATTGGAAATGCTGGATTAGATCAGACTCCCAGGCAATTTAGCTTTGCTTTTTGTCCCAAGATGCAAAGAGAACAGACTGCATTACTTCAGTGAAAAAATGCTGAGCTGAGAATTGGCTATTTTTCTGAACCATATGCAAAGAGATATATCTTTATGACACAAAAAGCCTATAAATGAAAACATGTTCCTTCTCAAAAAAACTCCACTACTGTCCTTACTAGGAAAATGCATTTTGAAAGCATTTCTCTACTTTGGATTTAGAACGTGCTACCTCAGAGGTCTTCTTTGGTTGAAGAACACACAAACCCCGCTTCCTTGGCTGTGGGCCTACAGAAAGCAAGCAATAGCTGTTCCCCTCTGACACTCAGAGGTGTAGCTGTCTCAGCCGAGTGACTCCCGCGTCACAGACAAAGCCAGACCTGCAGCAAATGAGGATTACTGGCTCATGAAAGGTGTAACCAGGAGAGGAACGATAGGTATGCACATTTTTATTCACAAAAGGAGAAGGAAGCTAGGTTTGCTTATTAAGGACTGTCTGACCTTTCTGTCCACTGATCTATCTCATGAGAACAGAGTCCAACAGTGACAGCAAAAAGCAGCCCTTGCTCCTTGCACATGCTCACTCACGGCATTCAGCAGTCACCAAGGACATGAAGCCATGGCTTCCTATCCAAGAGAATGCCTCAAGAGCCAGGTGAGCGCAGGTTTGTTCTCTGAAGTGGGACATACTGTTAGCGCATCAAGAAACCCTCTCCAAAGATGGGCAAGCATCTGTCCCAGTTCAGACATGCTTGCTCACAGAGTTCACTGAAGTATCAGTAGCGCTAACAGGCTAGCTAAGTATATTGCCATAAAAAACACCCCAAGTCTTTTAAGGACTCAAACCTTTATACCAGTTACTGGAAATGGCATCAAACAACTCAAATGCAGGTGAAGCAAACCGCTGCACAGCTATCTGGGGTCACTGACTGTACAAACAACTTTATAGATGTCCATGTACGTCTGGATTTACCAAGGAAAACTTCTTAAATTCAGAGTAACATCTGCTACTGCTCTGAGGGAAAAGTGGCATACTAGGAGGTGGGCAGAAGGAGGGAAGCCAAGTCTAGAAACAGACAGGAAGGTCCCCGGTCACAGACAATGCAGAACACTCAAAAGCTCCATTAAGTGCACAATAGGTAACACCGTGATGAGCTATCATTCTTTCTACAATAGTCACAGAGAACAAAATGTTCAGGAAAGAGGAAGGAATTGTGCAAGAAGGCATGACCATCACATTATCCCTGGATACTGATCTAGATATCAAAAATACCTTGCCAAATCAGCCCTGTGTGCAGAAAATTGTGCAAGAACATGAGGCTCCTCCCTCAGGTCTTAGCTGAAGCAGCTACAAGTGACAAGGACACAGATGCACTCCTCTCAAAGTAACACTGTCAATGGAAGGTCAAGAAAAATCTGGAGGCATAACTTATTCATAAAATGTGGGACCAGAAATCCAGGCATGCTCAGTGAAACCCAGGTAACTCCACGGTGAAGGGATTAGGTCAAAAGCCAGATGATGTACGTCCTGAAGAGCAGACGTGGCTGTGCAGGATCAACAATAAAAATTATCTTTGCCCTTGCCCTGCAGCAAATCAGATTTTCTTGTCACACAAGCACAGCATCCTTGGACAGCAAGAGACTTCCAGACACGCCATCTGTTGTGTTCCACCCATCTGTTGTGGGTTCTTTTAAGCAACCAACCCACTGGACACTGTAGGTCTATATGGTGCTCCTGCACCACACTTCTATTCAGAAGCTGGGAGCAGGCTGTTATTAGCCAGGGCCATAACTCAAGTAGAAAAAACACATTACTGCTTCCTAGAACTTATAATTGATTAAAGCATAATGAAGGGAATTTTTACTTTCTTACATACATCAGTTCTGGATTTATAATTACCTATGCCATTCATGGACAGGGAGATTTACCCTCAATTCCCTGCGCTAAATTTCTCAAACACGGAAAACAGTTCCAAGTGCTCAACAAGCCACCACAGGGAACATGGGCAGTTTCCTGCCTTGCATGAGACAGCATCATCTCTTAGGCACAGCAGAGCTCTGCTAGCAGAAGCTCCAGCAGTGCTGGATGTGACTGACCAAGAGCAAAGCACAAAGAAGAGCTCTGCAGTAGAGCTGCTGGTCGCATAACCTCTCCGAAAACTTGGCTGTAACCTAAATCCTCAGAGAGGAACAGGTCTTCAATTAAGTCTGCCCTCCGCTGTTGCCCCTCCAGTTCCTAACTGCTAATTTTTGGAAAACACGTTCCAGTCCACTCAGTAATCAGAGTATTAAAAGTACACAACAGATGGAATCTATAACTTACACTGGTAGCTTCACTCCTGTCAGGCTTAGAAGCTGGGAAGGGGGAGAACAGCTCTGTTTCCTCCACTAGTGTTAGTTTAACCTAACAGATGAAAAACTTGGCACTTCCCCCAAAATGCAGACTAGAGAGAGAAAAGTTTCTGGAAAAGAGTCTAATGGCTTTTACAAGGGACTTATAATCCATCCCCAGTCTCACTAGGCTATGGCTTGGTTACCACTGAGATCAAGCTTGTTTACTCCAAAGCAAAAAAATCTTGGCAGGACTGACAGAAACAGCTTTTCTTGCCAGAGCTCTAATAGCAAATGTCTGTGGAAAAGCCACTTGGAGAAGTGCTGTTTACTTTGGTAATGAAGCAAGTTCCCTGGAATGAAGTCTTGCAATCTTCTGAAGAGATGTTGCAATACGTTACCTGTACCTCAGCTACCTACCATACAGGCTGCTCTCAGGGCCTGGGAACTCCTTGGCCAACTCAGGAGGCCAAGGCATCTCAGCAGCTCCAGGCAGAACTAAACTCTAGTCCTACACTGGATACACAACCTAGATCCCAATTGAAACCAATTGCTGGTGGTTTTTTTAGCTCTGCTTCAAGCTAAGCCCCAGCCGTCAACACCTCTTGAAGATGCTTATGAAAAAAGGGCCTCAAAACAATGTTCTCCATCCCCTTCTTTTTAACCATATAAAGCCAAACTCACCTCCTTGAAACTCATTTTTTTTCAGGCAACTCTGAACTTAGATCCCAGCTCACTGCTAGAAGTGCTTAGAGGGAACACTAGCACATAGTCGGACTAATAAATACCAAGGAAGAAATGAAATTCCAAGCAGACAGTGGAGGCCAAGGCTCCCTTTCTGCTTAGGGAGTAACTGGCCTGAGGCTATGCTGCTTTTCCTCATTTATTTAAGACCAGGTTTCAAGCTGCTGTCCAAATGCTCTCCGACTGCACAGAGATGAAAGGCTCTTGCCATTCAAGATTCCAACTCTTGACTCAAGTGCAAAGGGCTACACATTTGCTCAAACCTCAGTTTGAAGTTTCGATTCCAAAGAGATGGTTGACTTAGCCTCTCCCTAATTCTGTAACTAGAAGATCCCTTGTAGCTGAATGAAATGGATTTCCTACCCGAACAGGTACTTGCATTTGTACATTTTGTTTACAAACAGTTTGTACTCTTGTAAGAGTACCAAGCCCATGCTTGACACATGGCTGCAGTTCTTCACAGCAGTACTTTGTGCTCCCAAGTGTTGAAATTCCTGCTTTGAAGAGAAACCAAGTTCTAATTTCAAGTGTTTACATGTACTCCTGAGAGCAAGAAAAAAAATCTTACCATGATTAGGTTATGTAAAAAGTTTAATTATAAAATAAATAAGTTTGTTATGGAAACATTAAATATTAAATACAGTAATAAATATTTACACATTTACAGATACAACTTGACAATTAATGTTGTTTCTCTGCTACCAGAAGAACTCTGCTCTGTTTATACAGAACACAATCACTCTTCCAAGAAGAAACTGAACTCAAATAATCCTCTGTGCTCAAGACTGCATGGACAGTTAAGAAACCAAGGACACTGGGGTCAGAAAAGATTGAGGTAAGATGAGTTCTTCACACCTGAAGGTAGAGCACAAGAGACCACTGCTTGCAAAGCATCAGTGCCTGAATTTAATTCTTCAAAGGAACAAGTTCTTAGTCAAGTTCAACTGATGGGATCTGATGTGAAGCGTTTTATATTTAAGCACTGCTTAAAGCAGCAACAAGTATCTGTTTAACAGAAGTAGCTTTGTGTTTAGAACAAATGGGTCCAGGCTTATCAGTCGGTTTGAGCACGGATCTTTTCCTTCAGATACAAAGCTTCAGGTCTTGCATCTACTGTCTCAGCATCCTGAGGAGACTAATTTTAACTCGGGCTAGCACACACGCAAATGGATAGCTCCACTCACACCACAAGTCCTACAAAACTCGGAGGGATTACTTCCACACACACAGTAACAGAACCCAGGTGTGGCTGACAAAGATCTGTCACCAACGCCCTGCAAGTCCCAACTAGAGATGAAGCTCTTGGAAGCCAGTATGGACAGGGAGCACAGTGACAACAGAATTAGGTTTTTCCTCCACTGAGGTCTAGGGAAAAAAGCCATCCCAACCTCTTCATTTTTCACTTTTGTAGAGGGAAGGAAGGGAATTTTGTCCCCTCCATCCATTCCTGAAAGCGGCAACAGGTTCTCCCCTCTAGAGTTAGAGCTGCCAGAGGAGACTTGCTAAGAGAACAAAGCCCATCCACACAACAGCAGAGACTGGAGCTCCAGCACAGACAGAGAAGGCTCAGTAGCAGTAGTCTCTAGCAGGTCTTGACAGCAGGTCCTGTCCCCCACAGAGCCAGCTCCTTCCACATTGTTGTGCCAAGATGCAGTGATAACTGGTCTCCCCAGCAAGTGACTCAGCAGCAAGTGGCCTGTTGACATCTCCTTGCCGCAGCCTCTGTCTTGATGAATCAGGGCTTAGTGGCAACAGCTCCAGCCCACAGTGTCCCGGTGGATGTGTCAGGAAGCCAGAGGTACCCTGCAGCTTGGCAATGGCCACTTCAGAATTGTTCTGTAACAGGCAGACCAGGCACATTAATCACCATTCAAGACACAAGCACCCTCCGCTAGCACCATGGCAAACCTATGTGCAAGGCAGGTAGGTTACGGATGTGCACGCACCTGAGGACACTGCCAGATACTCTTCAGCTTCAAGTAAGCTTTGAGCAAAACCCTCCAATTGTCACTGGACAAAGCTGGAAAATGTCTATAGCTGACATGTGGCAAAGCAAAACTTCACAGTTCTGCCAGATCTTTTCAGGACTATCTTTTATAGCTTCCTCCTCAGCAAGTAGTGTAACTCCTATTCAGTAATGGTCCTTGAGTGTGCTGTTAGGTACGCTTGGCCTCAGAAGAGGCCAACTTGCCTGCTCAGTAAAATCCACTAGATCACTCCCATAAGCAATCCACATAGGCCAAGGAGCTTTGGGCCTCAGTTGCTATGACAGTATCAAACTTGACTGAGCGGGTATCTGTGGTGCTTTGGTCTACAGCTTCTGAGCACCAGAAACTTCCTGAAACTATCCTTGCAGGAAAGATATGAAAATGCTCAGTACTTTTCTTCTAAGAGGTGACGATGCTGTGGCACCATCTTCTGTGACTGAAGTCTACCACTGTCTCCAGCACTGTATCTGCCTCTGCCCAGATATTCAGGACTTTTTCTTCTTAGCTCCACTTATCTCAGTACAGCTGCCCACCCTCACTTGGTCTTTAATACAGCCAGAAATTTAACAGAGATGTTGAATAACTTGTACAACTCGGGTGGTTTTGAGAAACCAGAAAACCAAGCCAGCTGCTCACATGTAACCTATGTGTTTCAAGACACTCGGAGCATTAAAAGCAAACACCAGCTTTGCAAAACAAGCATGCAATTCCTATACAGCCTGGAAGGACTGAAAGGTGTTTGAAGCCAGCATTCATACCTGCTTTCTCCCCATTTACACACCAACATGGCCATTTCTGTTTTCTTGTCGGAGTTTTTTCCTTTCTTCTTTCTCTTCATACTGAGGACACTTTTTCCTGACCCTGTGGAATTACGGCATGTTAGAGATAATTTTGAACCCTGATGTACATCGTGTTGTCACCAGCCTCCACATCCTCTGCAGCATTTAGACTCACGTTCTTTGAATCCTTAAGCAACTCCTTGGCACCAGGGAGTTTCAAGCAAGACAGTTTTTAAGCATTCAGCATCAAGCAGTATCTGCTGATAAAATCAAGGAACCCCTGAACTAGATTCAACACTTGTGCCTCACAGAGATAAGGCTTCTTGACTTAAGACAGATTAGGGAGCAAGATGAAGACAGGTTATTGCTGGGACTGAGCAAAGCACCAGGAGATTTTCTGGGACAGATTTCCTAGTGGCTTTAGCTTATAGCTGCAGAGACCACAGTGTCTTCCTCCTCTCCACAGCAGAGCCCTGCAGGCTTCAAGTCTAGTCCCTGTCCCTTGAACACATAATAAGGAAGCCCCTTACTGATTTTCCCCCCAGTTTCTCCAGTGTTTTCTAGTGACTATTCCAAGCAGCTTCTCTGGATGAGGGTACAGGTTAGCATGCTCCCAGCTTGTGAGGGTTCAGAACATGAAGCAAATGCACTTCAGAAACTACCAATAATCGTTTGCTCTTAGAGCACTACAGAACTGGTTATCTCTCCTGGCAGCAAGGAATGAGGCAGTGTTCAGAGAACAAGTGTTCATCCCAGCATTCTTCAAGTTCAGAGTTAAATATAAAGGAACAGTGAAATGACAAACGTGCACTTTGTTTCCTGAATTGCAGGAAAGGGTACAGAGGATGATGTGCTTCATCAAGATCTAAAATTAGACTGAACCTTGGAGTTTCTACAAGATCCCAAAACCTAAAGTGCTGGAGCTGCAGTGGCAGAACTGGAGGACTGTTCCAATATTCAGTTTGTTGTATGGCTTGAAATACATACCCAGAAAAGCTCTTTGAATTTATTCCAACAGGACTCCAGATTCTGATGACCCACCACACTGAACTGCAGCAGCTGGTTCAGCTGAAATAGTGTTCCCTCCATATTAACAGCAAGCAGAATTTGGCACCACCAGCATTTGTCTCCCCATTTGCTTTCCCTCCAAGTGTAAGTATTTAAGCCCAGCAACATCCATTAATATATGGACTCTGAGAGCACCATTTCCTACCCTCCACCCGTGTATGCAGCTGTTGGGTAATAGCCATGCATGAGGCTGTCACATTGCTGCTTGCAGGTTTCTCCGCAAGGATTAGGGAAGGCACCGCTGTGTCAGCACTAATGCTCCTCCTGGGGTTCCTGCTGATGTTCTGCGGTACTCTAACTATCTCGGTTGTAGCAAGAGCAGAAACTTTCTTGGTTTACAATATAAGGGTCACAGACCTTGCTTCTACCCTCCAGACATTGCCAAGCTAGGATAAGAACTCGTCCTTTCTGGATGCTTGTCACAAGGTAATTCAGATGAGCCATACACATTCTGGGGTTATTGGGCACAGGCCCCACTCACATTTAAGGAAGACAGACACCAAAGAGGATAATACTTACTGCACTATCACAATGATAAGTACAGTAACGAAGCTGACGCTTGAGAGCAGGACAGCTACCACTACCAACACAGTCTTTGAGTAGTCTGCCACATCATTCTTCCTTTGAGTCTTCATGAACTGTTCACCACAGCGCTCACCAAAAAAATCCTGATGACACCTGCAAGTAAATATTAACACAAGTTCTTATCAGCTCTTGTGCTGTCTGGAGCCAAGGACTCCCACACATACTGAGACCTGACTTAGACATCTTCCGAGTTTCCCATGAATCTCAAGATGCTCACTTAAGAGCGTGTTCACGAAATGCAGTCACTGCTCTAGCAGAAGGTTTGTCAGCATTTCAACAAGTTGAGATTAGTTTGGGTGTGATGTTCCAGAAAGACACGCCTTTTCATTCTTTTGGTTTGAGTTTATGACCAACTGATGAGTTCAGTGGCTTGTTATGCATCTCAGATTCCATCATCACTTAATTTACATGGTAGAAAGATTCTCAGTCAAAATACAGCAGGAGATGGATCTATGCCACGTTGACACTGATATTTCCTCTGAGCCCTCATGTGCCACTGGTTCATGGCAATCACACCTAACTCACAAGGTACAAGTAACTTACTTGCAGGTCACCATCTGGAGATGTTCTAGGTATATGCATTCCCCATGGATGCAAAAGTTTTTGTATTCCATTTCACAGGGAGTCCCTTTCTTCTTGTTTTTCCCTTTGTTTTTCTTCCTTCTTGATTTGCCAGCATTCTTCTCTCCCCCCCTCTTTGCTGGCTTGGGTTTAACCACAGGTTCAACTGAAAAAAGGACACGATGACTTGGTATAAAAGTGCTAGAAAGCACGATTCTGAGAAAATGGAATTAAAGAATTTGGTGAGAGCAAGGAGGACCATCACTGCAGGAGAATCTGTGACCAGGAAGCACAGGATGCAAGTGAGAATGCTGCTGGGCATCTCACACCCAGCACAAAGGCAGCAAGCTCAGCAGCTCATTAAAGCACAGCTCTGCTATCCTTAAGTCCTGTGCCATGCAGACCAGAGGCAGTAGGAGCAGATGAGCCAAGAGCCACCAAAGATGAAGAGCAGCAGAGATGCAGGACTGGAGCATTTCACAGCATAAGATACTTGAGTGCAACAGCACAGCTTCAAGCAAAGGCCTGTAAAGAACACGGAGTTCATGCTGAGCCAAGCCATCCTCTAGTTTTATGTGGACTCAAATACAAGGCTAATAGCTCCATGGCTCTAAACTCTCCATTTGCATCAGTGATGAAAGGCACTGTAACTCGCTAGATAGTCCTGGGCACTTGCCGAGGCAAAGCAGCTTGCTATCCCGGTTGGCATACTTGTTTCTCCTAAACAACCTGCAGTGCTGTCTTCAGCAGGAGAGAATTCCTTTCCAGTTCCCCTACTTCATGAGAGATGCTGAGCACAGGGAAGGAGTGAAGGCAAGAGTCTGCGGGAGTCAGGCTACTTATTCTGCCGCTTACTGCTGCCCCTCATTATCTCAATTAAGACAAACCTCTAGAAGAGTGTGGTTTAAAATCCTGGTGACTTAGTAGCCCTTGGATTTAAGCAAGGTCAGTCATGTTCCTTTCGCTGGGGAGAACAAACCAGCCACTGACTAAGGGTCAGAAGCTGTCCCGTGCAGCAATCAAAGTTCAAAAGTGCTCATTTGGACTAACTTGACAAAGAAAGTTTTTTGGAAGAACCCGCCCCCTGCACTGCTAGCCATAACACCAGCCCTTGCAGTGCAACGCTGCTGCTCAGGAGTAATAGTTACCGGGGGTATTTAGACAGGCCCTGAGAAACAGCGGAGCTATTTACAACAAGCTTCAATTTTGCTCTTGTGCTCTGAAGACCTAATGAAAATCATTTTTGGATGATTAATATTTTGCCCAGAGCTCTATGCATACAGGCAATCACCACAATAGGGCACAACTGGATCTAACTACTTCCTAACCCTGTATTTCTGGTGCTGAGAGCCCATACAAAGAAACAAGGTGTAGTTCACTGTTGTCTAGACAGCTGATCATTTTAACTTCTAGAGCAACAAGCCTGGCTTGAAGTTACTTAAAAGCAAAAATGCCTTCAGCAACCAGAAGTCTGATTAAAACGGTATGAGCTATATTAATATGTAAACGAGGTGCACAGTTCCTGCAGCAAGGTTTCCTGTGCCTGGAAGTGTGAGCTCACTCCTGACAGTCAAAGGCCCCTGTTCCGTCCCGTCTGACTTGATCTTTAGGTTCGCGCTTTCATAATTGAGGCCGCTTCCCTTCCTCCCTCTCCCAGGCTCAGCTTGTCAGCTTGATCTCTGTGTCCCTGTCTGCAGGCTGCATGGCCAGGAAAGCCATCCGCAGCTGAATCACAACAGCTTCAAGGTTTATCCACAGATAAACCTCACGCCAAGCAGAAGAGCTGGTCTACAAACCAACCACCTTAGGTAACAAGTCTGGTTTCTGTGCAGTTAAGACAACACTTAAGTCACCAAGCCAGTAGTTTTACAGGCTGAACTGCTCGATAACACCGACAGACGCGCTTCCCCTGGAGATCTTCATGGAGAGCTTAAGCAAAAGTCCACAAATTCCCTCAAGTGACCACACAGAACGTTCATTTAAGAGGTCCTTTAGTCACATTAAAGTCGCAGGGTGTTTCTGCAGGAAAATCAATAGTCAGATCCACCCTGGAGGCAACAGGACCAGCCTACTCACACCTACTGAGGTTCAAATCGCTTGTAGATACTTGGCTTGTACTGCACCTAGCCCCGAACCAACAAAATACTCCCATTCCCACAGTCAGGCGGACTGCTCAGATCTCCTCACAGCTCAGCAAGTGGGCAAATTACAATAAATACACACAACAGCTATTGACAGTGAAGCATTGCCCTAAAGATGCTTAACAAACTTTCCTGTGGTCACTTAAGGGATTTAAATGTCTGCTTTCCCAGGAAATTTCAGTTGACTCCAACCCAAATAAGCCACCATCAGAAAATACCCAGAAAATTCTTGGAGCAAGACAGACAACTTGGTGTAAAACAAACCTTTTGGGCCAAACAGCACATATAAACTCCACTGATGCTTCTACACTAAGCAGGTGGTCGCTACCTGACCACAGCCCTCCTGTCAGGTTTATCAGAAGATAAAGCTACACACAGCAAGCTACCAGCTAACCTGCAGCCTCCACACACCCTGGGCACATCCACGCTAGGTTTCCACCCCTGACAGCTATTTCTAAAGCAGCAGCTTCAAGCACAAGCATGTTTTTGCTCCATACTCCACGAGCTAAGCACAGCAGCATTTACAAGAGAGAAAAGGCATAAGCTGGGGCTCGCAAGTTGCGAGATCCCAGCCCCAGCGCCGCCGACTCACCTCGGATCAAGTCGTCCACTATGTACTGGTGCACGGGCGGCGCCTCCTCGTACTCCTCCTCATCCTCCTCGTAGTCAGGACCCGGCACCGGTTCTCCCTCGCGGCTCCCGGGCTCCCGCTCCCCGTGCCGCTGCGGCTCCGTAGCGTTGGGCGAGGACCCGGCGGCCACACGGTTCGCTGTGACGGAGGGGAAACGGCACCGTGAGCAGGGGGCAGAGGTGCCGCCGCCGAGCGCGGCGCCGCGGGGTCCCTCACTCGCCGTGGGGTCCCTCACTCGCCTCAGCGCTTTCCCGCCAACGGCCGCCGCCGCGCGCGGGCTGCCCTCAGGCGCGAGACCCGAGCCCCCCTCAGGCGCGAGCGCGGGCTGCCCTCAGGCGCGAGACCCGAGCCCCCCTCAGGCGCGAGCGCGGGCTGCCCTCAGGCGCGAGACCCGAGCCCCCCTCAGGCGCGAGCGCGGGCTGCCCTCAGGCGCGAGACCCGAGCCCCCCTCAGGCGCGAGCGCGGGCTGCCCTCAGGCGCGAGACCCGANCAGGCGCCAGTCGCCCCCAGGCGCGAGCGCGGGCTCCCCCGAGTCCCCATCTCCCCCGCACGCACCTGCCAGCACGGCCAGCGCGGCCACCAGCACCACGGCCCGCATCGTCCGTCCCGGGGCGGGTGGCGACAGAGACACTGAGGGAAAGGGGTAAAGAGTCGCCGTATCACAACAGGTGCCGGCGGCGCACAGCGCTCCATGAAGAGCCGCCTGCCGCCGCCGCCCACTTTATGGGCGGCTGGAGCTGGGGGCGCGGACGTGGAGCGGCGTCAGCGGGATGGGGCGGAGCGGGGCGGAATCGTAGAATCCTAGAATCACAGAATGACGGAGACCCAGAATCACAAAATCACAGAATCTTACAATGGTTTTTGTTGGAAGGGACTTTGAATACCACCTCATTCCACCCCGTGGTGGGCAAGGACACCTTCTACTAGACCAGGTTGCTCCAAGTCCTGTCCATCCTAGCTTTCAACACCTCCAGGGATCGGGCACCCACAGCTTCCCTGGGCAACCTGGATCTCGCGCGGGTCACGGCGTCGGGGACGCGCCGGGTAATTGCAGGCACACCTGTCTGTCGGCTGGCTCCGTGCTCCTTGCTCTCCCCGCGTCTCCCGGAGGAATGTTTTCCAGCGATAAACCCGGCTATCACCCCCGCCTCCCCCCCC
>VWZW01006570.1:658480-680424 GCA_013397115.1 Edolisoma coerulescens
CGACTCGGTGGTTGCGTCTCTCTGAGCGGCGCATGAGTAAGGGCTGAGTAAGCGGTGGCACCCACCGGGCAGGGACAAATGTGCTCCTTGGGGGCACTGCGACTTTCAGCTGCCCCGGCAGAGCTCCCCGGAGGGCACCTCCCCACGGCCGCCTCTCCGGGCTGTTGTGTGAAGAAGCGGGAAGCAGACCTGTTGTAGAATCACAGAATCACCAAGGGTGGAAGAGACCTGTAAGATCACCAAGTCCAACCATCAACCCAGCACTGCCACTGTAACCCCTAAACCACTAAACCACATCACCCAGCGCCAGATCCAGATGCTTCTTGAACACCTCCGGGGACGGCGAGTCCACCACCTCCCCGGGCAACCTATTCCAGTGCCTGAGCACTCAAACGGTGAAAACATTTTTCTAATATCTAATCTGAATCTCCCTTGTCTCATCTTAAGGCCATTTCCTCTAGTACTCTCACTGCAGGCAGAAGCAACCGGGTGCTCCACATCACTACAACCTCCTCTCAGGTAGTTGTAGAGGAAACTAGTGCTTTGAGGGGAGAAAAGCTGGGACAGCAGGTTGTAACGTGCTGGTCTAGCATGGGAGCCCAGAGAAGCCCAGGGGGTCGAGGATGAAGGTACTGGTACCCCCTTGCTCTGGTCCCACGGTACAGCAGGATGGGAGGGCAGTGGGTGGCAATGCTGCGTTGGAAAGGAGGATCTGGACCTTCTAACTGAGAGAGGACACAATGTTACTCACAGCTCAGGAAGCTGACGGAGCCTTTGCTCGATGTGGCAGGGATCCAACTCAGTCACTGAACCTTCTCCCTTCTTCCACAGGCACACACGATATGTGGCTCCCGGTGTATCTTTGCCAGGTCATGCCAATCCCAAGAGGCAATGCCCAAGAAGTCTGGAAAAGAAGATGCTGAATCAGTCACTCAGATGTTAACCTGGCACAGACAGCTCCAGCAAACCTTTGAGAGTCCTTTTGTGCATGGTGCAATTGAAACTGTCTGGCATGAGCTGACAGCTTTACTCTGGGGTTTTTGTTGTGTTTCCCCTTTGTTGCCTGTCCTCAGAGGTACGGCAGAGAAAAGCCAAATCCTGCTCATCACTGCAACCTCAAGTCAGAGAGCTCCGCAGGCAGTCAACAAGCAGCTCCTGGGCTATTTGGGAGACAGCCAGAGGCTTCACAGGGCTCTCGTTTTCCCCCTTGGACTGGAGTTCCCTCCGTCAGTCTCGGGGCCTGGAGTTCACAGAGATTATTTGCATGTGAGGGGAGTTTGTCCAAAGGCAGAGACTTTGGGGTTTGGGGTCTCTTCTGCTGAAACATGGGGTTGGTGGTTTGAGAATGGCCAAAGCAAGGTTTCTCAGCCAGGAATCCTTCTTCCCTCCCTCTCTTCCTCCCTCCTGCTGTGCTCAAGGCTGGCTTCCTCAGGCAGGCATCACAGCTTCCCTCATGAATTTTCTATTTTTCAGCTGTTAAAATATTTCTCCCATTTTTTAAAATCAGAGATTCACTGGAAACATTTTAATTTTTTAAAATTTTTTTAAGTCCAGTCCGAGGAATATACCGAGCACTGAACATTCCAGCCCCATTTGCTGCACTTGGCAAACTGCTGAGCAACTGGAAGAGGCTTAGCGGGGGAAAGGTTGAATGCCCCGAGAGCAATTGCCCGTGTTACCTGCACTGTTTAGAGACCAAACACGGCATATCCAGCGGCTGACTCACCATGTTCCCTCTCTTCTCCAGTCTCCAGCTGATAGCTCCATCTCACTGACTGCCAGCAGTGAGGAATTTGGCTTGGCATGGTTTGAATTTGTCATTTCATCAACTTCCTCCTGCTACTCCTGTGACCTTGAAGAAGAAGGGGCAGCCTGGCATCAACCAGCATGTCGCCCTGAATTTTGCAGCTCTTCCATGTTTTCATTTCTGTAACAAAGTTCTCACGCACTTTCTGTAAACAAAGCCATGTTTTGCTAACCGTCCTTATCGTTTGCATTCCATTCTCCTTAGGAGGAGACTTTTGACGGATCTTTCCTGTGACCAGCGTGATTGAGAGGTGGTAATTTCTCCCTCCAATCCACGGTGATTTCTAAGAACATATATAATAAAGAGCGGGCCAATTTGGCCCCTCCTTTTTTCTGCCTTCTCTCTGAGAGCGGAGTTTGCGTGGTTCTTCCATGTCCAAGTGCGACACCAGCACACCTCCACAGAGTCCAGAAAGTGCAGCAAGATGGTGATGGGTACCCAGTTATGGACGGAGAGGTTCTGGTGGGACATCAGGGGAGTTCTTCCCAAATGGCAGTATCCCGGCCAAGCCCTGCTTGGCTGTTTCTTGGAGAGAACACCCTCCAGAGGCCACATGTGGCCCTCCAGAGGACATTCTGGGTGGGATTTCCCACAAGCCCTAGCTCTTCTTTGTGCTGTGAGGGAAAAGGCACTAAACTTGGCCGTTGCCCTCTTCCAGGGCTGAAAGGACCTTTGGACTCTATCTCTGGGATGAATTTCCAGAGGCTGTCCCCAGGCGTGGTGCAAGGAGGAGAAACCTTGAGGGGGGCTGCAAGGCTTATCCCCCCGGGCTGCCCCACTGCAGCGGGGCCTGCAGGCAGGTTGCTGGGGCTGCAAGGGAAGGGCTCACCTTTGGGAAGGTGTTGGTTCCCTGTGGATGCAGAGTGCCACCTACTGAGCCACCGCTCGCTCCCGGCAGCACCTGGGGTTTTCTGGCAGGACACCCAGGCTGGAACTGCTACTCGGAGAGCCCTTGCTCTGGCTGTTCCATGAAGCTGGTCCCAGGGAACAGGGAGCTGCCTCAAAGGCTGGCGAGCCCAGATGGGTGCAGCTTAGAGATGAGCAGGGAACCTGTGAAGGGGGCTGCATGCTCGGGCACAGCCAGAGCCTTCTCTTGGCACCTGCCCTGAGCCACACCTGATTTTCCATAGGCTGGCAGTGAAGTGAGACGAGATGGGTTCGTTCAGGAGCCCGGCTAGTCCTCCCTGGGCCTCGACCATCATTTTGAAAACCTTCAGCCCAGCCTGGGCTCAGATGGCACGTGGCAGCACCCATCGCAGGTGACATTGGTGACATCTCTTTGCCCCTCTGATGCCTGTCCTTGTTTGTGGAATAGGGGGTGGCCAGCGCATAGCCATCTCTTCCCAGCCATGCCGTGACGATCCGGGGCATAGCTATGGCCTTGTGGAGGAGAAGTGCCACTCATGCTGACAGCTGCCAGGCCTTGGCGGAGCGCACCTGGACATCGTTTCTTCCAGGAGAGTACTGAGATCTTATTCACTCTCTTTACTTTTGATAAACCCCCCGAGAAATGCGTGAAGGGAAAGGAAGTATCGGAAATACCATCCCATTAATTTTCTTCACTGACATCAAATGTTTGTTTTGCAAGGGCGGGCACAGCTGACCTGGTGTTTGAACATGAGTTATCCTTTCTCATCCATCCAGCTGAGAACAGGTGGGAAAGGGTAATGACTCAAACCGGAGTGGTGTCTGTCTGGGCAGCTCACCAGACTTTCACTTCACTTGTGAGCTGCAGACACCACTATCTGCTGCTATCAGCAGCTCACTCACAGGTAGGGAGGGAGCTTTGAAGTGAGGCATGTGTGACTCTGGTTCCTGCTGATGTAAATCAAGATTGCTGCAAGTGCATAGCCAGGGTGTTGGGGAGGAAGGAAGGGAAAGGCCTGGATATTGCCTTTCTCGATATTGGTAGAGTTTGTTGGCCTCTGAGACATGCAGGCGTTGAGGTGGCTGTGCCTCCCTGCCAAGAAAGCCCTCAGCAAAGAATCCTTTTCCTAAGATGATGACATTCTCCCTGTGTTCCACTCCTGTCCTGGAGACCTAACTGAAGCAGGGATCACATGAGCAAAACTTGTCCAGAAAGGGAATAATTTATGCTCTGTTCCCCCAGGAAAGTCTGGCCAGTGCTCTGTGTTTCCCATCACTCCACATTTGAGCATGTCTTTTGGGGCATGTCTAAGGAGGAAAAACAAAAAGAACAGAATCTGCTGGCCCTGTGATGACAAGATTTTGTGGAATTTTCTCTCACTTATATCAATACAAATGAAAAGACAGCCCTCTTGAAAATCTAAGGGGTACCTTCTCAGACAATATCAACTCCAGGGACCCCGAGCATCCCTGCTTAATATGATGAAACATGCAGCAGTGCTAAGGAGTGTGATGCTACCAAATCACAGCAGTGGGGTTTTACACTTGCTTTCCACAGGCTTCCCTGAATGGCAGGCAATGGGGAACGCAGCCTGATCATTTGCGAAATGCCCTGTGCCGTGTCGTGGCTCCAGTCGCTGCCTCTCACTGGCACTAGGCAGAGTTCAGCAGGACATGCCGGGCTCGGTTTTGATTCAGGGATGGGTAACGTGCTGCAAGCCTGCCCAGGACAGCCATCCTGCCACCTGCTAGGAAGATTTCTGGGAAGCTGCCTGCTGTTAGCACATGGTCCTGGGCCTCAGCTGCGCTGTTTTACACAGCGTGCACTGAACAGCTGTCCTTTGACCAAGCACATACTCCAGCACTCACCCACTCATTTTTGTGCAATGCCTCCATCTGCAAATGCTCAGGGGCACATCCTGACCCCAGCAGTAATTTTAAGGGCCTGAAGCCAGGACCTAGATGAAGCAATACTGGATTTACACTAGAATGGGGAGCTGTCCCTCAGTTAACAATCTTCTTCTCTAAAATACCACGTCCTGCCACGCTGTAGAGCACTGAAAATTGCTGCCCTTTCTTCCATTTTCCTGGGGCAATTTGCAGGAACTTCCCCCGGACTCTTCAAAGAGGGCAGGCTCGTGGCTCTCCCCACATGCACCCCAAGCCAGGCTCCCCAATGGTATCCCAGTGCAAACCCACCCTGCTGACCCCACTGGACAGAAAGGGGAAGGTACTTTAGAAAGGAATCTCTAAGGACACAAAGGCTCAGCTGCCGTAGCCAGTGCCTGACAGACACTCATTTACCTGGCAACATTACTGTAGCCTTTTACCTTCAGAATGATAATGCTTCACCTGCAGTGCACATTATTTTACATATTCAGCTTACCACACCATTGTTAGATGAGCAAAATCATCAGATCATCTCTCTAACGTCTCCAGTAGTGCAGCTCAGAACAGTGCCTGGCAGAGGAGAACACCCAGCTCATCACCTCCCAAAGGTGTATGGAGCCACTGGATCATTCTGCAAGTGCTCAACAAGTCCTCATTCTAAAGAGAAGAGAAAAAAAGTTAAAATGTGAAGTGTGCTCAAGGTAGCAGAAGCTGTGGGACTATTGTTCATTGAGTTTGGAGATCTCCCAGCTCAATCCCAGGATGCACTGACTTGGAGACCAGGTGTAGTTATGTGGGCAGGGTGGCTGGTGGAAAAATGATGCCTATACTTGGGAAAATAGAGGAGTTTTTGCCCTGGGGTCTTAGAGACTAAGCTGAAAAAGAGCCAGAGCAGAAATCTTCAAATTAAGAAAAGCCTCCCCAAACCAAAGTGCCACTGTATGGTGGTATAGATGGAGTGGCAACAATCGGGGGTTACCTTTAAGGGTCTTGGCCATGGAAGTCTGGCTGTCCTAAAGCACGTTGGTGGTGATGGAAGCTGCAGTAGGGATTCTGACTGAGTTTGTTATATCCCTTTCCTCACCTTGGGGGCTGGCGTATGAAGTCACCTGGAAGATGTCTGTCACAGCTCATTTGACAGCACAGACCCTGTGAGCAAATTATACAGTGCTGTCCCTTTTGGGGGAATGCAGCCTCACGTGAGTACTGGGAGCATGTGACAGAGACTGTGATGTTTCCCCCCTGTCTTACACATTATTTCCAATTGTGTCCAGAGTAGCAGAGAAATAAAGGACACGTGAGGATTGTTTGGGAATTTTCTCCTGGAAGTGCAGCCTAAGTCTTAGCTTTTTTGCTTTGAGATCTTCCTAGTGCCTTCCCATCGGTGCATCAGGTGGTGAATTTTCTTTGCCTATGTGAAGTCGTTTGGTATGTGAAGAAAGAATGAATCACAGGAGAAGCCTACAGCAATTAGCAACTCCTTTCTTCTCACCTTTGCCATTGCTAAGTTTTTTCCCTAGAACAAAGCCCAGGCAAGGCTTCCTACGCACAACAATGATTACGTACATCACTCTGGATTTTGATTTTTTTCACAGGCCATGAGCAAGCAAAGAAGCTCAGGAGAACACTCCATTTCACAGGCATGTTTGTTATGCTCCCTTGGAAATCCCATTGTTTGCTGGTGGTGCCTGCTTTTGGCTACCGGTGCTGTGCCCTCGTGACGCTGGCTGCCTTGAACTGCGCCGGGGTGCCAGCAAAGGGGCATGAAATTTGGCAAACTAGAAAGGTGCCTCTGGAATCAGTCGGTCCTGGCAGCTGGAGCATTCATGTCAGCGTGCTGAAGCCAGGGCTTGTGAGCTGCTTCCACGCGTCAGCGGAACCTGGGCAGGTAGAGCACCTGGTGTCCCCCCTTCCCCGTGTGTCAGCTGGTGCCCCCCTTGCCTGTGTGTCACGCGTGTCCCAGCAGCGTGGGGCCAGCAGTTCCCAGGACAGGGCTGCTGAGACACCGCGTGAGTAAGGGCTCATTTGCATAAAGATTGCATGCTCATGCTGTGAAGGAGGTTCCCCAGGCACAGGCTCATTTCCTCCTGTAGGTAGGTTTGCCTTCATGTAGGAAAAACCCTACTCTTGAAGGCCTTGGACAGGACCCAGTTTAAACTGTCACGCCACGATGCCATCCTGGCATGTTTGGGTCCGCCCAAGCCCAACTACAGGGAGGCACATTCTGCCCCTCTGGAGCAAAGCCCAGTCTCCGCTTTGAGGTGCACTCAGATATCCCACTCCCAAAGCTGTGCTTTGCTGACAAGAGGTCTCACCACTCCTAAAATGTCTCTCAACATCACCAATGCACCAGTGTCCGCATGGTTCCTCCCCTTGTAGGCTTCACCCAGGACATTTCAGCAGGAGCAGACGTCTGCTTCAACAGCGGAGGAGAAACCTGGAGGTGGCAAGTGCAGGGCTGAGAGCTCAAGTTGCCTGGGACTAACATGTTTCTGTGTAAAGAGGGAGAAAATTCAATGGTGTTTGACTACAGCTAAATTATTTTAGGATTTAAAGACATTTTATCTTAATACGCATGAAACAGGCCACTGAGCATTGCAGCCAGACAGCCATTTTTTGCTCCCATTGGCAGAGTGGTGGCAAATAAAATAAAAAACACTTAAAAGGAGCTGAGCTGGAAAAAATGCATAAGACTGTATGAAAATTCGGAATTGGCCATACAGTGAAAATTCAAGAATCACATTTCAAGTATCCTGACTCCTGTGAATGCCAAATTCTTCATTTTGCAGGTGTCAGGCGCTACGCATGAAGCCACAGAGGAAGTAACTTCCAAAACACTTTGTTTTGGAAGGAGCTGAGAGGAGGAGAGCTGAGGTTGCTCGGGGCCCTCTTGGCCTGCAACAAGTGGCCTTGTGCTCAACCTTAAAATGCCTTCACAAAGGGGATTTTCACCTGGCTCTGTCCCAGCCCCACTGCTGAACACAGCGTCCGTATCCTCCCAGTGCGTGCCCCCAGGGACAGAGCCACCATGCCTGTGCCCGTAGCCCTGGGGGTGGTTGCTCTCGTCCCTGCAGCCCTTCCCCAGAACGCAGTCCTGGCTCTCTGAGGTTTTCCAGCCCGACTGGACTGTGCCTGTCAGCTGTGGCTGCCGGGAGCCACGTACCCACCTCGCCATTGCTGTGCTCCACGGCACTGCCGGACTGGCCGGCCCTCGCCCAGCCATCCCAGACCTTTGGTGCAGCAAGTGGGACACAAAGGCAGCCTCTCCCCAACCCCTGAACGCTGGTGCTGGAAACAGTGACTCCATGCTGTACCACGGGCAGAAACCTGCAAGGGAGACAGACAGGTAAAGCATCAGGGGAGGCCACGGGACAGCCTTCTCTGACACGGGTCTGCACCCCATGCCAGGAGAGACACGAACTGCATTTCCTTGCCACCCACAACTGCCAGATCACCGCCGTGGCAATCAGAGATGCCAGGTGTCCATCGGTGGGCTCAGTGCGTCAGGGCTGAGGTCACTGCCAAAACCCTGGGAGGGCACGGTGACTCTTGCATTCTCAGACCATGAGCCTGAGCAGCTCATTTGGAAGGTGATGAATTTGCAGGAAGGGCGGCTGTGGGGTGAAAAAAATCTGTCACAGAGCTTGGCATGGCTTCCAGCCTCTGCCA
The DNA here is from genome assembly GCA_013397115.1 of Edolisoma coerulescens. Classification (NCBI taxonomy): domain Eukaryota; kingdom Metazoa; phylum Chordata; class Aves; order Passeriformes; family Campephagidae; genus Edolisoma; species Edolisoma coerulescens. The sequence continues at coordinate 666,714 of VWZW01006570.1, forward strand.
AAGGCAGGCTGAGCTCGGGGTACCTGCAGAGGTGAGGGATGACGCTGACAACATGCTCTTGGTAGTTGCACAGCTCTGACAGCTGATGCTCACCTTTGGTTTGCAAAGAAAGGAAAACTTTGCCATAAATATCAGGAAACTGAGTCTTGCATTAGTGATTAATCACTCCAAGGACAGGTGAGAACCTTCCCGAGAAGCTCTGCATTTCAGATCGGGACTGACTAAGGCCATGCTCTCTGCCTTTGGGAAGTCTGGCTTTCCAGCTTCCATTTCTAATCCAAAACAGGACATTACGCCAAAAATATGATTATTTTATCCATGTTGGGGGTGGCAGTGCTCCAAATTTTGCATTAAGAAAACGGTGAAAGCCATAATTTCGACTTCTTTTTGGATGCACACAAAAGTATCAGTATTCCTAAGCTCAGAATGTTCTCTGTCTTTTTTAGCATGAGCATAAAAGACTGCTTTTCTACAGGAAATCTCCCAGCTAACTCCCCACGGCCTGCCATAAACAAGGCAGGGAGGCTGTGCTCCCACCGTCCTCGGTCCCGATGCCCGAGCCACACGCCTGCCAGCGTGGGATGACACTCCCGCCAGGAGCTGGGGATCTGGGAGTGTAATCTTCCAGGTGGCCACTAGATGGGAACGAAAGCAGCGCTAGGAATGTCAAGGGACGCCGAACCTGTCAGGACTACCAGCTGATGGACAGACTTTTTTCTCCTCTGCTTGGTAGCAATTCATTGGAACAAAACAACCTGGGTGAGCTGGAAAAAAACCAACAAGCTTTGACCAGTGATGAAGCAGCTGAAATGAAATACCCCAGCTCAGTTATCACAGCAGAAAAGAAAACTAAAGAAATAGGTGAGTATGCTGGGAGAAGAAACAATCCTGAGTCCAATTACCAGTCTGATTTCTGATATTTGCCCTTCCCCCTTTAAATGCTCCTCTCCTCCTGGGGAGCTTTCACATGGGCTGGGTGAGCTGACCCTGAGTGAGCTCCACATGTTTGGGAGGTCGCAGGTGCCCTGATTTTGTGAGGTACTGAGTCCTGTTTCCTCTGGACTTCACGTCTGTATCCTTTTTGCAGTCAAAACCCTCACTATCCTTTCTTGCCTTCATTGAACCTCAATTCTCTGATTTTCTGTCCCCTTATTACAACTCCTCAGTCAAGTTTCCATCGTCCTCCTCTCAGCAATGACCTGAAGGCTTATTCCCCTGTTGCTGTGTGTATCCAGATGGATATCCACTCCCATCAGCCAGTTTTCTCTCCTGAAATTAACCTCCATTTCCCTGCCTGTACCACACAAATGACAGCAGCTCTGGGAGAGGCAGCTGAACTGGCCTCTCTTCCTCTTCGTGTGGCTTCTCCAACTTCCTCAGCTTCCCGTTAGAATGAAGGGCATCCACAACCAGCCCAACAAACTGGACCAGAAAGAGCCATTGTCACAGGACCACTGGGAACAAATGTCCATGGACAAACAGTGATTCGAAATTGTGGCTGGTGCCCGTTCACTACCGTATCTCACCTCCTAAATTCCAGCTGGATTTTCCTATCAAGAGGCTGATGCACTCTGGTGGCTGGGTCAAAAGGATCAGACTGGCATCCATCAGGGTAGGGCACAGAGATTTCTCAGTATTTTTTGATCAGTTGTCTTAATCTCCAAGTTTGCTGGGAAATCTTTTAATCACATAGGATGGAATTATATCATGGGAGTGTTGGGGTAATTTAGGTTTGGCACCAGCTTTATTAAAATAATGATGTCTCTTTGTGCAAGACTAAACTTCTACATTTACTGATGAAACACCTTCCATCCATCCTTCCTTACATCCATCCTTTCTTCCCTCCTTCCATCTGTTCATTGGTCCATCCAACCATCCTTTCTTCAGCATAGACACAAAGGATGACTGCTACTGACCCAGGTCAGATATGTGATGAGTACATGACCTGTTAGTCTTTCCAGCCCACTTAAGCTCCTCTCTCTCCTCCCTGAGCTCCATCCCTGCCCTTCTCAGGAGCAGCCCTGGGATGAGGTGCCAGATGTGCTCTGCAATCCAAGGCTTGCCTCAGCGGGGACAAGGACCAGTTGTCCAAACGTCCTCCGCCTCTGTGATGTAACCAGGACAGTCACCGAGGCTTCCTGAGCTCTGTGGCTGACGCACTCCAAGGAAACCCGCTGAGGGGGACACGTGGCTCCCAAAGCGCTGAGATTGCCCAAGACAAGGAGGCAGGCAGGCCTATGGAGACAGGAAGGTCAGCTCTGGAGCTGACTGCACTGCCACGGCAGCTGTCCTGTGGGCTGCAGCTGCAGACTGTACTACAGGAGGGCTGCTTTTCAACCTGGCAGCAGCCACAGACACCATGCAAGTGGCAGTTCCAGCTTTGGTACCTGGGCATGCCACTGAAAATGTTTGTCCCTCAAGAAGGGTTGAGGTGATGGATGGCTTAAGTTGCTGTGAGGACTCACACTTTGATTTCTTTGCAGTTCTGTGGCTGGTGGCTGCTTTTGGAAAGGTTTCTCTTCTAATGCCCTCTTAAAACAAGTCAGCCATGTAGTGACTAGGGGAAGCATTAACACCAGTGATGTCTGCACAAAGCCAGAGCATTTCAGAGGGTTTACAGTGAGCCTTCACACAAGCACCATCCTTCCACAAGGCACCAGGAAGGAGTTGTTGCTGTTGTTTTCTAGGTCAGACAGCCCCAGGCCTGAAAACAAGCATCAGCTGGCCTTTGCCTGAATCCCAAGAGGCTGGAATGGGTTTTGGATAAAATATACAGACTTGTGGGCAAGAACCCAAGGGCAGGGTTACCAAGAGGGCAGATCTGGGGTGGGATAGGTTTGAAAAGGATAGGGAGATGTCAAACGGAGCACCCCTGTGGCTATGGGAGCTGTGGCTGCTCAGTCCTCCAGAGAGCTGCCAGCACAGTGTCCCACACAGAAACCCTGTACAGTGACAAGCTGGTGGCCCTGAGGACAGGTCAATGGCCACCTGTCACCTACCTGTATGATGACCAGGTCATCAGGTGGGTTTCTCCAGCTGCAGCCTCTAGTCCCTGTCCTCCCCCACACGCCCTCTGCTGTGAAGCAGTTTGCCATGGGCAGGGAAGAACTGCCCTGGCAGGAGCCTGTAACACTCACGCAGGAGGCAAAGCCATTGTGTCAGGAAGGCTTTGGCAGGGCCACCTGGGAGACACACCACGGCTGCTCTCACCGCAGGAAAGAGGCAGCCAAAGGTGACTCTGACAGTGGGTGGTGCAGGCGAGGAAGAGCTGCACCAGAGGGACAGAGGTGGTGCCAGCAGAAACCATGGAAGGAATGAGGGAGGTTCACTCTCAGAGACAAATTTTGGGGTGTGTCCCCAGGACCTGGCTGTGTGGTTGCTGGACTGGCAATCTACATCCAGCCGGCACAAGCTGTTGAGGTGGCAGGCTGGTATGTGGCCCTAAGCTCTGCAGTTTCTCAATCATGTGCAGGAGTGAGAAAAACACAGGTGCTGGAAGGGCTGCTGTGGGCTGGGAGTCAGATGAGCAACAGGATAGGTGGAGAAAGCCCAAGCCAGATCAAGAGAGTCAGCTAAAAGTTAAGATAGATAAAAAATTCCAAACAAATCCTGCATGAGCCCGAAAGTGGACTGCTCCTGTCAGATGTGTCTGACCCAAAGTGTAAGGCACGATAAACCCCAGGCTGCTGCTGTTACTGCAGTTGTAACCTGCAAGAGCAGCAAGGGGCACGTGGACCTGAGTGCTGCAGCAGAAAAGTGCATCTGCAGCTCCAGGGGCTGCTCAGGTCCCCTTTTGAGATTCTTCTGCCAAGTGGAGCAGAGGAGCAAAAAGGTCAGTGTGTGGGGGCCAGGCCTCTGGGCTGAGTCTCTCCGTAAGCCCAGGAAAAGTTTCTGGGGATAAACAGGGACGGGCCAGAGTAGTTCACAAACAGGCAGGAAGGCCTGAGGGGGAAAAAAGATGTGTCACCACAGATCCTAACTGGGTCACAGCAAGAATGGAAGGAGGCTCCAAGAATCGATTTTTGCCGGATCTTCCCACTGGGAAAGGCTGTGGCTGGGGTTGCCATAGCTGTCACCAGTTACCCAGCAGAACAGGTTCCTGTGTCACAACTGGATTACAGGAGAAGGAGAGAGGAAGTGAAAAGCTGAAGAGCAGCTAATAAGGGCCCTGTGACACAGAGTTAACCCAGTTAACTGGGAATGACCAACAGTCCCCTTCTAGTTCAATGCTGAAGGGAGACCCAAGGGTCCAGGCAGAGCAGGGAAAACTTTGCACCAACCAAACTCATCTTAACCACTGACGGACCTGCACTGAGGGCTGGGCGAAGACAGGCCTGTAGCACTGCCAATGATGAGCACTTAGGTTACCTCAGAAGGTGGCAGAAGGTAGCCACAGGCTACCTGCACACACCCAGCATGGCGAGCATAATCCCTACAGGTAACCCACTGTTGCACAAGCCAAGGGATCACCGGTCTCACACCCATGAACACCCAACAAGGCAGCCCAACGCAGCCCGCCCGGATGTCTGGCAATGACCAGGAATGACGTAAAGGTTGGGCTTTTTCTCACATCTTCTGAAAGTGTGAGGAGGGATGGGATTAGCAGGGATGATTCAGATGCTGCAAGAATCCTTCCTGTTCACAGGGAGCCAACACTTGGGGTGCAGCTAAACTCAGCAGGCTATTTTTTCATTATTTTAGGCCAACAAAATATCTACTTTATGCCCAAACTCAAAAACTTTCCTTGCCCTGCTCCAAGCTGTACAATGGATACTGTGGCTGAAACTCTGTGGGGAGAACTCGTGCTGGTTCCGAAGCAGCTGTCCTGCTGTAGCTACACTCACACCCCGAGCTGCCACAGGTTAGTGTGTTCAGCCGCAGAGACCCACCAACCTGTGCTGCTGCCTCCCTGCTGAAATCCAAAACAGAACCAGCACAACCTTCCTGAGGGTACGAGTGAGCCAAGATGCATGCTGCTGTCATGCAGTACATGTGGGGTATGCTGCACTAGGAGCTGTGCTCTAGGACTTCCTCCAGTTGTGCCAGTTAAAACTATCCATTGGAACTAAGGTCCATTGAAACACTTTATTAGTAATACTGTGGTTTCTCCAAAAATAACTGCTGAGGCTTCAAAGACACTGCTCAGTCAAGTCACACTGGGTTTCACTCTAAGATCATAGAATCCAAGCATTGATCCAGCACTGCCGAGCCCATCAATAACCCATCTCCCCAAGTGCCGCATCTACACGTCTGTTAAACCCCTCCAGGCACGGGGCCTCCACCACTGCCCTGGGCAGCCTGTGCCAGGGCTGGACGGCCCTTAGAGTAAAGAAATTTTCCCCAATATCCCATCTAAACCTCCCCTGGCACAGCTTGAGGCCATTTTCTTTTGTCCTGTCCCTGTTCCCTGGGAGCAGATCCCCCGACCCACCCCCGGCTGCCCCCTCCTGTCAGGGAGTTGTGCAGAGCCAGAAGGTCCCCTCCGGAGCCTCCTTTCTCTACACTGAGACCCCCAGCTCCCTCAGCTGCTCTTCATCAGACTTGTGCTCCAGACCCTGCCCCACCTCCCTTCTCTGGATATGCCCCAGGCTCTCAATGTCTTCCCTTGCATGAGGATTTGATAAAGATATGAAACAGGACTGGTCCCAGTACTGAGCCCTGGATAACACCCCTACTCACAGGCTGCCAGCTGGAGGTAACTCCATTCACCACCACTCTCTCGAATCAGCAGATGTTTTGACTTTGTCTAGAACTTTTATTTCAAGGAATACAATTGTTTTGAGTATATTCACAAGAATAAATATAAAATTCTTCTCTTCAGAGCAAGAAGACGAGTTTTTATAAAAATATATCTCTATCCCAAAGAACCACTTAGGTGGGGTTCCCTTTAGGAAATATTATTTAATAAAAAAATAAAACACTGAAAATAAAATGCTTGACCTATGCTTACTGAATCACCAAACAATTGAAATTTTTTAAAGGTTATAAATATTGTAAATATTATTAATAAAAATAACATTTAAATAGATGGGAAGCCACTGAGTCCATCCAGATGAACAGAATACTGCAGGTAGCCACAGTTTCTCCTATAGGGCACCAACTTCCTTGTATTCATTGGCATTTGTTTGTCTCCTCTTGTTTCGGTACCTGGAGAAGAAGAGAGAAATGTGAGTTCTGGAAAGCCAGTTGCTTTTGGGGAGTGACGGGGAGTGGGGAGTAAAGGGGGGAAGGAAAAAAAAGCTGTATCAGCTCCTTACATTTGTTTTAAATCTCTAGCAGCTGGGCTCTGTCTGTGCTCATTTTCAGGTCTGACATCACTTGAATGCAGTCTCCTTTCTCAACTCTTCACTGAAAATTCCACATCTGCATTGAAGTCTTCCTGCCAGTACTAGCTTTGTCTTTGTGAAATCCTGCCGGTTACCATCTAGCTGCCTACCAGATCTGGGAAGCTGAGCTCTCCCTCTGGAGTTGTTCTACCTCCTCAGCTCTCTGACAGATGCTTACCATTAGTTTTTAGGCTGGAGAATGATTCCTGCTGCTTTGGGTCTGTTCATGGACAAGAGTACTGTCCCCCATGGTAAAGCTGATAAGGCAATGCTCATGATATCCCACTCACCACAATAACGTACGAGATCAACAAATCAGCTAGTAATAATCCAGCTGCTCTCCAGTCCCTGATGCCTGGAGGAGTGGCATTACCAATTAAAGGACGAGAATTTTCCTATTCCTTGTCTGCTCTCTCCTGGATCTCAACACACCCTCTAAGCCAGAGGGTGAACCAACTTACAGAGCCCCTGTATCAGGGTGAACAGGCAACTGGGAGTGCTGCTGCCTGCCCTGCAGCCTGGGCCATGCCACGCTGTCAGCTCACTGCCTGTCCTGAGCCCTTCAAGCACAGGTGAGCGGGTCTGTGTATCGAACTGTCTGGTGAGTGGGTGTTCCACGCCACCCGGGGGTGCTCAGAGGATGCCTGGCACCTCCAGCTGGCTCGGCCTCCAGAGCCACCAGGAACACAAGCCTCACCTTCTGCAGATGTAGTAGCTGGCGAGAGAGATGGCGGCAAGGAAGAGCAGGACCACGATGACAGTCAGTGCCACGTACTCCTTGCTGAGGGGCTGCCGGACGAGCTCTGAGTGCACGCAACGCACTCCAGAGAAGCCCACGTCACACCTGAGGGTGAGACAGGCACAATCAGAGACATGGCAGCGGGGTTACACCTCAGCAGCCCAAGAGCATCCTATGCTGCTGGCCTGCTCTTTCCTCAGGGACAGAACAGTTCACCTGATGTAACTCAAGCCCACGTGGTCCTAAAGACGGTTGCAAATTGTTCAGGTAAACAAGCAACACCCTTAAAAATGCCCAGAGGGTCTTTATTTGGTAGGTTGGATCAAAGGAGAGACCTCGGTGCTGTGCCTGAGTTCTGGATCTCATACTACTATAAATACAGATGGATAGGGAAGCACATCAGAATGAATGTCCCAAGTCTAAGTTGGGTTGGTCACTAATTTCAGGGGTCTGAGACTCTCACAGAGATCACTGGAGGCAGCACATGTGCTTAACACTTCCTTAAATGCAGCTGAGCATTATAGACACTCCTCTTCAAGTTCTTGTGAGCATTTAATGCTTGGCTGGATTGCTGTTTCAGCTAAGTGTCAATGGCAGCCAGATCAAAGTTCACCTCAAAGCCCACCTCAGGGAGATCTGCAGGATGAGCGGGGCCTGTCCATACCTGCAATAGTGCTCGTCCAAGTCCACGATGTACACACACTGCCCATGGAAGCAGTAGTCCTTCATTTCAGGCTTGCATCTCGTTATCCCGACTTGGGCCACACGTGGGCTGTTCTCTGTCTGGACTGTAAGGATATTTCATTAGCATCTCAGGATGTCGGTGATGTTGCTCAGAGAAAAATGATTCCCAAGGGCACCTCAGTGAGGCTGCCAGCCCGAGGAAGATGGGAACCAAAGATCTGTTATTTACAAAGAGCTGTGAGGTACTTACTGAGCGCTGTCGTGCAGTTCTCCATTTCACCAGGCCCACATAATGGGATCACTGTTGTGCCCAGGACTGCTTGCAATAGGTAACCTATAAGAGAATAAAAACAATAGTCAAAACTAGTTGCATTTTGAGTTAAGTATTTAAGCTGCTGTACTCATTAATACAAGAAGAACAGAAGCTTCTCATCATGGTAGGAAAAACCCGAAGTTGAAAGCTGAAAAAATATAGGTCTGAGTGATGTGCTGCCTACATTACATACAGCAGCCCAAAGAAACATCTCTGAAATACAAACTTATAATGCAGAACAGAGATTCAACAGAAACCTGGTGTCTGTGACCACCTCTTGCCGACACTCTGAAACTGGGCAGGAGCAGGCTTGGAGAGATTACGGGGGAGAGGCAGGAATTAGGCCATTTGATGATTATGTTAGGTTTCTGACTGGTCTGGCATGGCACCTGTGCAAGGGAAATAGCCAGGCTTCCACAATTAGGCATGACAATCCAGCATTCATCACAGGAGGAGTCCTTTTGCTGATCAAAATCAAGATATCCTTGACTCACCACAGCCCACAGGAAGAGAATTTCCTAGGAATCTGCAAGTCAGTGGAGCTGGTGACTCAGCACACCAGGTCAGTGCTGAGCCAGGCTCAGCACCCCACCATTGTCTTCAGAGACCACAAACTGCTCGAGGTAGTCTTAACACAAAAGCTGCTCTTTACCAGCAAAGAGCTTCCTCGGCCCTCTCCTTGCTGAAGACAGCTGAAGGGCTGGACAGTTCCTGCACTGACACCCTCTCTTTTGGCAGTTCTTTGGTTAAAAGCCCGCTTGCAAAGCTGCTAACACGAGATACCAAACCCTCCTCATCTGCTCACGGGCTTGGAGAGGTTACTGACCACTTTATGGACTCTGGGCCACTGTTACTTAGCAGATCAGCAGAAGAAACAGGCACAGCTTTCAGGTATTCCACTAGTTAAATGAACATTTCCAAACAGCATTTGAAAGCCAGCAAAGGTACCTGTAGCTTCATGGCTAGCCCATGAGGAACAGTGAATGTCTGCCCCAGCTGGCCATGAAATCCACCTGGCTAACACTCCTGCTGTGGTCACAAATTAACCTGCTCATGAACTGCTTAGTCATCAGCCCCATTCCACGGAAGTCTGTAATTTGTGTCTTTGGGCTGTTTGCCTCTATTAACTTGTCAGGTCATGCATGTCTAATGGAGGGAGTGTGCCTCCATAATTTCCTGATCACTCTAATTCAACTCCAGTTATTAGAAAGTTTCATTACATCTCAGGGTTAAATCTAGTAGTGGTAATTTATGTATTTCCGGCAGCTCATCTATTTCTGGGTGATTGGTAGGCTTCCTTTGTCCTTCACTCCAGCTACACACAAAACCATCAGGAATATCTAAGATGGACAGGGCTTTTTCCTGTGTTTGCATTTTTAAAAACATCATTCTTCCTTCTTACCTCCCTCCCTCTATACTGCATTCCTTGCAAAGCTAATAAGCCAGATTTCCACCAAGCTCTAGAAGAAAGAACAAAGCCCAGGTCCCCAGAGGAGCCACAGTAACAGATCCACATGGCAGCACCTGTACCAGCCGGAGACTCCTGTGCCTGCCGGCATGACTCAGCAGGACCTGCCTTTCCCTCCAATGGGGCAGGACATGCAAGTTTACTTTCAGGGTGGGATTTTTTTTTTAAGCAGCACTGTGCTCACTGTAGATTTCCTCAGCAGGAGCAGTTTGACACTTCTGCAAGGCCAGTCTGAGTTGCTAAAACAGAAAGTTCAAGCGTTTGAAGGAAGACGCCGTCAGCTGTCAGACAGTGGCAGCCCAGGGACCCGGGGTCCCAAAAGATGCTGGAAAAAGATTTACCAAGTCAGTTCTTCTGCCCAGGAACTAGGGGGACATTTCAGGAGTGCTCCATGGACTAAGCTGCTCCCTTGGCAGGGAGGAGCTGTGGCACAGGACAGCAGTGTCCCACTAAGGATACATCATGTCACAGAAAGAATTAAGGACAGAAATCAACAAAAGTCAAGGCTAAACATGCCAGAGGTATCCACGATACCCACTTGTTAAGCAGATGGATTAAGCCAGCTGAGGATCTCGTGTAGCCTACACATTTCTGTCACAGTTCGCATACTTCCTTGACCTGAGCATAACCCGAGCAGCTGCTTTTTAAGCTGAAGTTCCCAGTTTGAGAGTTAGCAGAACCCGGTTTTCGCATTTGAGAAAACTCCAACCCACATCCATGGAAGAGACAGGCCAGCTCTCCTCTTGGCTCCAGAAGGAAGCATGGCTTTCCAGTCAAAGGCCACAATTCAGACATCTATGAGGGACAAATTAAAAATAACCTCCTCCTCCAACACCGCCCAAGGGCTTTACCAATCCCAGCCATGCACCGGTGCCTCCTCCACCTGATTGCAGGCACTCAAGGCCAGAAAGGCTGGAGTGCAGGCATGGATATTTGCTGACACCCAGCAGTATTTGCTGCTTTTGAGCAAAGTTCTTCCTGCTCTGCACTGCTCTATTTTGCCCTTTCCCCCATGCACATATTTCCCCTCTGACATCACTGGGAGGATAAGGGATCCGCACACAGCAATGGCAAAGGAGAGCCTTTCCCAGGATATTTATCAGATGATGTATACCAAACACAGCACCTGGGAGAGGTCATATTTTTATTCCTTCGCTGTTCATTAAGCAAACACAGGGTACAAGATAACAGTAATGAGGTGGTGGATTTTCATGTGTATCTTGCAGGAATGTGAGTGTTATGTGTTGTATTCCTATGCCACACGAACACATAATCCCATCCAGCTTTGTGGGTATTCCTGCAAGGTTAACACTGACAGCACTTACTGGAACAGGAATAATGCTGCTGCTTACTTGTCTTTCCACGAGGAATGAAAGGAAAACGAGGGCCAGTGACCAGCTGCCTTTACTTCCTGCAGCCTCCATCAGAGACAACCCACAAGGGCTAATTATCAGTTTGCCCACTGAGAGCCAGCTGTAGTTTCCAGTGGCAGGATGACTGCTAAGGATGCACATGCGAGGTACATCAAACTGAGGACTACTCTGTGGAGGATTTACACTAGAGGAACCATCAAGTTTCTGAGAGCTCAACCATTATTTGAGTTGGCTTTTTCTGCCACCAAGATTGCCAGTCTTGTACTAATTCACCTGAATGATGCTACCTCCCACTTGGCATCTCTGTGGTCTCTCTGCCACAGCAGTAGCACCTATACCCTTTGCATGGGTTGCACTTCCAAAGCAGAGGTGCCCAGGTGACATGCACCTGAAGGATCTTAGCCCATTTTAACTTCAAAGACATATCAAGGTGCATCCCTATCACCTGATTTTGGACATCCAGGGCATGTCTCGACTGTCTAAGGCCTTCTTTGGGTAAACTAAGTAGGGAACATGGAAGTTAGCCAGTCTGTCCCACTGGCTTTGTGAGCATCCCTACTACCACCGTTTAATTCCAGAACTGCAGACTCACAGTTGTGGATGTCCACGATCAGGTCACAGCAGCTCTAAGGCAGCCCTGGAAACACCAGTCTGTCACGGGAAAACTGGTGCTCCAAAATTGCTACAGGCCCACACGATCATCTTCAGCATTGTGCCAGGACTTACCCTTAAGCAGAGATAATGCAGATAATTGTGCATTATGTGCACCCAGTCACCCCAGTACTGCTTCCACCCCTCTGGAGACCTACGCACCAGTGATCTTACTCACATGCTGCCCCTGTGCCTCGGCCACACTGCCTTCCACCACTTGCATGGGAGCTGAAGTCCCTATGCCACAGAAGCAGAAATCCATTATTACTTGCAGCCAGACACATCAGCCACTAACACTTTCCCCATTGTCAGACACAGTGATCTTTATGTGGAGCCGATTTGCTGACAGCCAGGTGAATTTGACACAGGAAAACATGAGGTCAGCAGCTCCTGGAACTGTCCGGTGAGTCTGGGAGTCCAACGCCTGCCTTCCCCACTGAGTGGCATTACAGTGAGCACAAGGAGATCGGTGCCAAGGCTCCTGCAGCAGCTCCCAGAAAAGGCAGGGCCTGGGCTTGTCCCCATCACCACCACATCTGTACATGGCTGGCACAGCACCGTTGTCTCCTCAGTAGTGAGTGACATCTCTCTCCCACCACTGCCTTTCTGCTGCGCAGTCTCCGAGCCCATGATAGCCAGGATATGAACCTGACTGTCATTTCAGTAAGGCTTCAGCCATTCAGCAGGGAACCTCTTCCAGTCAGGCATAACACCAGTGACAAAGTCTTCCCAGAAGCACCAAGTTCTGCTTACACTCCTGCCCCGGGAGGGGAAGGCAGTAAAGTGCTCACAGCACTTGTTATGATGCCACCTAGCTATGACTAATCCATCCCTTACTATTAGATGCTGTGCCTGCCCCGGAAACAAAGAAATTCATATACGGATCCATGAAGACATACCAGTTCCTTCCAGTGCCAGCTTTGTGCAAAGCATGGCTGACTCACAGACTACAAGATGTTTAGCCTGCTGTCCTGGCAAGTGAGATGCTGTGCAGCAGCTGATCCATTAGCTGTTATGGAAATACCTGGCTAAGATGAAAGACAAAAACTCATGCTGCAGTGGGCTTAGCAGGTGAGGAAAATATCTGTCCCAAAAGAGAAGTCTTGGGAACCGAGTTTCTCCATCGACTATGACCTCAAGTCCAACATCATGAGTGTGAGAATATGCTTTGTCATTAAAGCAAGGTGTGAGTGTGCCAGGTCTCAGAACTTTGCTGCCCACACAGCTCAAGTTGCCCAACAGGGTCAGTTCTCAGCAGTCACCACCTGTCACTGCCAGCGCCCCGTGGAGGTGTGTGACAAGGATCAGTTCTTGCATCAACAGCACGCCCAGGCCCCAGGACTCTTGATGCTCTAAGGATACACATGTGTTCACTTGGGACTTTCAGGCAGCTTATGTCATACAATAGAGTAACACGCTCCCAGCGAGGAGGTGGAGAAGTGTCAAGCAGAAGGCGGCCACAACCTGTTTTCTTATCATAAGGAAGTCTCTGCTGCCATGAGGATTCACCCACTGAGCTCGCCCAGAGCACTGCCTGGGTGAAGGCAGCAGGACCAGGCTACAAACAGGACAGGTCAAGGTGAAAGAGAACAGACTGTGCTAGGAGCAGAGCTGGGGAGAAGGGAAAGAATGTTCACCTTCACGGGACACACCTGGGCATCACGCAGACAACAAAACATCCCGTAACAATACACCACAGAGTGTGGTGTGTGCTCCAGTCCTCAGCTCATATAATCCACCCAGGTACACCTGTCACCGCCTAGGACTTCATCTCGGAGAGAAACAAATCAGCTTCATCTGAAGGCAACCTAAACTTTATGCTTTGACACAGATTTCTCAGCAGCCAAAGAATGCCCCTGCCCCAGGACGCAGCACCCGATGCCCTCCCAGCCCCAGCCCGCGGGAACGGGGACCTCGCCGCTTACCGAGAAAGAGCAGCAGGCTGCGGGCCCGCAGGCAGCCGGCGTCCATCGCCCTCGGTCCCCGGGGAGCAGAGGAGGCGGCAGGAAAGGATGCGGCGGAGGCAAGAGCGGCGAGCGGTGTGGAGTCGGCCGGCTCGCCGCCCGCACTTTTATGTGCCCGCGGAGAGGCGGGGCCCGGCGCGGTGACACTCGGCCCGCCCGGCTCGGGGCAGCGGCCCGGCTCGGCCTCCGCGCT
>VWZW01006573.1:0-163312 GCA_013397115.1 Edolisoma coerulescens
GCTAGAAGGAGTTCAGAGGCGAGTGGTCGAGATCCTCAGCGGCTTGGTTTTTTTATTCTGATCCTTATACTTATGAGTTGATTAATAGAAAAATGTTAGATGTTTTTAATCTTCAGAGCAATGAAGGAGATTTTGTGGTTAATATTTTATCTTAAGTTGCATAATGAAACTTTTGTTTGGTCTGCATGAGTTTTGGGGAAAAATAAAACTGAGGGTAAATTTGATCTCTTTTCAGTTTTAATCAGCTGTAAAATAGATATTGTAATCTTTTATCACGGTGATAGTTGCTGAATGGCTGTGGAGAACAATTTTAACGGGAGGAAATCCAGAAAAGGCCTAATAACAGTTGCACTGAAGAGCTGGTCCTTGACTTGAATAATGAGTTTTTCTCTTCTTGGCTTTTGCTTTTGGTATGTGACCTGTGACCGGCAAGGGAAATGCCCCCACGAAAACCTGTACTGAGTTGGCAGGTCAAGGTACACAGACCTGCTGATTTCTCGAGTACATGCATGTGTCTAATCTAACTAGAAGTATTACCTTGTGTGTTGAAATTTTAATTTGTTTTGCTAGGTGGCTAGGCAATGATGCACACGTTTAAGAGTGTGCCGATTTTTAAGCCTGAACATCTTACAAATATGCTGAAATACTGCTGTTCAGAGACAAGGCTGGTGTTAAGCACTTGCTTAAGTGCTTACCTGAACCAAGGTATAGAGGCAACTCTTAAGATATAGCTGGTATTGAAATTTTCCTGTGTGGCCAAAAATTTGGATGTAGGTTGATCAGAGATGATATCTTTGTGTATAGCAGTTTTTTGTTCTCTGTCTTCTCTTGGGCAGTCAGGAGAAAAAGATGTATCTACATTTTCCCCCTAACTTAGGTAAAATTAGCCAGAAAGTGAGAGGAGCTGAAAAGCGACCCTCCAATTGGAAATGCCAGATGTAAAAAGAAGATTGTGATGTTTACTCAAAGGATTTTCTCCTTGCCAAATGATACTCACACTTACAAGATTATATGTCCCAGCAGCATATGATTAGAATTTGTGTTGGCATTTGGATGTCCCTTGTAGACTTACAAATTTTAATGTTGCTTCTGGCTTCTGTGTCATAAAATTTAAATTATAATCTCTAATTCTTTCAGAGTGCCAGATATATTTTGTAAACAGTATTCTGCAGTGAAAAGTCTGGGTGTCCAGGACTTTGAGAAGAGCTATTTTTAGACAATAGTCTGTGTCTAAGTTAATCTTTGAGAAGGCTGAAGAAAAAAATGGAGGAAATGTGAACTGCCTCCTAAATAAGTGAACTCTGTTGTAATAAATAGAATGTAGTGAAAGTGAGTGAGACCCAATGCCATAAAACAGAGACCTCAGGCTCAGGCTGCAAAGTGTAGAATTGTCTACCCTAAGTAAATAGGGAACTGTGTGTTCAAATACATACTAACCTTCAGTTTCAGGTTCATCAATTTGATGCATTTGACAGCAAAAGTAATTTTTTAATTTCAAAAAATTCCAGAAGTTTTTTACTGCCTTGCTGTTTTCTCACAAA
Organism: Edolisoma coerulescens; assembly: GCA_013397115.1. Taxonomy (NCBI): domain Eukaryota; kingdom Metazoa; phylum Chordata; class Aves; order Passeriformes; family Campephagidae; genus Edolisoma; species Edolisoma coerulescens. Next base: position 1,542 of record VWZW01006573.1, read on the forward strand.
GCAACCTCATATATTTATAGATACGCCTGGGTTGGAATGGACCAGGTTGGAAGATCATGTAGTATTTTACATTACTATCCTGATGAGCTCTGTTAGGAATCCATCAAAATTAAACTAGACCAAAATCATAGTTTATGACTGTCGCTAGTTTAAAAACTGGTAGGATAACTCCTGACTATTTCTTAAACCTTTTTTCTGTTTTTCTGCTTAAGAACTGAGTACTATTGTTTGTTAACACTGACATTAAAAGCAATTAGAATACCTCTTCACAGTTTTTTATCAAAATTTAAACAAACATTTAAATTTGGTTGGGCTTATTCTGTTTCTTCTCACAGTTCTTAATAACTAAAATACCTCTGTTACTTTTGACATCAAGTATCATATATAGGTATATTTCTGTTTTAAAACCTCATGCTCCATATTGTATGGCTTTATTTTATGTAGCTCATATAAAGTTCCTTATAGGCTGGGCACTCTGTCTTCTCTGGTAAGCAGAGACAATTCCCAGTTGAAAAGGAAGACTGATTTCTTATGCCAGCTAGGGGAAAAATTAGCCTTCCAGGAAAAGAAAAAAAAAGCAAGCTAAAGGGAAAGCTAGATAATCACTTTCAACTGAAAAACCTCTTGAACTGGAAAGAAAAAAAAAAAAAAAGGATAATTTGGCAATACATTGTAATGAGATAAGTGAAGCATGCACCTCTGAAGAGAGGAGAGAAGATGGCTTCAAGATTAAACATCTGAAGAGGTGTAAATGAAGGCTTTTCTTTAGTGGAAGTGCAATCCAGTCTCTCTTATTTTAAAAATTGAGCTTCATTGCTGTGTTTTCTAGATTCCATTTTGTAACAGAATGGCTTCTATCGAGGGATAGTTATTTGCTTTAGAGAGGCTTAAAGACATTATCCCCAGGGGAAAAGAAATACTCGCAGCAAAGAGTGTGTTTCTGGTACGAATGTTATATAAAATCATCTCCTTTATATGCTGTGCCCACTGTAAAATTGTAATACGTGTGGTAAAATAAATGGTCTCTTGGAAGAAGACATCCAGCTTCCACCCCAGGGAATTTAATAATGAAGGTAAGTCTGCAATCAATAAATCCAACGTGTGTGTATGTATGTACATAGGTCAAAAAATGCTTGGGACAACAGTAAACCTAAAAACCTCCTTTGTCATGTTTGGGCTTCTTAACTGAAACCTGAGTATTAAAATTTGGTCTCTCCACATATGGCTTAAAAAGGCGATGAGAGAGAAAAGCTAAAATGAAACAGGCAGAGACGGTTTCAAAACCATTCCTCCAAAAGACCGAAAGGAGAAGCTGTCTTCCCTAGACTCACAAACTGACAAGGCTGACCTCACGAGTTACTGGTTGGTTCCTGTTTGTCATTACTGCTGACTGATTACAAAAATTAACTTTAAGCATTTATGTATTCTGCAGTTGCTATTTAGGTCATACCCTTGTAGCAATGACTTTCACAGACTAATTGCTGTATGTAAGGGAAGAAGGGAAGATAAAGAGGAATTTTGAATTTTCTTTTTTAAAAAATTTGTCTAACTGGGCCTCTTTTTCAAGAAAAGGTACGTAGCAATTTATAAATTACATTTTAAGTCAGTTTATTATATTTCTTCCAAGAAGTTATTCCTTGCCCTACCACTTGGACATAGAGACTAAGCACATCTAACCACATCTTTTGCTTGTCTCTGAAATAATCAGCTATCATCTGTTCCTTTTGAAATGAAGACCCTTGAAGTCGACACAGTATACCACTTGAATACGAATTCGATTTCTATGATGACTTTATGTAATCTTTCACTTTATTCTACTCCCTTTCTTATGTAAATTAGCAATATATTGCTTTTTTAACTGTTACAGTATACAATGAACAGTATTACCGTTCTTTCAGAAGCGTTTCATTTGGGATTCAGACATTTCCAGAGCTCAAAGTGTCTTTAATGTGTTAATGTTTCATGTGTAAATGCTCCTTCCCTGCAATTTGTTTTCTTTTATTTCTTCCACAAAGTTGTTTTCAATAGACTTTTCAGTATCTGGAGAATGCATGAAGTATCTTATACTCACTTCATTTCACGTGGTAAACATAATTTTACGGATAGCATTTTTTCCTAGCCTAGTCAGAGTCCTCTGAGAAATCCTACAGGGCAGAATTTTTGGACTCATGCTGTTCTTTATGTGTATTGCTTTAAAGTTGATACTGTACAGAAATGTAACTCCAACTAGTCATTTGGGGCGATGATCTTTTTCCATCTGAGCTGACACCAGGGAAGCAATTTCTGGCTTGATCAGGCGCTAACCATGACTTTCAAGTTGGTTGCTTGAGGATGACCTGTATTTCTCCTGAGAGAAAACAAGAGTTGATTTTCAGCTGGCTCCCCCTGCCTTCTGAATAATGCTCTGGGCTCCATACTGCTCATGGATGGCAGCCTGAAGCAGCCCAATATCATGGTGCAAGACCTTTTAGCTGTTTGAGGTTCTGAAATCCATTTCAATTATCTTCCTATTTTGGGCAGCTGAACCTTAAGCCTGTTATTTGTAGATCTCTAATGGGGTTGATGGGAGGGGTGAGCTTGGTCAGCCATGCCTTGGTAAGTCTGTGAGTGATGTGACACATGGAGGAAAGAATTTTGAAAAGGGGAAAGTAAAATGCAGCTGGGAGCCGATTTGTACCTCCTGCTGATGAAAACATTCTCCAGATCAGTTGCTGCCCTCCTGAAGCCAAGTGTTGCTGGTAAGGCAGCACATGGAGCCTTTTTTCTTTGAGATTTTTCCAAAGAAAGAGGATTCACTCATGACCTGATGTTTGATTTCCTATGCCCTACAGATAGTTCTGAACGGGTGGGCTTGCTTGGGTTCAGCAGGAGGGCAAGACTGATAAATGAATTAGTACGACTGAATAGCTGAAGTTTGCACACCAGAATTCCAATTAATGCTACTCCACATTAAGTAAGTAGTTGAAGCTTGAGAAGAAAAGCCCTTTAGTAAAGCCACAAAGAATACGGGAAGCAGTGATAGAAGTAATCCGTTCAAGATTTTATGCTTTTATCTCGTTCAAAATGATATTTTAGGAATCTGATCAAAAATCAGCTAGTTTTTTTTATCTCCATAGTTCAAGTACTAAACTTTTCCTTGGTATTGGAATTTTTAACTTTTATATTTTGCTCATGGATATTGAGGGTGGGTTTTTTTTTAGGGATATTAAGTGGTTGCTACCATAATGTTGCATAAATATGTGATACAAGATACAGAATAATTTCATCTGAGGCATATACAATTTTTAAAAAGCCTTTTAAGGAAAGAAGTCTACTGATTGCATTCTAAAACTATGAAATGTCTTGCAAAAAATATCATAAACATGGAAACTTTTTGCATTAAAAGATGGTAATATATGCAGTTGCCTCTAGTGAGGGATACAGCTATGCCAATGGCACAAATACTACTTCAATAAGTGTTAGAAGCATACTTTGAAAAATGTAGTAGCTGACTAGAATTGTATTATTTTGCTAGCTTTTTGATGTAAGAAAATATTTATAGCAACTAAGGGTGAAACTTGAGGGGGGGATGAAGTTTCACTATCTATTGAGGTCTCGACAATAGTCAAGTCAATAAAGAGAAATAAATTCTTGCTGCTTTAAATCAAAATGGGAATTTGGTTGGCATGATTGTGTTAGGGGAACCTCCACCCTTCCTGTCTATTCAGGGCTGACAGAGAACTACCCTGAGCACAGGTGATTCCTGTATATTCACTGTTTCGGGTTTTTTTGTGGGCAGTGCAAAGTTCCATCTTCTGATACAGTTCCCCATCTTTTTTTTTCCTCTTCCCTCCCTCCCCCAAACACCATTGGGAAACTAGCTCAGAAAAAATAGTAGTCTATAACCTATCAGCAGCTTCTTCCTAGTGTGACTCTCCTACAGGTACTAAAGGCAAAATTATGCCTTGAAGATATTTCTGAGCACAACAGTTGCTACAATGGTATGTTCAGTATATCTCCTTATTCAGGGCTGTCTGATCCATTCTCAACATGTCTTCTTACCCAGAGAATGTAGCTGTTATCTGTCACAGCTATAACTTTTATACAACAATTCTCACAGGGGAGAAATCTAGTGTCAGTGAGCTGCTTGACCTTCTTGGGATTATTACTCTCAGTAAATTATTTATCTTGAACCTATCTGTAGACTGTTAACATAATAGTGTATGTATATGTGTGTGTGTATATATATATATATATGTGTAGGCACATCTAACTTAAAATAAGCAACTGATTTTGCGCAAATTCAATTTAAATGTAAGGCCTCGGGATCATTATTAATTCAAAAGGAGAAAGCAAGTTACGTGTTGGATTCTTTTAATGTGACCTGTTATTTTACAGTGTTAAGTAAATGGTGATAAGTAGGGGTTAGAAATACCTAGGTTGTCTTCAGTCTAGAAATTAAGACGTGATGCTTATATACTGTGGGTAAGACTTTCAGCAAGGCAAAATATAATCAAAGTGCAGAACTGACTCTTATAAGTAAAGAATGCACCAAGTTAGGAGAAGACTTGGCTAGGTGTGAGGATGTTTATTTGCACGTAGGAAGACCTGGGCTCCTGTCCTGCTTCCAAGATTTTCTGATCTCTGGATAACATGAGTTCACTGTAAAATGCCTATGTTGCATTCCAGACCTGCATGTTCTTTTTTCTGTGTACTAGAAGCCTCATAGTAGTTGTCCTTTATTCAGTGTATCATGTAGTTTAGAATTCAGGATATTTTTAAAGACTAAGGCTTGTAATAGCAATTCCCAGTCTTCGTTGTGCATCCTGTCTTTTAAGGGAACAATATTTTTGTAGGCCTTTATCAGCATAAGGTGATTAGGCCAAGAAGAGGGCTGTTGTCATGGTTTTTGGTTTGGAGGCACACAGTGCCAGCAAATCAGACTTCTGGCTACAGAAACACTGTCGGTTATTTTCTCATTTAAATGCAAGTGAAACTGAATGACCGTAACAGGAGAATTTATTTTTGTTTTCTGGAATTTTTTCTGCCATGGGGACTACCATTATTGTGGAAGGTTGCCTGAAGTTGTCCCACATGCTTCTTACAGAAAAATGAAAATGCATTAAAAAAAGGCAAATTCAGTGTGAAAACACACATGCTCTTTAGATTTCTGGATAAGTTTAATTTAGGGAGGTAAAAAAAAAAGTTTTCATATGGGAAGAATATATATTAAAAAAGTGTTTGACAACTGCAATGAAATAATCTGTTAAACATGACAGACTGAAATTATCATCATACTGATTAAAAAGGGAAAAGGAGAAAAAGTACTGATCTCTCATGGCTTCCATCAGCTTGGGTTAACTTTGAAGTACCTCTAGAAAATAGGCCTTATCTTTCTTTGACTTTGAACTGCACGGAAAATGTTACAGATATAGCTTTGGATCACATAGTTGAGGTGCAAACTAAATTTTAAGAGATTTGTGGCTTGAAGTAAGATTCTGACCGTGTTCCATTTCTGGTAGTGATCAGTATCTTGATTATTTCTCTGCTTATGATATCATAGCTTAAATGATGTGAGTGCTGTTGTGTTAAAAAAAAAACAAAAAAAAAAACTGATGCAAAAGGGTTGACTGGAAAATTTTTCTGCTCTGAGCTTTTATCTATCTTTGGAACAGAGCAGTTCATAGAAACTGGTGGTGGTATAGTAGACATTTACAATATTGATAGCTGTACAAATAAATACTTTCTTGTCAGTTTGCCTTTTTACACAGAACCACAAAATATTCTACATTGAAAGGCACCCACAAGGATCATTGAGTCCAACTCTTAAATGTTTTGTACATTTTCTGTACATTGCCGATTTTGTACAGTTTCTACACTTTGCATTCAGTTAACCATTTGATCATGGATCATGAACATGATTTCATGTTGTAGTTATGTTAACCTGTCTTATTTAGGTACTAAAAGATAATGACTATAAAAAAATCACTGGTAAAATTAATAAATTAATGGCATACTTCATATTATGATATGAGAATATTGAAACTAAAAATACACATGTAAATAGAGAGCTCTGTGGCTTTTCCTCTTTTAGCAGATATCCGTGTGTCTACCTGTTATTCTGGTCACCATTTTAAATTAAAGTTTCTATCAGATTGGATAACCTTTCCACTGGAGTTCATCAGTGTGTGTTATTTGAGCACTGTACTTCTTCATTTACATTAGAATGTATTCTTTCCACGGGAGTATCAAGAGCTATGTAATTAAGGAATAGCGTGCAGGTGAATGACCTAGATATTTCACACCATGCATTTGGGAATAAACAAATAATTTTCATGTGCATTAAGCAAACAGAGAAAATAAGCTTTTATAAGAATCTTTCATCTGAATCAGGTGAATGGATACATATCAATATTTATTGCAATTGGATGTATTGGTTTACACTACACAAAGTACCTTAACAATATTTAGTTTAGAACATGTCTGTCTTTGCAATGTCAGGGTATTTTGTTTTACTGCTCTGTATGTTGTCTTCTGAGATCACTGTATCACATCAGGAACTGGTGGCCTGGAAATCCTGAAAGCAGATGGCAATACATGACCGGCACCCGGGAATACGATTGCCTAATAAGAGCATCGATAAAGTAGATTATGACGTTTTCTTCAAAAATGAAATGGTAGAATGGAAAAGGAAGCTAAAAGATAAATCAGATCTTATATTTAGGTAAGTCTGCTGGCACAAGGTTTATGTGAATAAGTAGGATAAAAAAATCACATTTTGATTTCCTGCTCCCCTTTCCCTGGGATTTCCCTTAAGTCATGCAGTATATTTCAAATCATGTTTTTCAAAGAAGGAGGTTCCTGTTATTTCTGCTAAGGAAGATTTCTGCCTTTTTCACAAAAATGAATAGTTAAACTTCAGTGGAAAGCTGCTTACCCCTGTGCTAACTTAGCTTTAAGAATAACTCTACAACTGATGAACTTTATCAGCTCTGCACGTTTAGAATGCATGTAGTGCATGTGCTAAGAAAATCCTATTTGCACTGTCAGAAATAAACTCACTTTTTGATGCAATTAAGTGGGGACAAAGTCTTTGAAGCAAAAGAAAACTCTTTTGAGTCCACTGAATCTGGTGTCTACCTGTCCCCTGACAGCCAAACACACAACCCCTCCAACAAAATGGCAATTTTTTATACCCTTTCCCGGCCATGGGCGGTCCCTGTCCCCTTTCCCATTGGATGGGTACTCAGGAACTTACCCTCTCTCCAGACCTCCTATTGTTCTGTCCCCTCCCCTCTCATCCTTCTTCCTGTTTTGGCCCTGTCTTCAACCCTGCCCCTCTCCCAGTTCTCAACAGCACCCAGCAGATCAACTGAAACACGTCCAAACCATAGATAACAACAAATAGGAAGCAGAACCAACAGCTTTCATTCTTTTGCTCAATAATCCTTTTTTTTGGTTGCAGCAAAATGTTATTTCATCTCTCACAGCATGAAGATTAGAAAATGAGTGGAATGCTGTAATTTAGCTGAGCAGGTTGTTTGCAAGCTAATGTGGTGTAGGATGGTGGACATATAAGGGTATATTGATGCATTATGTCCTTATGGGAAAGCACACACTCTCTCTTGACTATAAAGAGAGATTAACTTCCTAAATTAGGCATACGGTACATTTAATATTGAAAAAGGTGCCAGTTCTTTTTTAAAGGAGTTATTTCCCTTCCTGTGTAGTGGATTTTTTTGTTTTGTTTTGTGTTGGTTTTTGGCTTTTGTAGGGGATTTTTGGTTTTTTTTTTTTTCATATTGTTATTTTTGTTTCTTTGCTTTGTTTTGTTTTGATTTTTTTTCTTCCCAGGAGACTGATGCAGCACAGGGACTGCAAGCAAAGATTCCTGTGATCAGGTCTCAGATGTGACCCAGAGAAAAAAGTAATTTGAGAAGTTTACATGGCAGACTGAAGAGGGCCTTTCTTCCAAAAAATAGAATGTGGCAGTAGATTCGTATTTATCAATTTTGTGAGGTTTATTTCAATAACTTGTTGATGGCTGCTTGTAAGGTGTTGTATAATTTCATGACTGAACTTATTTGGATTCTGCACATGCTCAGCTCTTTGTTAGGTTTTTTCCTGTGCAGGAAGTAAAGGCCAGAGTTCTCAGCATCATTTACTAACTGTGACACTTGAAAAGCTTTGAGGGCACAAAGTGAGGTACTTCTGCACCATGGGGAATAATTTGAGCAAGTATATCTTTCTCTTCAAAATACCTATTGCTACTTTAATATTAGGTAAGTGATTTTTAAATCACTTTGAATAATTCATACAGTTTGGATTGTCATGGAGGGGCTCTATCATTGACAGATTCACAAATTTGTGTTTTCCTTGCTTATCTCCAAATCCCACAAAAAGAATTTCAAATCACTTTCCGTTTAGCTGTATTTGATGTACATATTGACTCTTCACACTCTGCCTGCTTTTAGGAAGCTAGGCTTTGTTTGAACACCTGGTCCATCCAATTTCCTGCAGCTCCTGATTGCTTTTTCCTCTGTTGGTTGACCTGGGTAAGCCCGTAATGCTATGTAATATGGGTCTGGTACAGATAAGGGTTAGGTGTTTTAATGTTTGGTTGAACTGTACAAAGGCGTGGTGGGACTCTGAGAGGGGAAAGGAAGCCTCTCTGCTCTTAAGTGTCATAGCACTTTATCTGCTTCACTTGACCCTGCAAGCTTTTTTTTTTCTCTTCAAAGAGCATGGAAAGGATCCCCTTCTGAGCTTTCTCTGTGCTGGCCAGAAGCTGTGTAAGCCTTCATAGATGCGCTAAGTCAGAGTGTCAGTCCCACTGAAAATTGTGTTGTGAACCATGGCCAAGACACCTTCAGGTCACTTCTAAGTGACCCGGTAACCATCTCTCATTTACAGAATAGTTTAGTGTGTTTAAAGTTCCTGGACAGGCCAATAAAAAAGATGAAAATGCAGTTGTATGGGTACTGAAGTCAGCCTAAAAAATGTAATGGTATGGTTCTGTTGTTTACTGTGTTTTCTTTTCCTCTGCTCTTCTTCTCTTACAGCTGCATGTGGAGTGCTCCTTGAAGGGTGGTTAACAGGTTCATCACATGATTATGGATAAACAATGTTAGAATCTCTGCTGAATGAGTTAACTTTATTTTGAAGCTAAATATTTAATTCAGCTGAATGTCTTACTGAATATTCTGAAATGTTTAAATATTGAAACTAGCCAAAGCTTGGCACAGTGTCTTGAGAGTGTCATTTATTTTTTCTGGTTTTGACCAATTGGCAAAAAAACCTCTAAACTAAAGGCTAAATTTAGAAAAATTCCCTTTTATTTTGGTGGAGCAGAATTTTCTTCTCTCCTGTGAGCCTTTGATTTGCTAGTCTTTGATTATTTTTTCTTTAATTTCTCTTTCTCTGGTTAATGGATTGATTTGAATGGGTTTGTTAAGGGGCTGTGCTTGATTTCCATTTCTCGTGTCAGTGGAAATTTTGCTGCCCAAAGCCTATATATGGCTTGTGTCTTACAGGAAAAAAAAAAAAAGAAATTTGATCTTTTTGAGGTTTGGTTTATTGGTGATGTTGGCCATCAATCTTAATAGTATCATAGCTACAGTTTTTACACAATTTTAATAATAGGAATACTTTCAGTCTCTTGGAAGGGTTGCAAAACCAATTATAGAAATGTCAGAATTTCCACAGGAAGGTAACCTTCCTCTTAGCAGTACCAGGTGAGCAAAACAAACTGATAGTGATTAAAGTGTTAGAATATAATTGCATTTTCTTTCAAATAAACCATCAACTCTCAGTAAATAATTAAAACAAGTCATGTTCCTCAAGATGCTGCAGTTGAGTATCTTTTATTAAAAAGTTCTAGGAGCCATTATTAGATTTTTTTTATGATAAATTTTCTCTTAATGTCAGATTTTATTACTTTGCTGTTCTTTGGGGTATATTTTCTTTTCCCCAGGTTTACTGGGAGAGCATAACTTGTATCACAGGCTGTAATGAGATACACTATCCATGATGACTTTACAAGGAACATGTGAACCTAGACTTGGGAATCGTAAGTAAGTTTTAAAACCAGTGTCCCAAGAGCTATAACATGTCTATATAAAGCCTTGACATATATATTAAAGAGTGTCTTTCTCTTTTTTTCAGTATTTTCTCTAGCTAATTGCTTACCTTTTGCTGTCTTAATAAGACATTGAGTTTTAATAAACAACATAAAACCCAGAGGGACAAGTGAGGCGTGAGAGTGGTCTGCGTCCTGCTCATTGGTGATGATAAAATATGAACTAGATCAAAGGTTTTTTGATTTGCAGAATCCTGGGGTATTTTGTGGGACTGTCAGGTTGTGATGTTCTTAAACTTCAGATTCTTTATTAAACATAGTAAATTATGTATCAGAGTTTTGTTTTACTATTTTTCAGGATAGAAGGAGAGATTTAAAAATGTAATACTAATATTTTTCACTTAAGCCTCCTGTTTTTTTCTGGGCTAGTGATGCTTTGCTTTTTTTTTTTTCTGATTTAAGCTGGTTGCACAGTCTTCTCTGTAAATGACAGAAACTGTTGAAAAGATAGGTTTTTTCCTTCCAGAAACTGAAGTTTAAACATGAACCTTAATTTTTGATTTTGCCTAATTAAAACTTGTAATCTGATTAAATCTCCAAAACAAGTATAAATTAAATGAAAACTGAGTAAAATATTCTGTAAGACAAGTAATTAGCAAGCAGTTGTCAAATCTTGTTGCTGTTATGAATAAGCACATTTGTCTCTTTGAGAGAGGTTTTGGTTCATTTGCTAGACATAATTCTCTATGTAATACAAATGTTAAATGGGAATTGATCTAATACTTGGATTTGTAAAGGTGTGTAAGGAAGAAAGAACCAAAACTTCCATCTTGTGCTATTTTTGTAAAGTTGTACTTATGGAATTTACAGATGCTTGAGCCTGGGGTGTAGAGATCTTGTGTAAACGGAATAAACATTTTTAAAATGTTTCAAAAATCTCTCTGTAGAGGAAAGCTGTTGCCTTCCTTTTCCAAACCAGAGCTTAATTGTGCATGCTGGTGCTTTATCATTATATGCTTGTCTCTTTGTATGCTGGTGGTGTAAATTGGATGTTCTCCTTGGAAACCCTTCTACTTTCATTAAGTTTTAGGAAAGTGTAGTGGATGCCGGTGATCAATGCACAGCATGTGAAACCAATGACTCTTCTACTTTTAAATCTCTTCTCTGATGTAGTAGCCTGGTAATATTGGCTGTTATGAGCACTACAGATTTGTTCCTTTTGAGTATAAAGGTTTGCTGAACATTGATGGTTTACTAAAACTAGCAAAGTTTTTATGCTAATAGCTAATGTTATCCTAATAAACCACACTAAAGACTTGACTTGATCTCTTAGAGCTGATTTCATTGGTTAAAAAAAAAAAACAAAACAATTTGATGGACTCTACATCTTCATGTTCTAGTCTGCCTATAGTTCTGTACTTTCATGTGAAGCCTTATAAATGGCTTGAACATTGCAGCAATGAAGTTTGAAGCTTGAAAAAAATACCCTGTTCACGTCTACAGAGATGTTCCAGCAGGATGAGTGTCTGTGATGCACTTGCACAAAACTGTTTTCCAGGTCTTCGTTATTGCTGAAACAAATTACAGAAGCAGAACTCAACCAATCCGCAGCTGTTTTCCTAAGTACTTACCTCACCTTGATCAAATCCCAAATCTGTACAGCAGGTCTAACTTGAAGTGCCTTGCAGCATGCCCTCCAGGTCTGGTAATGAAGTCTAATTCCCACTGAGGAGCAGATGACAGTATCCTTCAGAACAGCAATATTCCTCAGAAGATTTAATTTATCACATATTGGGCCTTTTGGGAACTAGGCAAAAAGGAGCTGAAAGAAGCTCCTAAATAATACAAGCATGTTCCTGGTGGTTTTAATTCACTTTTGCTAAACGCACGTAATCTTGAATATCACTGCTGTGGGATGCTATTGCAGTTGGCCCGTAACAGCATGTGCATTGCAGACTTCTTGCCACAAGCATATTCTTCACATCTGCCCTCCTCTAGTAATGCTTCCTGCTGAGAGCTTTTTTATTTCTACCTTTTCCTCTTTTTTTTGTGCTCTGCCCACAGAATCTCACATTTGTCTGCCTCTTCCCTCTCACCCCATCTTCCACAGCCTCTTGTTTCTCTGAATTAACAGCTCTTGTTGCACATTTAACCACCATAATTCTCTATCAATTATTAGGAAATTTATCAACATTATTATGAACCTTTTTTTTCTCTCTTTATTTTCTTCAGAAAGCAACCTCATTTCTGGATTTTTGGAATATATCTCCCATCAGTATCTTTATCTTTAAACTAAATAAAGTGTCTTAAGTAAGAAATAGGCTATTTAATCCAATTAAATGGTGTGAAGAACTAAGTATCTGCATAGTGACATTGGGTAAAATACATCATTTTAACCGCTTCTGTTTTCTTCCTAGATTGTTTAGCGTTAGTAGGTGTTATTATAGAGGACCCTTTGCCTGATCATGGCATACAAGAGCAGCTGTGGGTACATCAAACACTGATTTATATTTTGGGTAGTTATGGTGGGAAGTATGAAATGTAAATTTAAAAAATAACAGAAGTTTAAAATTGGAGTTTTCAGAAATTTTCTGTTGATTGAACAAGTCCTCTTGATGACATATGTGATACAAACTCGTGATTAAAGTGGAAGAGAGATTTGAGCTCTTCTGGCTCTTGTCCATAAGGGAAGAAAACAGTTGGAAGCTTCGTGTTTCAGCTGGGAATAAGAGCTGGAGTTATTTTGGTGAACTTGTTTTCTCTTGTAGCAGGAGTTTGTGGAGACTGATCAACTCAGAGCATGGTGAGACATCTAGTAGGATAACTCTCTTTTTGTTTTCTTGGGTATGGACTGTCTTCAACCACCTGCCAGAGCAGAAACTTGAACAAGAGGTTCAAGCATAACCTGAAAAAGTATTTTTCAACTTTTATCATCTCTACAAGCAAAAAAAGATTAGATAACAGACACATGAAGTAAAAGATGGGTGTTATCTCTTCTTTTACTGTGATATAGTAGATCTTACCTGTTCTAGAAACCTTTGGAGTTTGTCATTTTTCCTGACATGAAGTAATCTGCCAATTCTTACTTGACTAGACTAAACTTCTGAAGTGTTTTGGTTTTGGCAGTGTTTCCAGGAGTGGAACATGAATAGTTCTTTGGGTGCAAGTGTGTGGAAATCCAGAAGCTCTGTACTAACTTATGAGCTGCCTAAATGTGAAATGTAAGAGCGAGATTTTAAACCCTTTGTTCTCTGGTTGCTTGGGTATTGAAATTGTTCTCTTCATGAGTAGGCTTTGAGCCTATTAGTTTTTTTTTCTTTTTAAAGAATGTAACATTAATTGTACTTCTAGTATTCTTTCGTAAAGAAGCCAGGAGTGAGATTGCTTGGAAAGTTTACACTTTTGATGATGATGTTTTAATTGCTTTCTGCCTCCAGGACTGTATGAGTGTCTCCCTATAGTGAGACAAATGCAGGGATCACAGGGTCAGTGAGCAAGTAGAGTGGAGCAAGGCATTTGCCTCTGAAGCTGAGGAAAAAAAACCCTAATAAAACCCAAACAAATTAATAAAAAGCGCTTCCAAATAACTGATGAGAAAAAGCAAAACCCCTCACCTCATCAGATTTAAAATCCCCCAACAAAACAAGTAGGAGATGGGCATCTGATTTTTCTTATTTTCACGGGACCTAAATTTCCAATTTGCAGCAACTACGTTTGTCCTAACAGGTCATGTGTGTAAATAGACTAACTGAAATGGTTAATGTAAGAGAAAACAAAAAAGGCAACTCTTAACTCTTGGACTAGGCAATTATATATTTCATCATTTTTTGCACTGGCTTGAAATTCATGAATGTGGCAAACACCAAAAATCTAGTGGATTATCTTTTTATTTTCTATGCCAGGTATTCATCTTGTCAATCCTCTTTTCCTCTGTTTTTTTGTCATCTTTCATACACATTTCATACACATACAAAGGTTTCTGCTCCAACGTTCAGAGATTTTAGACTTTTTCAGAAGATGTGGGCATACAGGAACTTTGAAGGCTTGCACTGAATAAAAGGAGCTGCAATTCCATTACTGATGCTGATTTTTTTTTTTGAGTGACCTTTTTATTTTTTGTTCCAAATTGACTATTCTTCTTTCTGTGACTCTGCTGTGTGAATTTATACTCTTAAACAATTTATCCCCTTCTAAACTTGTGTGAATGCCTGAAAGGTCTTTCAAAAAGCTTTCTTTCAAAATTTGCAGCCTTTGTCTCTGTGTTTATATTGTATGTTGTCAGCTGAGGGACACTTTCTAAACCAATGTGTGCTGTAGCACCACATGTATGATCTGCAAGGGGGAGCAAACTCTTTTGTCTGAGTGTACATATCTAACCGAAGAGTTTTAAACTGAAAGGCTGAAGTACAATATTTGAAACCCTTTCTGTGAAAATATATAATGATTTTGTGACTTGCTAATCTCTGCCACAATAAATCACTTCTTAATAAGAATTTTAAAAATACATAATTATTGCTGAGAGACAGTTTATCCAGTCTTGCAAATTAGCTGACAAGCCCTCAAGGCATATATTTGTCTTTGCCTAGGTCATCTTTGGAACACATTTCTGCGTTCAATCCTACATACTTTTATCAATCTAGCAGAACATCCAAGCTGTAATTTTTATCTATGATCTCTCTTTCCTTTTCCCTGCTCTGTCTGACAGTTATCAAACCTACTGACATGTAATTGTACTGGTTTAATGGCTGTGATTAAATTAATGATTTAAGACTCCCACTGAAATCTCCTTAATCTTGACATCTGAAATGCAGTTTTTGTGGTTTGGTGCTTGTTCCTAATCAAGATGCTGCATGACTGCTGGTGATGGCTTGCAGTGGTCCAGGGACAGAGAATTCGCCAGGGTATGGTGTTGAGGATGTGTGCAGCTGAGGTCAGACGGTTCTTGTTGTGGGGTATAATTTAAGGCATGTCACAATTCTGCTTTGGCCTCCAACTGCTTCTGCTGTGCTTAATGTACCTGCATGAACTTGGGGCTGCCAGAGAGTCCAGTGGTCGTGGGATCCCGCACAGCTGTAAAACATTCTCCTGTCCATGCTGGTCTGCACTGAAATCCAAGCTGATGGGAATTCAGAGGTTTTGGTGTGCGAGTGAGCAGTATAGTAAACACAGCTCTTCAGCTGTGGCCGTCACACCTACCTTTGAAATTTGCAGGGACCTGTCTTTTGGACCAGGTCTGTCTGGCGCAGGCTGTAGGTGCTGCAGCTATCCTCATAGATCTGCAGAAATACAGGTACAGGTTTCCCAAGTGCTGGTCAAGGAGTGGATCCTTAGTCATTGAAGGGGAATAAACTTAGCCAAGGGATGTAATAGCTTGTCCTTCAGCTTATTATTTGCAGAAAAAGTTCCTGAGTGATATATTTACACCAGAAGAAATCACAAGAAACTCTGGAAATGCCAAATGATTTCTGAAAAATTGGCATGATAGGTTTTGCACTGACTGAAGAAGTAAAATGTGTGTTCTGATAAACCTGGAGTGATGCTTGTGTACGTTCCTCTTTTAATATTTTCTGAGTGGAAAACTTCAGAAGTGTCGAAGCCAACAATAGTTTTTTGCCTGTTACTTTGGCTGCCAGCTCCGGCGCAGATTCTCTGAATAGACCTAACAAATGGTAGTGGATGTAAGTGATTTCCAGCAGAGAACAACCTACAGAGGTTCCTGCAGAATCAATTACTGAAATCCCATACCAATGTGGTAACACAGCTTCAAGAGCTGTTCTAAGCTGGAAGCCATCCTCACCTGCTATCTCATGACTTCACTTTACAGGGTTTTACCCATTTAGAGATGCTGTTAGCTGCAACTAGGAATATAATGCTGTGATTTTGATTTGGGACACTGCTTAGGCAATACTCTCTTTTGTTAGGTTGATCATAGCACACTGGTAGGGCAAGAAAGCAGGGGTTCTATCCAGAGAAAAAGATGTGTGTATATTCGTTACCTGTACATTATAGATATATCTATGTATTGTCAGATTTAGACTGATTGTGCAAACAATCTCGAAACACTTATGCAAGTAGTGTTTAGTCATTCTGATAATCTTACCCAAGTGGCTACACTCTATTCCTCGGTGTTCTGAAATGATGTTTGCTTTCTTTCAGAAAAACTTACTGTAAATTATGTGTTATTTATTCGTGCAGCCATTCCTTGTTGCAAATCTTTGCTTTAGCAGTTAAAATGGTCTTAGTGTGAAAAAGGATTTTGCCTGTAATAATGATTTGCTTGCATGAAAACACTTGATAACATCTTATTAAAAAGCATTACAGTTCAAGAGGGCTTTGACCCAATAAGCTATTCAATAATGTTAAAGGCCACAGCATCTTTGATTTAGAAGCAAAGAAAAATAGTCTGATACATAGCAATAGAAAGGAGATGTTAAATTCAAATCTACACCTATTTTGTTTAAGAGATGAAAGTTTATATCATGGTATTGTGTTTTAGTGTTTTATTTCCTATTATTAGAAATGTTATTATCAGAAATATTTTTCTGATTTATGCTCATGTAAAAATTTTGTGGTGTTGTTTTCTTCTTTTATCTTTACTAGTTCATTCATAAACAGTTTTACTAAATCAGGTCAAAAACTCAATAATTGTTTCACTGTTTTGTTTTCCTCTTATTTGTTCTACCTTCTTGAGAGAAGGTACCTGGAGAACTCCTTTCAACATGGTAGCTACTGTCCAACATAATATTTACTTAAACTACCTCAAATCTAGAGATAAATATGCTGCTTAATTAACTCACCATGGTCAGTGTTTTAATAGAAAGTAAAATGAATTTGTATCTTCAGAGGCTGCTGTTGCCTTTAACTTTTCTAGATGATTAGAATATCCAAGTCAATATTGCTCAATTAATTTTAGCCCAGTGGTCTGGAAGCAGTACCTTTTTGTTTATTTATTTAGGTCATGCTCATGTGTAGATAAAATTCTTGAACCTATAGCAGCTCTTGGCAGTTTGAAAATTAGTGTTAATTAACTTCTCTGCTTATATTCCTTCAAGCTAAAGTGTGGTTGATGAGTTGTCATGCAAATATAATAAATCCTGAAGCTATTTCATAAACATAGTCATTTAACCTGAATTAAATGCTTCATCAATGGAGACAAATGAATTTTTTAAAGCCATATTATTTGGTGTTTAGAAATACCTCAGAATTCTTATATATGCATTTTAATTCTGGGAAGTAGAGAATGAGAAGTGGGATGAGAAGACCTGATGCACATAGAGATCTTTACAGAAATGGATGTGTCTGCTAGCCTAGTCCTGCAACTGGGGAATCAGGGACTGATATAATGCTAGTATTCTGGGTATTTTAATATTTTTCTCCCTTCTTAAATCTACATGTTATTTATATTGAACATTTTGCTTGAACTGAGAAGAGAATTTTTCAATTTGATGTGATTTATTGCAGTTATTTGCAGAGGATTGTAATAATACCATTGAATATATTTCCCCCAAAGTCTGTAAGAACAGTAGTTACCTGATGTAGAGTTTAATTGAATACTTAATTTATTCTTCAGAAAGCAGTTTGTTCTCTCCAGAGAGCTGCTGGTTTAAGATTTAAAAGTAATTTTTCTTCCTCTGATCTTGGATAACAAAGGCATCATGGCTGTTCAGATGGGAACAGCTGTTCCTATCCTTACAAAGTCTGAACTGTGCTCCTTTTTTTCCTGGGAGGAAGAAGAAAAAAAGATCCTGATTGCTTCATGGTACTGACCACTCAGGCTTCTTATTCTGAGGGGAATATTTTCTGAATTTAGGAAATGAGTACTGAAAGATGTACTTAATAGCTTTGACATCACAGTCTTTGCACACAAAAATGCAACAATGAGAATCTGAAATCTGGCCCTAGGGAATGTGATCTTGTGCAAACTGTCACTGTTTTACCTCCAGACTGTCGGTGTTCTCAAAGGAAGCCTACTCAAATTCATTGAGCAGAATGGTGTGTGGGAATAATTTCAGCTGTTCTTAGAAGTCTGTGTATCACTTTCTACCTCCTCCTCTAACTTTGGAGTAACTGAGAAGTCCTGCTACTCTGTGTAGTTGTGTTTTGGAGAGGACAGATTAAAATTTAGTAAGGTTTTTCTCCCCCACAATTTTAGATGTGGGATAGAAATGGTTCTTTTCCTTCAGCTGTTTTTATTGAGATAGTATAGATTGTGAAGCTCAATATCCGAAAAAGGACCTGAATCTGAAGTCCAAAATTTTATTTGGTGGGATCTAAGGAAAATTATTCTGCTGGCATGGACAGAACTGATATTAATTTGATGTAACTTGGAGTATTTGACTCCCAGCTAAATATACCTCTGTCTCTCTTACTGGTTAGATGAATGTACAAAAAGATGATTTTAAGGTGACTCTTTGGTAGCAATTACAAATGGAAAGGAATCATATGTCTGACATAATAATGAATGATGACAAGAGTTATTTTAGGAGTTTTCAGTAAAATATGAAACACGGAATGCTGTCTTTTCACTTGAGGACATTGTGTTTTCCAGCACTTCAGTGAAATTTCTAATACGAACAATGTGGCTGCCGCAACATTCAAACACGAAACTGGAGCTTGAAGAGGGTGGTTAGGCTCTGTAAGGCTGCTTAGGTGCTTCTGATGAAGATTTGGTTTCTGTCCCCAGACTGCTCAAAGTGTAAATGAGTGAGGCAAGGTAGAAGGAACTGTAATAGCAGAGATTGGCATGCCAGATTTTGACAGAAAATATGTAATAACCCATTAAATAAAGACATAAGGATTATCACAACTTTTGTGAACTCTTATTAGCTAGGTAGGTGCTTCTAGAAAATTTACTGCTGTTGCCCCATGTTCACAGTGGGCTGTGCTGGCCCAGTTTCCTTGAAATTCACATTTGAGTTGTCAACAGATACAGCTGGAGTGCCTTTGGGGTCTGGGTGCAGTAGCAGAGTGAGTTTTTTACATGATTTTTCAGCATAAGTGCTCAAGAGTCAAACCTCTGATGTTTAGTTTAATAAACCAAAGAACCAACCCCTTTTATCTTTGACAGCAATATGAAGGATACTTCTGCCATCATAAATGTATGCTAATATCTTTTTAAGTGACAGGTCCCATAATTTTAATTTGGTTTGCATGATGCTGTATGAAAAAAAATGAAAATTAAATCAGAAACAACAGTCATGCCACATTATTATTTAAATCAGATATTCTTAATGCCTTGAAATGTTAATATTTTGATAATAAAATTAAATCTCTTTTCATGAAGAGTGAATTGAAAACTCCATTCAAATACCTTTTTTTTCTGTGGGGACTGGAAATTATTGTGAAGCTCTTGGAATTAATTTAAATAACTACTCTTCAGAGACAAAATTCATCCAACTTTTATAAGAATTGTCCTAATGCTTTTTTTTTTTTTTATCATTTGCAAACATAAATTTCCCTTATAGTAATATTTTTTGACAGCTGTAACAGCTAGGATAATTGGTATCTTGAACAATTTGTAAATAATGGTGAAATTAATGAAAGAAGTTTCTGTAACCCAGGGGCCTGTGCTGTACAGCAAAGACACAAAGACTTAGAAAAACAGATCTCCCTGAAATGTCACGGAAAGGTATACCAGATATTAAGCCAATTGAAAATTCTGGTCTGGAATTTTATTTATGGGGTGTGCAGATTTGAGTGAGAGTTGTGGCATTATTTGAGGTGAACCAGTCTAAATTTGATTCATTTTTCTTTGTAAATTACTGCTGGATAGCTTGGCTGCTTTTAAAATCGATTTTCTATTAATTATTGGTGATGTTTCAAAGCAATCTACAGGAATTTTGTGCCAAACTCATCTAACTCAGAGATTTGAGAATCTTACTACTTCAGTATCCTTTGAACTTTCCAACATTTTTGAATCATGGCTTAGCAGCTGCTTAGTTTAAGACTGTTTTCTGTTCACACTGGTTATCTTAGTAAGGCATGATACATTAATACTAATAACTAATAAGAGGAGAATGTTTTATTTTCAATTTTGAAAGAATAAAATGCATAGATCTCGTCTAAGGGATTTTACAAAGTGCCAAGGCTTTTCCTAAGTTAAATGGGCCAAAGGAAATTCATGTGTTTTAAGGATTTGATGACTTAATCTGGTTTGTTTCTTTGGATTTCTCTCCAAGAGAAGTTGTCTCTGGGTTGAGGATTTTGAAAGATGCAGAATTTTAAGCTGATTCATTTGGCTATGTGTGCCTTATATCTGCTAACTGTAGAAACAGCAAGTGCTATATGTTCTCTTAATTTCTACCTGTTCCCCCTTAAAATTGACTCTCTTTTTCTGGAGATGCTGAGGAAGCTGAAAATGACCCAAAGCTGCATGTAATTCTACTGGGTTTGGTAGTAAAGATTTTTCTGTTTAAACATCACCACATTTATTGAGAGTGTGTATGAATGTATACATTTTTCCCTCAGTCTTTGCTTGTATCTCGTGGTGCTGGGTGTGGATATTTCCAGACTATGAATACTAAAGTATTCATAAAGTGTTTTTAAACTGCATGTTGAATTTCTGGGTCTGCTGCAGCTGTTACCACCTGCATGACCAAATGTACATCAGATTTCATAGCTCTTTGCCACCTGCTCCTACTCTTGTGGTTTGCTGAGTGCCTTGTCCTGCTGCTGCATCGGGGTGAAAGAACACGAGGCAGCAGTGTCTTGCCTGGTATCTACAAGTAGAGATAAAGGATCCTTACATGTGATGGTTGATAACAAAAGTTGCAATTTCTCTAATCCGAGCAGTAGATGGCTGAATTTTCAATGTCTATGTGTTTTAAACTAATTTTTTGCTTTTATACAGTTTATTCTTATAATAGAATAGTTTGTGTTTCTGGTACTGTATTGTAACATACGTCCGTATAGGTGCTCTAGCTGGGTAGAAAACTTGTTACACATTAATAAAAGTTACAAAAACTGTTAAAAAGAAAGTAAAGTGGGTTTGTGTTACACTTAAATGGATTTTTTCTCCAGCAATCTTGCAATCAAATATCTAATATTTACAAATCAATGCATGTTAACAGCTCCTGCTGTATTTTTTGTGTATGGTTGACAGTTTCATTGGGAATAAGAAGAGCTTTAAAGATTTTATATTATCTTCATCTCTTTTATTCGCTTCCTTTTTTTTTCTTCTCAGAGAGAGAGATGAGAAAGTTTGCTTGAATAAGGCTTTTAGAAAACCTTTAGAACACCATCCAAGAACTTTTGTGTGCTCCCTAGACATGCACTCTGCTCTCTGAAGCAGGGCCCTGCAGATCATTATATAATAATATGGATCATTATATTCATCCAAAGTGAAGTATATGTGGCTGTACACTATAAATATTTGCTACAAGTAAATACAGGCTTTTTTTTTAATGATTCATAAATGTTTTATTATTCATATAGATACTTTAATCTCTTTCAGGTTCTGTAAATGATAGTGGCTGCTGACCACATGCATGTCCTGATAATGAAATGCCTGCTGCCTGTCACACAGGTCTGGGTACCTTGGAGCCCAGCTCTCTGCTTGCTTTTCCACCCTTGGCAATTCTTGCTGAGTATTGTGAAAAGAGCTCTTGGAGAAGAATTTTAGCATGACAACAAGTGTTTCTGCTCTCTAGATTTAAGGCATACTATTTTAAGATATACTTGCAGGAACATACTCATTAAAGAAGTAATTTTAGTAAATTAGAAGCCATGAATGCATAAAAGAAGAGTAAAATATAAGAAATTTTTATGGTTGAACTCAATATATAGGAGGCAGACCCAAAAGGTGGCTGTGGCATCCTCCACTGGTAAAAGCAGTGTTAGACTTACCCCTTCAGTTTGGGCTAACGAGGACAAATATTGTCAGTGAATTAAAGTATTTGATTACTGCTTTTACAGAAAAGCACTGAGTAATTTAGTTGTGATCTAAAAATCCCATGCAATGGAGACAAGTGTGCTGAAAAAAAAAGCTGAGAGAAGAAATCTCTCATACTCAACATTTGCAGGCACACACAGTAGAAAATATTCCCAGAGAACTGACCAACTTCCTGTTATGGAAATACATAGGAATAAAAGGCACAGTAGTTACTCATTTGTAAAGCTTAGCTAAAGGAGGATATAGACAATTTCTGTCCTGACCATCACTGCTAATATAGAAGTGTCTTCAGATAATTGGCTGCTTATTTTTTGGTCTTTCGCAGTTGAGGTCACCACCTCAGAGACTCCCAAAGAAATCCTGAAACTTACTAATTAGCACATATGCTAGTGGTATATCTCCTTTTTCTTCACTTACTGTTAACCTCAGAAGCTTGTTCTTGTTCCTTGGGACTTTCCTATTGCTTTTTTCCCCCCCTTGTGTACTCTCCATTGTTATACATCTGGTTATTTACAGATCCTGCATTTAGCATCCTAGTTATTTTAATAATGCCCATTTTGCATGTGCCATAAAATACCGCTTTTTTTGGTCCTGGCATAGCTTTCAGGATTCAGCTGCCCATTTTTCTTCCTTCAGACCTCTTTTTCTTTTTCATTTGCTATTTCATCTGTGCCCATGTTGTCACCCTTTACCACGGAACAGTGAAGTTTTTTAGTTTTTTCCTTTTATTTAATTAATGTGCCTCTCCCTTCTGCTTTTTTNTTTTTTTTTTTTTTTTTTTTGTTGCCAGAATTCTCTGGCTTCTGTTTCCAGGCTTAACACTTAAACCAGTCAATGGATGAGTAGGTCAGAAGTCAGCGTGCATTGCAAGTAAAGATAAAGTATCATCTGCCACCCATATGCCAAATCTCAGTGTAAAGTCTGAAAATGCCTTGAAGACTATTGGTTTAATAAAAAGATGTTCACATTAAATAATTCCAAATTACAGGGCAGAAACACTAAAATGACCAAAACAAGTTAACAGACAGTAAATTGGCACACGTATCTCACTAACATCTCTCTCTTGCCTTCCTAGGCTTCAATATTTAGTAAGTATCCAATCTCTTAAGCAGGAACAAAAATTGGTGAGAACAGCCCCTGTTTCCAATATATAGGAATGAGTTCTTTGATTAAATAGGAATGAGTTCTTTGATTAAAGAATAGTAATTGGCTGTTATATATTAACCGTATGACCCAGAGCAATTTTACAATAACCTTCTAAGTGCTTGCAAGAAACCCACAAAAAACTGAAAAACAAAAAAAACCAACCAAACAAAAACCCAAGTAACTGACACACCAGAAAAACTCCCCTAATAACAGTTATTTTCAAGAAATGCAGTTACTGCATTTCTTAATTCATTTTTAGTGAGCTGTCAATAAATATTAGTCCATTAAATGCAGAATTTAATTAGCTGGGATTACGATTTATGTGATTTCTGACTTGCTTGCTATTTACAATTTCTAGTACATGTTGCCCTTGGAAAAATAAACTTACTTAATTTATAGCCAGTGGGTGAGCAATTATTTTTGATTTTGGTGACACTAAATGTCACTAAAATTCTGCCTGTTTTAAGGGTGCAAATGCACTGTTGTGTTGCCAGAGCCTGCAAACATATTTCATGTTGGTTTTGGCTGTGGTAGGGTTAATTCTCTTTGCAGTGTCTGGTATGGGACTGTGTTTTGTATTTGTACTGGAAATTGCGTTGATATTTTAGGGATGTTTCTGCTATTGCAGAGCAGTGCTCTTGACATAGGGTCAAGGCCTTTTCTGCTTCTCAGACTGCGTTAACAGTGACAAGATTGGGTGTGCATAAGAATTTGGAAGGGGACAGAGCCGGAAGGGGACAGAACTGTTTTTACTCTTTATAGTTGCAAGGACTTTGATGGAGAAAAATAAGGAACTGAAGGAAAAGGGATAAAAGCCGTTACAGACTGTTATGGAAGGAGAAGGCAAGGGAGCCTATCTTTGCCCTCAGTTTTTCAGGCATTATCGCTTGACCCCCATTGTCCCAGCCCAGCTTTTTTCATCCCACAGTATCGCTGATCAGGATCTGTTTCTAGTTCCTTTTCAGTCCTCATGCTGCTTGCAAGTTGATTCTGTAAAGTTCAGTGGTTTTGTGGCACTCTCACTTGTGTTGGATACCTGCACCTCTGCTCACTTAGATACACACAGTCTTTCAGTGAGATGTGTACAAAGTGGAGCTGTGCAAAGCCTGGCAATATCGAAGGGAACCAGAATGTAGCTGCACGGGTTTGACCTGACATATTTTTACAAGTTTGATATTAACCTGTGATCTGCCAAACTGCCACATGCACTAATAGAGCACTGCCTGCAAGAACTGCATGGTTTTGTACCTGGGTGACATTCAGGAAAGATCATCTGCCATTTAAGACAGTAGTGAAAGTATGCTTTTATAGGTGTCCCTAATTAAAGGTGAATGGTCTGTGATTTTCTTCCAGTCTTTAATTTAAAAAGGGGTTTTTCCAAATAGTCCCAGGTCTGCTAGCAGAGCAATTAAAATTCTGTTTTAAACCAAATGCAGGGTCAAAATGAAAATCAGAGATTTTAACTTGTCATTATGAAAACAGTTGTTTCATAAGCCTGGTAAAACTTGCAGTGTTTTATTCCCAGAGAGGCCCAATCACTGAACTTTTCCATAGTGCCATCTGGGAAGTATGTTGAAATAGTGATAAACTGATGCTCAAGAAGAGCTGTTAGTCAAATCAAGGTAAGAGTTTGAGAGGCAGTCTTGTCTTGAGATACGTGTTCGTGCTTAGCCACTTTGAGTCCAGAGTTATCCATGTTACAAGTTTTGTGCTTTGGATCCTCAGTGACCTACTACTGCTGGTATGAATATGTCCTTATTGCTGTATATAATGTGTTGGGTATCACAGTTATTGTGGGTATATGTATTCCTGTATGGAGGGAAAAGAAAATAAGTTTCTGAAAGCATTGTACGTGCAGAATTACAGATGGAGCAGAAAGACTTGATGCTGACTGTCAGCCCAGTTCTCTCACCTGTTTTAATGCTGTTGTCACTGGGCACCTGTTGTGCTACACCCTAGTTTAGTTTGAACCCACATGCATCCAGGTGAACTGGGGGAATTGTCACACCCGGTGGTGATTTGTTCTCTGTGCTTCAAGATGAAGGGAAAGGGAATGGAAAATGATAGTTACAGTCCTTTACACTGAAATTCTCAAAAGTCTTTCCTTGCCTATGGGAGCAGTGGACACTTTTATCTGGGTATTGCTCTCCAAGAAATTTCCACAAAACACAGAAATGTCCACCACATTGGAAAAAGCAGAAAAGGCTAAGAGGTATGGCCAAAGGACATACTCAGCTTTTGGACAGTGGGATATGAGACTAGGGCAACCCAGTAATATCCCCTAGGACTGAGTCCAGTGACTACCAATTTAACTGTTATCAGTGTAACTCAGAAAAAGGAGTTCTATGGAGTATTTTGAATGCAATTATGGATAGCTTTTGTTGGTGACACTTTCTGGTGTAAAAGGACCAAGACAAGACAAATTTAAAACCTTGTAACTGCAGGAGGCTTGTCTCATAGACCCTTTCATTGCTGGAATTAAAGCATGAGCAAATAGCTAACTCTTTTTTTCTTCATACATTTTCTTTTTTTCTTTTTTTTTGGTTTAAACATTAGAGATAAAATTAGAGATAAATCTGTTGTGCTGCAAAATGATAAAGCAGAAAAAATACAATGTTTTTCTGAAGTGATGTGTATGTTTGCAAACAAAAACATCTTTTATGGCGTTAAATATTAAACTGAAAATTTATATATAAATGAGAAAATGCTGTAAGAATTTATGTAAACAAGTAAATATTAAATGGATTAAATACATTTTTATTCTATATATAAACACTGCAAAGTTATAGTAGGGTATTAGTACAGACTAATAGCAAGAAATTTTAAGAAAAAAATCACTTCGTAAGAGCTAACAGATAATTTTGTTCAAGTTTTATTAAGAATTATGTGCTGCAGAGAAATACAAAAACCAGAAGAGCAAGTAAAATAATTACAGTGTCTAAAGTATCTGTCCACTTGTTTAGAAATATGAAGGAAAAAAATTCTTATTTGCATCATAAGCTACTATGTGGATGCTTGTGAAAGGATAAAATAAATAACGTAGCAGACGTAAGTGTCCCTGTGTCTTCATTTTACAGGAGACTGAAAGAAATTTGAACTGCTCCCTTGATAGATTTATTTTTTATGCTCATTCACGGATGAGCCCTCCTCTCTTGGAAGGAAATAAGAGTTTTTATAATAGCCAAAAGTGAGAGAGCTTGACTAACTGCCTGTGGTATAGGTCTGTGTCGTGAATGAATGCTGATAGAGGGATTTTGGCAGTGTAGAGTCAGATGAACTAGAAAGGCGTGTAGATGGATGTATACACTTAGACCAATAGGGAATTATTGTAGGCAAACTTTTAAAAAACAGTATTATGAAAGCTCTGGACCTTGTGTAAATAAGGCATAAAGCATTTAGTAAGTTACTTGATGCAGAGTAGATCTTTATTTCTACAGAAGGACAATATATGTTGAGCATATTAGGCAGGCACAAGCTTTGGAAATACATTTGACAATGAGGGATAGATCTGGTCCAAGGGGCTCAGCTTGTGAGCTGCAGAATGAGATGCAGGTTGACACGCAGATCGAGCTCTGGGTGGGAGCCCGAGACAAGAGGCAATGGAGTGCCAACCTTTGGGATAACAGAGGGCAGGAAAGATGGGTGATGCCAGCCAGGAGAACACTGCGAGACATGGCACGAGTCAAGAATTCCCGACATTTTGAATAATAAAAGGAGAAAAATATGGATGACTCCAGTGAGGTGGATGAACACAGAGGGGGCAGGACTTGCAGTCTGAGGAGGAAGGGTGAGATCTGTTCATGGGAAGACTGAGGGAGTATAAAAGCCCAGGGGGTCCTCTGTTGGGGGTCCCTCTTTGGAGGCACCAGCTCAAGCCTTTTCGTGTTACTGTCCCATGAATAAACTGCTTTAAGAATGAGATATCTGAGGCTCTGCTAAGGGAAACCCGGTATCAAACCGGTGAGAAAACCAGGTCTGGCTGTGTGGGAGGTGTTCAGGAAGTCAAGCGGGGACCAGTTGGGCCACTGGAGCCACCTGCAATGAAGGGGCCTCGGTCCCAACACTGACAGTCTCTGGCAGTGGTAGTGTGACTGCTAGAGGGTCTTGTGAATAGTCAGACTGGAAACTTCCCTTAAAAACAGGAACTGGTATGAGTATAAATGTGGAACTTAGGAGAAAAAGGATTTTTTCCTTATGTGCAAATCTATTGCTGAAAGGGTTGGCTCATAAAAATGAGCAATGGAAGACAAAGAGAAGTAAGAAAGAAGCTGGAACAACAGAGAGAGGGATGGAAATCTGTGTACATATTAATACAAAACTTACAAACTGTGTTGCTGGTTATGACTGTCTGGGAAAATGTGAGTGTGTACTGTCAGATACCTTGTTTATTGATGAAATGTGTTTGAATGCTTTTAAGAAGCCTTTAAGAAATGAATCATAATAACTCTTGAGCTGAATGGCAATAACCCATTAGATTTGTAGTTTTGTTTATTGGAACATTTTAAGAGTGCTTCTCTGCATTGTGCTGCATTACTCAAATTTGGAAAGTAACATCACTGCTCTGTTCAGTAGTATGGATTCTCTTTATGTGTTTAGGAAAGATTAAAGGTCACCAATTCCTAACTCTCTTTTATAATTTTGATTGATACTTTTAAATTTTACTAAATTTTTCATAACTGAGATTTTTTTGTCCCTCGTAAGTTTTCTTTCATTTTGTTACTTCTTATGACTTCCACCACTGAATTAGAACATGTTCCACATATATTTGATTATGTTGAATTTTAGATGGTCAGATATAGTTTGAAAAGAAATAGACACAACCCTCATTCTTCCTGTGATTAGACATGTGCCTGTGTTTCTGGTAAGGTAATAATTCTAAAATATGCTTTGCTCTTAAATGGCTGTGTTGCATCGTGATTGATAAAGACTGGAGAATAAATTCCATCTTAGATCCTGAATTACCAAACTGATTTTACAGCAGTAACAAACTTGTGGTACCTAAGTGAAAAAATCAGGTGAATGTCATCAAAATTTTACCTTTAAGGAATATCTTTATTCTGAGATATTGTGTGCAGAGGTGGAGCCTTAGATGGGAACAGCTTCCATTTCCTAGTTCAGTAGACCAAACCTCATCTCGTCAGCTTGCTTTGTATTTTCCTTCTCATTCTGGAAGAGCAGGTGGTTTCTCTAACTGAAGTGCATCATTGCAGCCAAAAGAGTTGGAATATCTGGCCCTCTTGTGCCTGTTCCTGTGTGCTTTTACAGACAGTGGACAGGAATAAGTAATGTTAATTTGGTGTATCAGGTGTTCCTTGCCTGCCTACTATACCGTCAGCTTGTGTACAAAAACTATTAACTCTCTTAAAAATTGGAAGACAATAAACTTCAGAGACTTGGCTTCCTTATAGTGAAGAAGGATCCTATAGAGAAATTAAAATGTAAAGCATCTCAAGACTGTTTTCAGAAGGTTTTCTAGTTGGAGGATGGATGAGCTGAGGCAGATGTCAGGAGAAGTGTATTTTACACCTCAAAAACTGTCGCAGCAGAAGTGCTAGCCTGTGGTTCAGTCATGGAATATGAAGATAGCAGATGGTGCCATAACAGAGGTATCTGTCAGAACAGGGCTGGAAAAGCAGAAAGCTTCAAATAAGCAACAGTTTTGACTGCGTAGGTTTTAGAAGTGAACCAGGGAAGGGCAAAATCAATATGCCACACTGTAGACAGTCAGTGAAAAATGCACAGTGGGTTTAACATCATCCTAACAGATCAGTCATAAAATGCTATCTCCCAGGGTAGCATACTGCTTGCAAGCCAAAGGAAAGAACCAGTTGAACACTCCCTTCTCCCCACCTCCCCCAAAAAAGGGATTTCATCAGATTTGCCCCTGCATTTTTGAGTATATGTGTCATTGCCACAAGGGTGTTGAAACAACATAGAAAAGGAAGGGGTTTTTTTGTAGTATGTCCAGCTCATTCTGTTTTGAAGAAAAGTTGCAGCCCCTCCAAAGACCCCCAAAACCAAAAAAAAACCCCTTACAGACCCCAACCTTACGATTTTTCGTGTTGCTTTGTGCTTCTGAGTGGACCTCTGGAATATAAAGAGAAGATTAGAGAAATTCCTAAACTGAACCAGAAATAAGACTGATTTTTCCTCCACCCTAAAGACTAAACCACTTACGTTGGTGTTTTATTTTCTCTAAGGACAAATTCATCCTGATATCTTCCATACTTGAAAGCGAGCTACCAAGATTTTGATTGGACTTGGTGAATTGCTAGCATTTTCAAACATGCCTTACAAGATATTGCAATGACTTTAAATATTATTTTGAGTATAATGTAAAGCTTGTAATTACTGATAATGTTACTCCCTGAACTGCTCAGGACTAGATGATTATTGTAGGTCTCTTTCAATAGAGGTATTCTGTTCTGTTATATTAATGTCAAAAGGGGCAAGGCAATAAACCCTGTTTTAGAGACCCTAACATTGCTGTGAATTGCTGTGATTTGCACATCTCTGAAATGCCATGCAGAGTTGGTGGGCCTTCCAGTTTCCATTTTAAACTTTCTGAAAACAAGCTGCAGGAAATTTATATATAACTTTTATGAAAGAAATTAACAAATGTGTATCTAAAAGCCAAAAGAGATGAGTTATGATTGTGGTCAGTGCAACATAAAGCTTAAAAAATAACAGTACCCAAGATGTCATTTTCAGATGAATGTCACCAGAAACTCAAAAGAAGTTTCTTTTTTCCCCACTTGCATTCTTGGTTTGTTCCCATGGGAATGTCTAGTTTTGACCTTGTGGAGGACTTGCTGTGTAAATTATCCCACAATATTAATAGTTTATTTGCTCCTCCCCATTTATATCAGTCTTTTATCCTTCAACAGACCTTTCAGAGAAAACTTTATCCAAAAAAAAAAAAAAAAAAAAACAATAATGCATTTTTCTAACCTCTAAGCATAACTTTATATAAAGGTCAATGTATTTGTCAATGTAATACTTAAATGTAAAAGCAGTAATTTAGTTGCCTGGCTGCTACAGGTTATAGTTCTTTATTATGCTAATAAGGCTAGATAACTAACTTCAATTATGTTATAAATGCCATAAAATTAGAAATGGATTGAACTAAAAAATACAACAAGATTATTTTAAAATGCAGCATTTAACCTCCTTTTTTTATGTCTTCCCTTTTGATTATATATGGGCAGGTAAAATTATTACAAGTCTTCCTTAATTGTTATATATAGTTCTTCTAAAGCATTTCAAGTGTTATTTAATTAATTCATGAAAAGTAATTAGTAATTAAAATATTTCTGATGAAGTATTTGTACTTAAATTTCAGTTGCGGTTTGTTATTTCTTTTTTTTCATTCTGTGATCTTGAAATTTTGGATGTTGCTATTAATATTCAAAGTGGATGGAGGGCCAATTTTTACTTTGGGGCAACAGAAAACATTATGGCAAAGCCTTTGAGTCTTAATTCCCTCCTGTGCTATGTGTGGCCACCATGTTTACAATCAGCAAGCCTGGCATTGCAGCATCCTGGAGCAGGACTACACACTAAAGCACAAAGTGATGGGTTGGCCACCAGCTAAGAAGTGTTAGAGCTGCCACTCTGCCTAAGCCTACAGTCAGTGTTGGGAAAGATCCACCTTTTGGTTTTGGTAAATCCAAGCATAACTTTTCAGTCTTGCTTTTTGTTTTCAAACTTCCTTTCAAAATCTTCCTTCCCAACTGATGCTGTTTTCCAGAGATTAACCAAGAGCTTTAAAACACTTAACCAGAGTTTAAATCTGGAGTGGTTTGTTAGCTCTGTACTGCATGTATTGAGATATGTGTCTGGTTTTGGTTAAGAAGGATTTGGTAGAGAATAAGTGTAACAATAATTCTGTGTGCAGGGGTGAGAGAATTTCTCAAGAAGGAGAATTAGGACATCCCACTCTTTTTGCACAGTTTTGTGGGTTTTTTAAGGATTTTGAAAAGATAGTGAACAGTTTGGTGACATATAGCTAGGGTGAAGAAATTTTTACAGTACCAGATGATTTGGGTACTTAAAATAGTAGACAAAATTATCAGGAAATCTTCACTGTGCATATTGTGATGTGTGCTGTTACTTTATTATCAAATTTGGTGAAATGACTGGGAGCAATGTGAAGAAGGTCTATCAAAGCCTAGGTCATGTGGAATTCAATACAGGGATTTTGGCAGACTGGAGAAATGGTCTGGCAGAAACCTCGTGAAGTAAAACTAAGGGAAATGCAGAGTCCTGTAGCTGAGGAGGAGTAACCTCCTGCACTGGCTACCAGCTGAAAAGCAGCTTTGCAGAAAAGATCCTGGAGTCCCTGGTGGACACCAGTGTGTACATGAGCCAGGAGTGTGTCTGTGTAACAAACAGAGAAGGTTTAGTAGCCTCCTGGCCTGGATTAAGAATTGTTGCCAGCAGGTGGAGGAAGATGATCCCTTTTC
This sequence comes from Edolisoma coerulescens, assembly GCA_013397115.1. NCBI lineage: Eukaryota > Metazoa > Chordata > Aves > Passeriformes > Campephagidae > Edolisoma > Edolisoma coerulescens. Next base: position 33,100 of record VWZW01006573.1, read on the forward strand.
TCCAAAAAGCACTGGTGAAATGCGTCTGGAGTGCTTGCACCAATGTTGGGCCCTACAGAAGAAACATGGAGATACTGGAGTGAGTCCAGTGTAGGGCAAAGTTGAAGGGATAAGAGAATCAGATCTATTGGAGAGAGGCTGGGAGCTGCCAACTGCTTAGCCTGGAGAAGAAAAGGTTTGCAGAGGTCTTATAAATGTCTATAATTAGATCAGGGGAGTGAAGAATACTGAGCCAAATGTCTCAGTGTATCTTGTGACATGCAAGAGACAATGGGCACAAACTGAAAAACAGGAAAGCCATGTACATGCAAAAAAACTTGTTTTTTCCTCTTTCTGGTCAAGGACTGCAGCAACTTAGCCAGAGAGTTTGTGGAGTCTCCATCCTTGGAGGTAGTCTGGATGTCCTTAGTCCCTGAGTAACCTGGTCTAGGTGACTCTGCTTGAGCAGGGTGGTTGGGCAAGGTGATCCTTAGAGGTGCCTGCCAACTTCAGCTTCTGTGGTTCTTTGATTTCCAGTTTCTGTAGGTGGTGGTAAACTGCTGCAAAATCCAACATTAGAAATTTTAGGCACACCTAAGTCTACTTATCTGAATGTCTCTGACCATTATAATGATGCATTTTACTTAAAAAACACTGAGTTCTCTGTTTCACACACATTCATGAACACAAAGACCTTGGGGTTTTTTGCAAATATTTGTAACATCTTTGCTTGCTTGTATCTTTCATGCTGTAGATGCATTGCAAGAGGGACAAAATACTGATGCCCAAGAGACTGTCTACTGAATTAAAAATCAAATTGAAATACAAGTCACATACACACTTGCTCACACTCTCACCCAAACTATAGCCCCTTAGACCTGAAAATGCCTTGTCGCCTCTACTATTTTTTTTCTGGGGAAAATAGAATCATTGGTGTAATCCACGTAAGAAATCTGCCTAGGATACTGACAGACCCTCTCCTGTTCTGCTCTTAGTATGGATACTGTCTAATTGTTTGGGACTGTCATTTTATTACTTCTCCCCTATAATTAACATGTTCTGCCAAGACATTTTTCATGACGGGCTGAATCTGCTGCTAGTCCCTCCGGTTTGCTCTGTTGTTTTTGTGTCTCATAGCAAAACACGACTTCCATAATTATACAGCCACATTATCCACTAAGGATTTACTGATAATGATACCTTAACCATATACAGCTGAAACTTAAATATATGTAAATGTTAAAAGTATATTTCTATAATTTGCTGGTGAAGAGAAGTAGGATTTGCTACTGGTAGCATTTCCTGTAGAACTCTGTAATTCTCTGCTGGTAATAACACCATTAATGTTTGGAGGACATGATTTGGTGACCCACTGCCCTCATCAACCCTGGGCTATATGCTTATTGGCATGAAGTGAGATACTTCAGGTATGACGTTGCAGAAGTTTTAAGATCTATTAATCAACCTGTGTGTCTCCTGGTAGGGGAAGGCCTGAAGCAGGAAAAAATAGATCCTCTTCTGATAAAAAATTTCTGCAGCATTCACTTATTTTGATTGAAAAGGGGGAAAGATGGGACAGGATGGTGTGGCATATGCCCTTTTAGAATCCTTCTATGAGTCTCTCTAAATAAGGTTTATACTGTTCTTATGCTTAGGAGAGGGAAAAGATAATTAAAGTGCCACTTGCACCTCTGGATGCATGGGTTAAGTTAGTGCCTGCTTAAATTTAATTTAAATATGGGTGGGGAGCTTGAGGGAAGATAGAGACTTGGAAAGAAAACACCCTACTCATCGTTTCCAAAACCACCCCCCAAAACCCTGAAGAAACCAAAAACAACAGGAAGGGCAGCAGACCTTCTTTCTGAGGTGCCTGAAAAATAACCTTTCCTGACCATATTTGATGGAAATTTTGTTTATTAGAACATTTTAAAGTATGAAGATTTTGTTTGCTGATAGTTCAAGAAACAGTTGAGTAGTTAGTGAATATATTTGGGTTCTATGTACCCTTGTGGAGAGCTAGTTGCTGACTACATGTGTTAGATACTTTCTTTCTTTGTGTTTGGCAGTAGTGCATCACCATAACAAGTTCAAATGAGAAATTCGAGAATTCAAAGAGAATTTCGAGTATGCATTTGTCTTTCACTTTCTCTGTAATAAAATGCAAACAACTTTATTTTCTATGAGGTTATTGGTGACTTGCTTTTATTCAAACAAAGAGTTCTTGTTAATTTACAGAATTGCCTCTTGAGCTGTCCAAGGTGGTTATTATTTATATTATTATGAGAAGGATGTGAGAAAATATTACTGCAGACATTCATAGTTAATATGAAAAGACTCTCTGTGGGTTATTTGCATTAAGAAATGGTGACCTGAGATCAAAGTCAGAGCCCCTTGGAGCTCAAGATTCCAAGATAGTCTGAGATGTCTACTGAAATCTTTCAAAACTGAAATATAAACTACAGTAATGGGCTATCAAAACTGTCAAGCTGGCTCAGCAGAATGAGTGATGTGTTTAAGTTTGATCGCTTTCAAAAGCTCCATGAAACTAGAATAGTTTAATCCAAATGGCCAAAAGCCACTTCTGTATCCAGTTATCAAAACCAAGCTTAACAAAAACTGTCAAGTGCTGAATTGTGTTTTGGAATTGTGCTGCACAGTGATAAAATGATTACCCTTACAAAGAACCTTGCACATAGATTAATAAACATTTTTCCTACCTAACAAATCTAAAGTAGTAATTAAATATCAAAAGGAAGCAGTTCCATTTTTAGCTTATGCGTATACCCGAAGTTTAATTGTTACTTTTGTCTACGTTTTTCCAACAATTCTGTAAAGTGTGCAAGCACAAAAGGTGAGGATTTAACATTAAGCAAAGTCTCACAGACTAAGTTCTCACAAAGCTGCCCTTGTAGAAAAACACTGATTATATAAAATTAATTAATATAATTCTGATCAGTGATTCTCTCTAAGTTTAACTGGAATTTATAATCAGCTACTCTTTGTATTTTTAAATATATGCTTCTGACTTTACTGTGTGCATTAAAAATAGAGCTGAAAGAGTTTTTTAGGGAGCCTTGCTTCAAGCTCTTATCTCTTTAAAAATAAAATAAAGTCAAGACAAGCTTGTGAGAAGAAATATAATTAAAGTCACAGATGAAATTAAAAAGGATGGGAGAAATGAGGACACTGAAGATTTTTCTCTTCTCTCCCCTTTAGAATCCAAAGCACTGGGGGGTAATGAAACAGAAATGGAAGGGAAAAAACTCAAACCACTTCCTTTTTAGTTCATAGAAAACTACCTTAAAATGTTCAATTCAGTGGAAATTTCCATTTCCCAGGCCTTTTGGAGCTCTGCTGAGACTAGGTCTCTCTCATCTCTAGTTTTAGCAAAGAATTACTTAGACATAGAAGTATGAAGATAGAAAAATGTGGTTAACATAGATTTCTCTTATAGGTACTTTGGTCCTATGTTGCCCACATTTTTAGACTATTAATGAGTTTTGTGGAAACTTGCTGTTTTTCTTGTTGAAGTTGATAGGAGTAGAAGAAACTGTTTTCACCTTGAGGGAAAAAAATAAGAAATTTTTTATCTTTTAAGAAGACAGATAAAAGTTGAAAATGTAAATGAGTGTGTCCTGTTAGAAACCAGGGGTTGAATTAAAAACTCTAAACCATATAGTTTTAAAATGCTTTTGTGGAGTGTCATGAAGCTTTAAGAGGGAGCTGACTTTTTCTTGTTTAATGTTTAAATTGTTTCAGAAGAATGAATTTAAAAGGAAACCCAGCTGGTTTTGGGGCACTCTTTTGAAAGTGATGGTGCTTGCTACTGAGAAGAATTCAGCAAATGCATTTTTTTGTTTTGGAAGAAATATTTTACTGTATGTCTATAGAATGAGATGCTTTGTTGTTTTAATATTTCAGTTGCTCTTGAAATTTGATTTTTGGTGGACAGAATGAATGATTTCCCATATTTAAAAGCTAAGAGCAGCAGTTCAAAGTTATTTATTAGCTTTTCTTTTGCTGTTTCGAGTTGTCAGTGATTTCTGGGACTAGCAGGTGAAGGCAAACAAACTTCTGATTTTCCAACTTCTATATTTCTGTTTTCTCAGCCAAGACAGAAAATAGTACACAGATTAGAAGCAGACAATGGTTTTCTGTATGTATATGCCATGAATTGATTTTTCATACTCTTAAGTGGTAGGAATCTTTTAACATTTGGACTTCAGAGAATTACTTCTATAAGAACACCTTCATATTTCACCCTTCTTCAGAGGCTTCACTTAAATTACTCTAATCCAGTCTGCCTGTTTAATTTTTCTTTCCGTGATCGTCTCTTGTGAGAAAATGAGCAATATTTTTGATAAGTACAGTTTCTGAAGTAGGAGATGATGTTTAATTCTTCTGTAGAGAGTAGTCGTCAGAATAGAGGGCAGATTTGTTTCAGCAGGAAGATTTTTTGTTTGTTTCTTTGTTTTATGATTTCTGGTGTTAAAAGAGTTGATAGTGTTGGGGGGTACCTTTATAAAATAGTTGATAAGTGTTAGTAAATGATATGCAACATCAAGGCTTTTAAATGCCAAAACAAGAGTGCAAAGCATTCATAAGTACTGTAGAAGTGAATTTTCTGTCACATGACAGTACCTTCAAGGAACATCATGCCTTGGGCTTTGTGGGGAATTCTGCTGCTACTGGATAAGTTTGAGATGGCTGTGAGGGAAGCCAATAGTATATGAGGCTGAAAGGTCCTTAAAGGGTTATGGATCAAATTCTGGCCAGTGGGCTTGAAATACATCGCTGGGCAAACACATGTAAGTGGTCTATGTTGTTGAAGTGGAGATCAGAGTGAGCAGTAAGTATTTATTATAAATTCTGACAAAGGATTTGACTGTGATATTTGTGAAGTCCCTAAGAGTGTGGTTGGAATAAAGGCTTTCATTCACATTATGAACACACTATTTCATGTTTTTATTAACTGCTAAAGCCTTGCTCAGCCTTCTGGAGTAGAATTGGTGTCAGACTGCATTTGCTGAAATTTATAAATGTCTAAAGAATACATCCAGTGCTGGTATTTTAGAACTTGGCTTATCTCATTTTATTTGTCTTACTCCATGTGTCATATTTACTACTTGCAATAATTTTGCTTTTAGGAACCTCACTGCTTCTCCAATGTTTTTTCAGTAGATAGAAATTCATGGTTTATAGTGCAAACTACATAACAGGAATAAATCACATGTTGGCTTCATTGGCTCTCCAGTCACAGACTGAGCCAGGCTAAAGGATGGTTAACATTTTAAAAAACTTTCTAGTTTTGCCTTTTGTCATTTTGATAGATTTTTGTTTCATTTATTAAAACAAACAGAATCTGAACATTTTTGGAAGACATTTCCTAGGACATCTCTGCCTTGTATTCTATTTGTAAATTCTGAGTTATATAGCTAAGAACTCTTCTCTTGGAAAAACTCTCATCAAGAGGAGGTATTTTGATCAAAATTTTTTAGTAGGTCATACAAAGAAAATATTTTTTTGTTTAAAAGAAGTTTGATTTGTTGTGGCAAATAAATATAAATAGAAAATGCTTTGACAAAAAAACCCGGAAGATTCTTGCAGTTCTATTTGGTAACAGCTGTAACTTATTGAAATAGCAGAAATTAAATAAAAGAAATGGATTGTATTAAATTACGATGCTCTAATGAGATGTCATGAACAAATATAATGGTAGGAAAAATAAAGCATGTAAAATTTCAAATTGAGGCCTAACATTAGATTTTCATAAGTATCTGTAGTGAAAAAATGTAAGGCTTCAAAATATCAATTCTGTTTGCTTTAGAATGAAAAAGATGTTAGAAAAAAAAATGTTTAACGTGACTAATATATGACAATGTTTTTTTCTTCTCCTATGAATCAACTCCATTTTAAATAGCATAGCAACTAAATTGAGTCTGAAATCCCAAGCTGTAGTACTATTTTGTTTGCAATGATTCCAAATTGCTTTGTTTAAAAAAAAAGTTATGATAATAATTTTTTCTTTGTATTTGTATGAAATCATTCTGTATTTTGTGTAAGGAAAAGCCTTTTTCTTGGAAGAAAAGGAAGTTGTATTACAAGACTTCTCTAAAGACTTGTGACATTGCCAGTGTTGGATAACTGGATAATTTTTTATGTTTCTGTGATGTTTCCTGTTCTCAGTTCTGTATGCCAATTAAGCATGTGTCTTAGGAAATATTTAAACCTGTGCCTTGGGCTAACTGAGTGTAAACTTAGGAAAGATCTGTATGAAGCATTGCACACTGTAGGTAGGTATTCTGTCTCTTGGTGCTTCATGCAGTATCATGTAGGTAGACACTTGAGTTGTTTTGCTGCAAAACATGGGAAAGTGGTCAATAAGATGTTATAGCTGGTTATTTATGATGGCTTGTTCCTTAATGAGTTTGTCTGGTATGATATCAGCTTGGGAGTGAATTTTTATTTTAACTAGTTTATTCTGATCCATTGTTTTATAAAAGCATGTTTCACTATATTGTGAGTAATTGCGCTTGAACAAAAAAAGTACATGTCATAAAAGCTCAAATGTTTTGAATGTGTAGAGCACCACCAAAGAACAAATAGGGTTTTTTTTAACTCTTCACCTCCTCTTTGTCTGCCACTTTGTAACCCAAACGTCAATGTAATGGCGGCTTAGATGGCATTTTCAATGAATCAGATTTTCTTGTAGGATCAGAAATTGTAAGTGTAAGTCAGCTATGCAGTAATCGCTTCCAGAAAAAGGATTTCAGTGTGAAAACACAAGAGAAGTACTTTGAAACTAATACTGAGTGATTGTTCTGACTTACTTTTACTTCATGTCTTCATTGTTGTTAATTAAAATAAAATCTTCCCCATGGCACTTGGATGTATCCTGGCAAACATGTTGGTTGTTTTTAATTTTTCCTTTTCTAAAATTTCACTATCTGTCTTCACCTTCTTCTTGCATTTTGAGGGAAAACTGCTTAGAGCAGAGAGTTTGGATTTTTCTTTTCTTTTTTTGGTGGGAGGAACTTGTTTGTTTGTTTTTTTAATTGTAACTCTACAGCATACAGCTCAGTGGAGAATGCTGTTACTTGATCAGAGCTTCTGTGTGTAAATAAGACAGACAATGGCAATAGCAATTGTACAGTTCTGGAACATTTTTGACCTGACATAGAACATGCTTCATCTTTGTTCTCTTTTTAGCTCTGCATCTCTTTTAAAGGCACCTGCCATGTTGAAAAATTAAAAAAAAAAAAAAGAAAAGGAACCAACAGTGGGTTTAGCAGCAGTGAGAGGAATACTCATATGAACTTTTGCAAACATTATTCTGAAAATGCCTTTCTAAATAGACATACCTTTATGAACAGAAACCTGACATTTATAACTATACTAAATAATGCAACAAAAGAAATTTCAAGGTTCATGTGAACCTTTCCACATGCAGACTTTGCAGTATCTTAAATTATTTACCATGTTTGGAAACCATCTCAGTGAATCAGATTATTGAAACACGAAGCAAATATTAACTATTGAGTTACGTGAGAATTTAGAGTTTTTGTCAGAAGGACGATGATGATAATCTTATGTGACTTGTGGTTTTACAAAACAGTGAGGTGAACTATTCCATTTCTACCAAACACAAGCACATGCACTTCATCTAATTTTTGCAAGGCAAGATATGCATCTTTAAATATTTCTACACTGAATTAGAATATCATGGTAGTATTTCTATAACAGGAGAGAAATGAGTAGCTGATTCTCTAAGTCTTATACACCTAAATAAATTCTGTCTTCTTTGAGGAAGAACTTGACCGTGTGGGTGACCTCACAGTGGAACACGTTGCCCAGAGAAGCTGTGGAATCTCCCTTACTGGAGATATTCCAAAACTGTCTGGACATAATCCTGTGCCCTGTGCTCTGGGCTGACCCTGCTTGAGCAGGGAGGTTGGCCCAGATGACCCACTGTGGTCACTTCCATATGTGACCATTCTGTGTTCTTTCATTTGGCCTTTAGCAATATGACTTCTGTACAATGTAGCAAATTTGCGCTAATGTCACATGGAGTTACTAATTTACATACTATTTAATGGTATAGGAACTACCTACCAAGATACAATTTAAGTTTCAGATTTTTTAATTTCTCTTCAATGGCTGACAAAGTTTATCATTCATTGTAGTTTTAAAAGAAATTTACTTTCTACTTTAACTTTACAGGGAGTTGGACTTGGTGATGTGTGTCCCCTCCAACATGAGATATTCTGTGATTCCGTGAGCTTTTATCAACATGAATATCTGGTAAGAATTTTTGGAATATTTAGGGGTTTCTAGTCTGTTGTGGTTTTTTTTCCTATGCAATGGAAAGAATACAGGAGTGCAAAACCTAGGAAAATGTCCCTTCTAGCATAAATTCCAATGTAGCTGCTAATAAGCAGGTATTGGAAATGTTCTTTGTAATTCTTTGAAAGTCTGTCAGTATCCTTGGGGAAGATATAATTTGTAATGGAAAAAACAGTAATATTTATCTCAGACCCTTGTCATCTTGATAGTTAGTCTTTATAATGGAAGTATTAATGCATGTATGCTAAAGCTTAGTGTCAAGGATTAAAATTCAGTTGTACAAACACTTCCCTCCTCATATTTCAGGGATTTGTAGGACAAGGCTGGTTTGCTTACACAGATTTGTTCTCAAAATGAACTGTTCTGGAAATTAAACTAACTTAAGCAATAACCAGACTTTCAGCTGTTGCAGTAGCGTAACCTGAAGTAATTTATTTAAATCTGAAAGAGGTGTCGAGACTCCTTGAGCTGACTGCTGAATTTGGGTCTCTGTAAACATAGCTACTGTACAACTAAGACAACAAACCATACAAATTGCTTTGGGAATAAATATTTAAAGTACCCACATTTTCTTGCTGCTCTGCACTATACTGGATCAAGAAAAAAATATACTATTCAGTTTAGCACCATTTTGTTTGAGGAGGTGTGAAAATCCTGTTCTACATTAAGGAACGTTTGCAAAATAATTCTTTTGATAATGGGTGAAAGTTAAGAAAGGGAAACAAAATCCGAACAACTCTGTTGCTTTTCCAACATCAGACTGTATTTTGAAATAGGATGAACTTGAAATTTCTTTTAACTGATGAATATGTAATTTTTTAAAATGAAATGTAGGCGGCTGAAATTGTTTATATCAGAGTTTAAAGCATTCAGTTCACAATAGAAGATGTAAGACAGCACAATGACCTCCTGAGATTTCTTGGTTTATTTTTTCAGGGAATTAATTTTCTTCAGGATTAGTTCAGATACTGTTGTGCAGGCTGTGTCAGATTCTTAGTGTATTTGCCTGATAGCCATACATACTCTAAATAGGCAAACAAAAAAAAAATAAAACATGACAATCAGTTTGTGAAATGTCAGTTTTAATTTCTTGATTGGCTCACCAAACTCTGATCTCCCAAGGAAGGATAAGAAGAGAAAAAGCAACAGTTATTTTTGACATGCCCCTAGGTGATTATATTTTTCTTCATCAGACAAGAATGTGTGTGCTTGACTGCACAATGCAGAAATTAAAAGCTGCTGCACTCATTTGTAAGGCATGTTTTCTTTTGGGGTTTGTGCCACCATTTAGAATAATCTTTGTCTAGTTCTAGCTGTGATCCTCTCTTGGGGAATCAAGGGGAGTGTGTTTTTATCTGTATTGATGAAGATATAGCTGATCAAAAATACAGTAATGTGTTTGTGCAAAACTGAAAGGAACTTTCAGTGGGCTTTCAATTAAAATTTTCTTGCAATATAATAATACAGGGAGAGGAACAGCACACATGACAAAAGATCCTACTGGAGTAATTTGCTTTTTAGAGCACACTGAGAGAAGTGACTTCATGTTTCAGTGGTGAGCACAGTGTTGCATGTGAGTTAAATGTCAGACCTTGTCCCTGCTGTATTATAAATATCACCTTGCATGTGCCCTGGGGAGCTGCCTGATGCTAGACTGAGGCAGGAACCCTGAGACTGACCTTGGTCACCAAGCAAGATGAAGGTGGGATAAGGGGCTGTTCTTAAAGGAAGAGGAGGAAGCATTTCAAGTTGCCCTCCCCTTTCTTCCTCAGATCCTCAAGTCTGAGTGCCTTGTCTTTACATGCAAGACACTGGGAGTGTGCATGGAGAGCAGCTCTCTGTTCCTGAATCATCTTTATGGTGTGTAACTTCTCCCCAGTGCATGGCAGAGGACAAAATTGACTATCTCCTATGGAATAGCATATCTCCTATGCTTTTCATGCTGGAAGATGAATGTGGACCAAATTTGTCAAACACGATGCCTGACATCGAACTCAAATTTAGGAATTTAAATCAAAATGGCTTTGTTTTCTGGGCATTGAACTTGTAGCAGCTGTCCATTTTGCAGGTGCTTACCTGATTTTCATGGTTTAAGCCCAGCAGGCAACATTCCACGCACAGAATAGCCCTTGGGCCTGTTCAGGTCAGCTTTTCTGGCCATGTTCCCTCCCAGCTTCTTGTGCTTTTCCTCACTGTCAGAGTAAAGGAAAATAAAGAGTCCTTGATTTGGGGTAAGCACTACTGAGCAACAGCTGAAACATCAGTGAGTTATCAATGTTCTAAATCCAACACAAAGTTAATTTTCTTTCTAGTAGCTGGCATGGTGCTATCTCATCCAAAAGCAGGACACTGACTTTAAAATGAGACTGCTATGGTTAAAGTGCTAAATCTGCATCTTTACAATTAATTTCTTAGTATTAAAGTTGGAAAATTCTGGCTGTCTATACAGTAAATTTTTCCGTTCTTCATTTTGTATTTGCACGGTTATGTTAATTAGGGAATTAACAAAAGAAACCATGATAATAAACTCCTCCAACTCAGACATGCGGTACCTAATTCCTGCTTCTCATCTGGCTCATTTATTTATACTTCATTATACTGACCAAATTCATATCAGATACTCTTTCTGAACAGTTTTTCCATTTTGAACTTGATAGAGATAGTTAAGTTTTGTGCTTATTTGTTGGAGGTTTTTATTTTTTAAGGAAAATGAATACAATCTTCTTTGTAGTTCACTAGTTTCCTAATCTTGAAAGCCATATTATCACCACCTTAATATAAACGATATGCTGATTGATTGACTGACAGGCAGAAGTTTTTCTCGTTTGGCTGGAAATGCATTTGCCAGAAATAAGCCATTTTTTGCCAGCCATTTCTTTTCTGAGCACTTTATTCCACTTGAATGTTAAAATATTTGTTTCTGTACCATTATACAGGGAAATAGTTTAGTACTGCTTTCCGCATATTAAAATGCTGCATGTGCAGAACTGCTTGGAGTGAATGATTATGAATATATGTTCAGAGCTGCATATTGAATATCATAATTGAAGTCGGACCCAGATATGTGTAGAATAAAGCTTTCTGCCTGTGTCATGGTGTTATCAGTTATCTGCCTCACCACACAGCAAGCTTTGCAAATAAGATAATTTTATAGCAGTCTACAGCCAAATATTAACAGCTGTCTTTCTGTTGTGCTCAGATTCGGATCTGAGCTTTTAATGCAGCTCTTCTTCTAGAATGCCCTTTATCATCAGGGGAAGGGGAGAGGCAGCTGCTTTGCATTTTTCAGATGTAATGTGGTTTGGGGTTTTACCAAGACTCAAGTCTCTTGATAACAGCAGAGCATACAAGAGTGAAGAGGAGAATGCTTAATATTAAAACAGTAAATAAAACTACAGATAACCTTTGGAAAGGAACACCTGAGTCACATGTAAAATAATATATTTAAAAAGATTACATTTTATTTTTGCTTTTGCTGAATTGCACCAGTTTATGACCTTAAGCCTTATGAGATAAATGTCTGCTCAGCAGGTGTGAGAAATAGTTTCATCACCTGCAGGTGGAAAATTGATTTTTACTTAGTGTAAGGAGATGTGTACTATTTCTTTAAATTTATGGTTGGAAGCAGAACACAACCCCTCATGCTGTACAAAAATCAATTTACCAGAGCAGAAGGAAACTTAAGTGTGTTCTAAACTGTGAAACAGAGTGGAAACAAACAGTTCTGGAGATGGCACTTACTACTGACTGCATTAAGGTTTACTCTACAACTGTAGAGAAAGGCAGCCTTTTTTTTTTTTCCCCCCTGTTCTTTTCATTGTTGATGCATTTCTTTCAGGCCTTGTAGTGCACCTGGATTTATAAAGCAAAACAGCCACTAAATAGTTTGCTTTGCTTTTTCCTCCTAAATCGTTAATCTGATGATTCTGCTTTTTACAGCCAGGAATGCTTCAGTGTCTGGATAGTCTGATGTCAGCTTAAAACAACAGGCAAGGCATCACTTAACTTCAAGTGGTCTTTTTCCTGAGATTTTGGGTCACTGCAATAAGTGATGCCCTCAGGCACCTGAGTGATAGAAACCACCAGGAGTGTGACCCCTGCTGCTTGCTCCCTGATCGAAGCCTGTCATGGTGGCAGCCGGTGGGAGGTTAGTGCCACTAGAGTCAGGGAACCAAAGGATACAGCCTGGCTGCAAGGCAGAGCTGCAATTTCAGCTTTTGTAGATGTAGTTACCACTGTTTGGCCAGTGCAGAAATGAGGGCAATTGCAGCGGTGAGGCCCTCAGTTGTAGATTATATACTTCAAATAGATCACATGGAAACTGAATTTCATCCACAACCCGGATAATCAAACCTTGCTCGGGTACGACAAGAATTGCAGGCACACTTTTGGATTCTGGTTTAGGCAAATTCACGTTACACTGATATTAATGCAAGCAGAGCCAGTTTACCCTTAACTACTGCTACAGATCTGGTAAACCAGTTACAATCAATGACAGTCATGCTACTGATAATGATACATGATAATCCTTCACACCAGACTTTCCGAGAAGTCATGAAATCAGGAAACCCTGTACTTGTTGATGCTGGCCAGGTAAATGCTCCCTTCTGTTACAATATGAAGAAAAAATATTATTTCTATCTGAAATACTAATTGAGCATACCTCTACCAAAATGTATAATGTAATTAGTGGTAAAGTGAGCTGAAGAGGCTTTGTAATTGGATGAACAGCATGAAAGGCCACTATGATACCTGCTCCTCATCCAGTTGTGTTTCAGTTGGTTATGCATTTCTACGTGTGTGTTTTCTGAACAGTGCTTAATTATATCTGGATTTTAACCTATTAAGAAATCCATATTGTAAGCCTTATTCCCACACGATGTGGTGGGATCTGGGGAACGTCCAGGTTAGGTAACTTAAATATAAAATTTTACTTTCTTTTCTGTGAATGTGGGGGGCTTTTTCTTTTTAAAGAAATCCATCAGATCAACCTGAATCATTTAATAGGATCAGTTATCACTGCACATCACACAAATTGGCTTCATGCAAGCCTGGTAACAATTTGGCTGATTTTGTGTGCGTGTGTGTGTGTGTCTGTACAGATAGCCTTTCAGGATGTGATCTGTACATGTTCAGCGTGAGCTGCAGAGTATGCCTTTTTGACAGCTTGGTCATCTCTGAATTCAAAGAAGTACTGTCTTGAGAGAGATTGAAAAATGTGACATTTAATCTTTTCAATAAGAAGTCCTTGTGCATTACCTTTGAGGAAACACTGGGCAGCTTTGGAGTAGCACAGTGTTATTTGAATTTGAGATCCTGAAACCAGCAGCAGGAAAACCACACCATTTTAGTTGTGAAACTAACACTCTACAGCTACTTGATCTACCTAAGAAACAGCATTTAAAATGAATGTTTCATAAATAAAGGATCTGTGGCTATACCACTCAGCCACTTTGTGTTGCAAATTAAAGCCCATATATAAAATTTCAGTTTGCCTTTTTACCGTATACAAGCCTAGTGATAATATCCATCCCCCATACCATCAAAAACCTAAGTCATAACACCAGGATTACTGAATGGTATCCTCTTGGTCAGTGCTTTGTTGTTCAGAATTATCAAGTTTTACTGTGCTGAGGTTCCACATATTAAGCACAGTTTGCACTGGAAAGTAGGTTCTTGGTCTATATGCAGTACCTTTACCCATATTTGTAAAGCATGGTCAGGAAACAAAACAACTTAGTGTGTCACTGAAAAATCAAAAGTGTAGAAGACTGATTATATTAGCAAAATATCTGCTTTGCCTGGATTTTTCCCCTTCTGTTACTGTATTCAAGCTGTGTCTTTGTTGCTGAGCATGAGAGCTAATTTCATTGTTTGATTTTATTTAAAACCTGCACAAATTCTAAATTTATATACTGATTTCTGAGTTAAGCTTTCCTGCTGAAAGTGGAATCCATCCTGTAAACCAAGGATGCAGGACTTAAATCAATTGTCATGCTTTTATACTACCGTGACAGAATTATAGAAAAACACGACTACCCGAAGTCCTGATAGTAAATACCATAAAAAATGGTAACAAAATTAAGGATGTTGAAATCGACAGCTTGGTATTGAACTGTTTTTCTTTCTACTTTCCTATGACAACAATAGTTTTGTGTTGATATTGATAAATATTGATAGTTTGTAGATAGCAAAACTTTGCTGGGGTTAGTAATGCCAGCTTGGGTCAGGGTCTGTGTGTGTGTTAGCACAGGGCCAGGAAGCAGGGCTTTGTTGGCTGGGTTTTGGTGCTTTGAGAACATGGCTGTGGTGCTGTTTGGGCTTCGAAGCGTAGACTGATTTGTTTGGGTCTCAGTCAGTTTGTGTATCTCTGTGCTGCATGTCTTTGTGCTGCTGTGTAGATATGAGGTAATGTGGCTTTTCTGGGGAAATACAGTAAGAATCTTTGCAGAGTCTATTCCTCCATGACCATCTTCATTTATGAAAATGGAATTTAATGCAGGAGTAAAAAATTTTCTTATATTTTTCTGCTAGTATTTTACACATGTGATTGCATATATAAGCAAGCTTATATATACTGGACACTGTTGTGAAGGCTCCTTCACTTGAGCTTAATGTCCTTCCTTGTCTTCTGAAATTATTGTTAACATTTAGTTGACATTGACATCATATAACCTTCTCTATTTTCTCTTCAGATTTGGAAGACACCAGCAGGAATGACATCTTTTAACTTGTAAATAAGTTGTGTCCATATTAAGAAATGCCTCTAAGAAGTTTCTTGGCTTGATTTATAGACTTGACTTCTGCCTTCTCTCTAAAATGTTTGGTTATCCAGTCTCGTGTTCATCCTTATTTGAGTAAAGCTTTTTTTTATATTTCCATGTTACTCTTTCTTTTGAAATTTAGTCTCCACATAACAAAGAACAAAGTCGTATTTTTGATTGACAACAGTAACTTAAAGGGAAACATCCCTTTGAGGGAACCCTTTATATGGGTTCAGTTTATCTACTTTCTCAAGGTTCAGTGGCATTTCTCATAAATGATACAATATTTCTTAAGAGGTTTACCTTGTCAAACATTGTTAAAATGTAAATAAAGTAAATAAAATCGCTTTGAAACCACAGGGTGCCTTTCATAGCATTTTGCCCCAGAAGTGCAAAAATATGAACTTTATTTAAACAGCAGATGTCTTTGAGATTGCAGATAATGATAGTTACATTCCTGTGCTGTTCACTACAGCTTTGTCTGGCTTTAATTTTTGGAGTCAAGGGGCAAAAAGTCATACCTATGGATTTTGTGTTGAGAAGAGGTTCATAAATTATGGATGAAGAGTGACAGTTATTGGTATTTAAAGACATCATTCTTTCAGATGAATATTAATAGGGGTAAAAACCTGAAGGAATTCTGAGTAAAAACTTTCTGAAATAGAGCAACTGAACAAAGATTGCACAGTTAAACAGATAATGCCATTGATACAGATATGATGGATTATTGATCGATGCATTTATGGATATGGATCCATGTTATGCCTGTTCTTTGTACAGGGGAGTGAATCCTCGTAACACAACTCCTTGACTGCTAAGCCAGTCTTCAGAGTTCATTTTCAAAGTGTTCATTCTTATGCAAGCTGCATGAATGAAACCTTTGGGTCTTTAATTTGTGCTATGTGCTCTGTGTTTGAGGCAGGTTTTTGTACTGGTTGGCCAACAAGCTACCAGAACCAGGCAAAAATATACATGTTTGACAAACCAGTTGTTGGAGATGTTTTCTCTAATAAAAGAGGTAAATGTAATATCCAGTCCCAAAAGCTTGCATAAAATCGTTTACGTTTCATAGATGATTAAAAACAGCTGAGATTTTAAATTGGTTTTTTTTAAACTTGATTTTCTTACCAAGGAAGAGCGTAATGAATATATTCTTGATAGAATAAATATGCAACATGCTAAGCAAGGACAGTGGAAGACAAGTGGAAATGTGGAGGGAACATGCAGGATGACAATGAAAGTCAAGAGAAGAAAACTAAATACAGACATAATTTGTGGAAGTGAAATAGGCAAGTCTAGTTGCACCTGGTATCAATTTCTGTTACTTTTTTCTCTCCCCCTCCTTGTGGAATAACTAATGGTTCTGTACCTGCCCAGTCCAAAATGGGAGCTTTGGCTAGATCTGACCCCCTGTCTTAATACAGAGGCTTTTTTACTCATTTTACATGGAATTCTAGGAAAAGGTCTATTCTCTTACACTTCTTTTTTTAGGTTATTTTGTTGCACTGCTGTATCTTTCTACAGGATGTGGGAGGGATCTATATGATTCTGCATAAGGATTTAATGAATTTATAAAGAAATTGCTGAGTTTACCCTTTATTTCTAAACCTTAGTGAAAGGAGTATAATTGATCATTTTAGAATAATTCTGGTTTTGTTCTCAAAGGGTATTGGTTTCAGGTAATTTATTCCTACATAGATCAGCTATTTCTTTTAAAAAAAATTGGTGAATCTTGCATAGTGTATTAGAGATCTGATGTGCAGAGGCTGAAACAGTAATTACAGAGTGACTGTCTGGAGCCTTGTGAGATGATGCCCTTACTGTAAAGCATTCTGTTTTGTCAATAAGCTTACATCAATACTTGGCAGGTCATTTATGCAGCTTTAATGTTTCAGAATATAAACTAGACAAAGTGAGTAATATAAAATTGAAACTGCTTTGCATCTGCAATTGACAAATCCTATTTTGAAAGCATGCATGAACATGAGGATCAAACTTAGCTTTTATCATTTACATTTTTTTCCAATGTGGAAGTGTCTGATCCACTTCTAATTCGCCTGTTGTTGATTTCCTCATTCTTTCCTAATCCCTTGAAGTTGAGATGTCCTCATCATTGGGGAAGAAATTAACAAAATCCCTGACTGGAATGTATGAAGCATCCATTAGGGAAATGTAAAAGGTTAACCTTAATCCCAGCACACAGAGATGTCAGACTAGGAAAAATCAGTATGGAGAATTACCTGGAGGTGGCACAAGGTTAAGGTGGAGCATATATGTATCATAGAAAGTTTGTTTATTCCTAGCAGAATTAATTTTTCTGGATGAGAAGTCAAACAGGCAGAAATGCAGATGTCCACAGGTCCATAGTGGGCAGAGATGGTTTTAGGCTCCAGGTTTCACCTGGCAAACACCAAACTGGAATATTTTAGTGGTTTTGGTATGTCCAAACTAAAAATACGTAAGTGTAGGATTACAGAGATTGTAGGATTACTGTCATCTCTGGATGGATGTACCCTTATCAGTCAGTTATATTTTAAGCTCATTTTCATCCAAATATATTTTGGACTAGTTTCAACAGATTGGTCAAATTGATTCNTGTAAAATCTTGGAAACATTCAGCTTGGACCTTGGTATGACATAAACAGGCATCGTTCTACTGCCTCTCTTGCTCAAGACAGGCATATAACCCCATCCTCTGGAAGTGTTCAAGGNCCAAGGAAGAGCGTAATGAATATATTCTTGATAGAATAAATATGCAGCATGCTAAGCAAGGACAGTGGAAGACAAGTGGAAGTGTGGAGGGAACATGCAGGATGACAATGAAAGTCAAGAGAAGAAAACTAAATACAGACATAATTTGTGGAAGTGAAATAGGCAAGTCTAGTTGCACCTGGTATCAATTTCTGTTACTTTTTTCTCTCCCCCTCCTTGTGGAATAACTAATGGTTCTGTACCTGCCCAGTCCAAAATGGGAGCTTTGGCTAGATCTGACCCCCTGTCTTAATACAGAGGCTTTTTTACTCATTTTACATGGAATTCTAGGAAAAGGTCTATTCTCTTACACTTCTTTTTTTAGGTTATTTTGTTGCACTGCTGTATCTTTCTACAGGATGTGGGAGGGATCTATATGATTCTGCATAAGGATTTAATGAATTTATAAAGAAATTGCTGAGTTTACCCTTTATTTCTAAACCTTAGTGAAAGGAGTATAATTGATCATTTTAGAATAATTCTGGTTTTGTTCTCAAAGGGTATTGGTTTCAGGTAATTTATTCCTACATAGATCAGCTATTTCTTTTAAAAAAAATTGGTGAATCTTGCATAGTGTATTAGAGATCTGATGTGCAGAGGCTGAAACAGTAATTACAGAGTGACTGTCTGGAGCCTTGTGAGATGATGCCCTTACTGTAAAGCATTCTGTTTTGTCAATAAGCTTACATCAATACTTGGCAGGTCATTTATGCAGCTTTAATGTTTCAGAATATAAACTAGACAAAGTGAGTAATATAAAATTGAAACTGCTTTGCATCTGCAATTGACAAATCCTATTTTGAAAGCATGCATGAACATGAGGATCAAACTTAGCTTTTATCATTTACATTTTTTTCCAATGTGGAAGTGTCTGATCCACTTCTAATTCGCCTGTTGTTGATTTCCTCATTCTTTCCTAATCCCTTGAAGTTGAGATGTCCTCATCATTGGGGAAGAAATTAACAAAATCCCTGACTGGAATGTATGAAGCATCCATTAGGGAAATGTAAAAGGTTAACCTTAATCCCAGCACACAGAGATGTCAGACTAGGAAAAATCAGTATGGAGAATTACCTGGAGGTGGCACAAGGTTAAGGTGGAGCATATATGTATCATAGAAAGTTTGTTTATTCCTAGCAGAATTAATTTTTCTGGATGAGAAGTCAAACAGGCAGAAATGCAGATGTCCACAGGTCCATAGTGGGCAGAGATGGTTTTAGGCTCCAGGTTTCACCTGGCAAACACCAAACTGGAATATTTTAGTGGTTTTGGTATGTCCAAACTAAAAATACGTAAGTGTAGGATTACAGAGATTGTAGGATTACTGTCATCTCTGGATGGATGTACCCTTATCAGTCAGTTATATTTTAAGCTCATTTTCATCCAAATATATTTTGGACTAGTTTCAACAGATTGGTCAAATTGATTCTGAAGAAGGCTGTTCCCTCTTTCCTTATCTGATAGTGCAAGATGTTTTAACCCTTCAAATTGGAGTCATTCAGCCGACTTCAAATTTAACATGCGTTGGTACAAGACTATATTGTAGTATGTGCATTAATTGTCTAATTTCCAGATCTAAATATTGTGGGCCCTATGATTGTGATGTCTATTAGTGTCTTAAATGAATGAATTTTATATATATATATATATATATATATATATAAAAATAATAATTGTAAAATCTTGGAAACATTCAGCTTGGACCTTGGTATGACATAAACAGGCATCGTTCTACTGCCTCTCTTGCTCAAGACAGGCATATAACCCCATCCTCTGGAAGTGTTCAAGGCCAGGCTGGGGCTTTGGGCAACCTGATCTGGTGGAAGATGTCCCTGCATATGGCAAGGAGGTGGAACCAGGTATTCTTTAAGGTACCTTTCAACCCAAATCATTCTAGCATTCTATATTACCGCGTGCTTGCTTCTAGCAGATTCCTAGGGTAAAGTTTAATTCCAGGACACTTGGGTGTTCTCCAAAGGATTTGCACTGGTGTGTGATTTTGTCTAAAATCTGTTCTGAAGTCATTCTATTTTGTGCTCAACATTTCCATGTACGTTTTTAATATGTAAACGGTCCTGCATTAGCCGGATGTGTGCTGCTGGAGCTGGCACAACAAAATGTGAATTTGCTGAAAGGAACTCAGGAAAAAAAACCGTATCAAAAGAGATTGGAGATTTGAAGAGACCAATTAGTGGGGGAAGATTAAATGGTCTCATTGTACCCTTTTCATGCAGGCAAAATTCAATGGAAGATTATGTATTTGGTTTTGGAGGGAGGGAGGGGCCCAACTAAAAAAGGGAGACATAATCAGGGAAATAGTAACTGAAGGGATACGATAATCATCTCAAAGGCATGAATAGAGAAAAAATTTAAAATGGAGCTCAGAGAATAAAAAAAAAGAAATAAGGGTAAATTAACTACAGAAAAGTAACTTTTTAAAAAAAGAAGAAATAAGAAGAGAAATAAAAGGAGAAGAAAAAAGGTAAATGAAAATCAAATTCTTTAGGATGTGGAATGGCCACCCCAGTAATGCTGCATTGCTGGGATAATTTAAGGTCTAATTATTCCAAGCATTAAAAATATGAAGGCTAGAAAAGACAAGCATTTTGAAAGAATTTTGTAATGCACCATAGGTGTTCTTATCTCTGATCTGTGTGTGTGTATTTGTGCAAGAATGAGTGCAGTGATACTTGAAAAAGATAGGTCCTGTGTGTGGGGTTGTTGTCTGCTAATTTAAATGTTTGACTTAGGAACACCTACAAGGTGGAAGTGCAAGGTTTTGCCCTCATCCTCGTTCTGGTGCTCTGTATTTCATTCATATTTTTGGGTGCTCCATGCATTTCAGCTCACTTTCAGTCAGCTTTTCAGTAAGAACTCATTCCATTTGGGTGTACATCTATAAACACATGGCCCATCCAGGCAACTGTGGGCTTTCACTGTGAGATTGTTCTTCCATACATAAAATTACAAACATGCCAAGCTTGAAATATTTAAAGGAGTTTGGCTATTATTTTTCCTTTGGAGTTTTTTGTTCATTTGTTTTTGTTTGGCTGGTTCGGTTTGGTGTTGGGTTTGTTTTTTATTGTTAGTTTGGTTTTTTGTGTGTGTGTTTTGTAGTTATCTGAAAATAATTTTTGTTTCCAGTGTGTTATTGAACTTTTAATCTCTACTTACCAAAAAGCATATCAGAAAGTACTTTCTGTGACCTTGCTTATGTGAGCTGTTTGCTTTTATTACTCTATGCTATGTTTACTTCATCATGTAAGTCTTTGACTACACTAGGATTTTTTAGATGTTTTGCTTCATTTTATATACTGCCTGTAGATAGTTCTTTCTACAAGAAGATGCAAATTTCCCTCGTGGAGCAACAAAAAGAAAGTCAGCATCAATAATACAGTAACTGGTTTTTAGATTTGCATACCAGCTCATGGGTTTTTGGGGCTTTAGATTAGTTCATTACTTCTGTCTCTTTCCTGAATGTTGACTTTTTGGTTAGACCTTGTTTACCACTACTAATATGTCCCATGATTGATTGAATCACCTTATCAGCCTTTCTGATTTGGCTTTTCCCATTTCCTTTAGGGTGTACCTTCCCTTTTAGAAAGAGGCTATGGGGGAAAATCAGAACTAATGCAGAACTCTGAGTGTTTTTTCCTGTGCGAAGCTGGATAGAAATGCCATTTTCTGTCCATGAAATTACTCTGAGAACTGTCACCTTTTCTTTGTCTGTATAGAACAGCTTCTTCAGATACATACATGTTGCCACATTTAGACAGAAAAAAAGTATATTTTGGCAAAGAGGTAATTTTGATTTTAAAAATGATCATGCTTTCAAATTTTCTTGCTGCTGCTCTGTGTACGAAGGGTAAGGATTTAAATTCTAATGCTCGGTAATTTTGTAATGGGTTGCATCTAATTTTGTTTATATTTCAATCTGCTACAGACAAAAGTTTTATCTTTTCTTCATCTGTGATGGCATCTGCAATTTTCTTTCGCAAGGAAAAGGTAAAAAAACCCCAACAACAAAATGCCACCCCANGGAAATTCCCCAAGTGGGATAAGGGACAAAAAAACCCTTGGAAAAATAAAGGCAGTCAACTGATCTGAAATATGACTGAACTGTGGCTAAACAACTTAACTGAAAATTCATACTTTGATAGGTTTTTCTAAAAACCTGCTTATTCAATGTTTATTAGTCTTAACACCCTTATAAATAAAAGCTGACTTACTAATATATTGCTAAAATTGGTTTTCTATATCATACTTGCTCTTTTCAATTGCTGACTTGTGATTAAAAGGTTTAATGATGAGGGTCTTTATTTCATTACTGTTTCATTATTTCTGTGTTTTCATATCCTTTTCAAAAGTTTGTGTTAAACACTGATGAGTAACAGATGAACCTACTTTTTATAATCCTGGTCTCTTACCTGGTGTTCCAAGTGACATCAAGCCATGCAGCTTAGCAGTTGATTATATTTGTGCTTGCACTTACTGCCATGTGAAGAACATCTGCTATAAAAAGGAGCCTGAGAAAGAGAGTGTCAGGAAGTGAAATACTGTAAGAATTAAAATTGGCGCTGTCTTTCATCAGTGCTGAGACTGTCAGAAGTTGCACGAGCCAGCCCTAACCATCCACAGCAGGCAGTCTGATGCCAGCCTGCTGTTAAACAACCAACATTTAACAAGAAATAGCCTGTAGGTGTAATGTGTGGCTTAAAACGTTGTGTTAAGCATCATTAGAACCGAGTCTCCTTAGAGTTGTATTACAAAAGTCCTTTCTCTTTCTGTAATAAAACATTTCTCTCTGACTGTTTCAATTAAGGTTCTAACAATACAAACACAGTGCCTCCTAATTCAGTACCACGTTGGAGAACCACTGTTACTGTCAAGTTGTAAAGGCAAATAGAACAAGCAGTCTTTACAAACCCGTCTAGCCAGCAAATGAGAGGCAGAAGATGGCTATATTTGCCTGGTTTTCTTCAGTCTGACATCCCTGTTAAGTTTTATATTTGCAAATATTTCAGTGCCTGTGGTTCAGCGTTTATGTCAGCTGCAATCCCCTCTATGTAAGTCGTTGGCACCAAGGTTTAGGACTCTCAGAAGATGAGATGCTTGAGCACACCGGCTGAATCTGTATGATTAAGTGATGCTCAGTTGTGATGTCGATGCTGTGAAGTATTCACTTGCCTGGAGAAAAAATAGATAGTAAAGGTATGTTTGGGCAATGTACCAGCAGCCTCATTGTGTTTGGGTTGAATCAAGTTCTTCCTAACATTTTTTGGCTCTGTTTTGGAAATATATTTCTACCACACAATGTCTGCCCATGTGGAGTCCCACAGACTTCCTTCTCATTGGTGAAGCTTTCAACACTGGAAACTTCATCATTTGACGCAGTGGCCGAAAGGAACAAGCCCAATTGCGTTATCCTGGATGTCAGGTACTAAATTATAAGCACAAAGAGGGATTGAATCAGTATGCTAGCATATTAGGAGCTTTAAGACAACCTTGACAGATGAGAATTCTGAAGAGCTTTTTAGTTCTCTTGGATCCTGGAGACACTATGAAAGTCCTAAAAATGGGGATAAAACATTTGGTAGAAGGAAGTAAAACCTATACACTTGATCTGGTGTACTTAAAAGGAAGAACACACTTTATGGAAGCAAAGAGATATTTTCTTGTACTGTAAATAAAAAAAAATGTTGCAAGTAAGGTAAAGCACTGTCAGCAGTGGGTGCTAAATGCTTATAGCAGGGGAAGGCTGTTATGTTGTACTCAGTGAAAAATGATTGCTCTTCAAACTATTTTTGATTATACCTTTTGCAAATGAATCAGTGGTTTTTTTAAGCCATATGAGCCACTACCAGTTACTACTGATGTATTTATGAGTTTTCAGCTTTTGAAATTGAATACCCCCAAACCCACCGTTTCACACATGAACCCTGCAGAATTAACCCATGAGGTTTCTTTGAGTTCCAGCCCAGCTCTTGTGAGAAGAGTAATGAATAAGGAGAATTTCAAATAAAACCAAACGTAAATTACTTTTGAAAGGCTTTGTCATTGGTGGTTCAGGAATGGTGATGTGTGTTGACCTAACATATCCCTGTTTTTAGGGAGTGCTGCCCTGTCTCCTGGAGGCATAAGGCTTCTGAAAGGGCTCCTCCTACTGAGGAGGCCTTAATGCTCCTTAATACGCAGGGGTAATTACATGGAAAAATGTTAATATGTAGCAGTGGATCTTCTCAAAATAGGGTATCAATGGGTTCCAATAAGCATCTATGGAATGTGTTATTTGTCATTTTTATAGACTATGTAGTCAATGACACCCTTTTAATACAAACTTCGGTGCTGCCGCAAGTTGGTGATTGTACAATACTTTATGCAGGTTTTGGTGACTATATTTTTTCTTTATTATGAAAAAAAAGCTGTTAAAAGAACTTTTTGGGCTTTTTAATATGTATAATTTTCATTTTAGGCAGTGTGGCATAGGTTTAATTATGGTTACACTGAAGTCTTTTATAGTGTCTCTTAAAATGGAAATAATATTGTTGTGAGAATGAAAGGCATCATATACCCACAACAGGTTTCACTGCAGACTATAGCAAGTGGTTTAGATCATGTTATTAGAAGCTGAAAGTATATTGATTTCTCATGGTCCCAGAAGGGCCATGCATTTTCTCCTGTTCTAAGTAAAAATAAACCAATAAATGGCTGCATTGATGATGCTATCACTGGGTAGCAGCAATATGTTTCTTAATGTCTTAGGCCTCAAACACGCAATCCCTTACTCGTATGTTTTACTCTAGGCAACTTCACGGGGCCATTAGACTCAATTGGGTCATTTGTCTCAGAAATGAATTCACTAAAATCAGACTTGGTTCAAGTCACACATTCGCTTCTGAATGGATGTGAATTTGCTGTGTGCTGTGAAAGCCCAACCCGGAGGAAGATATTTAAAACTATTGCAAGCAGTGCAAATTGCAGTACAGCGCCTCACTCCCAGTGAGTTTTAGACTGTCTTCATTATTA
This sequence comes from Edolisoma coerulescens, assembly GCA_013397115.1. Taxonomy (NCBI): domain Eukaryota; kingdom Metazoa; phylum Chordata; class Aves; order Passeriformes; family Campephagidae; genus Edolisoma; species Edolisoma coerulescens. The sequence goes on from VWZW01006573.1 coordinate 57,963, forward strand.
AGAAGATTTATTTTTCATCTTTTATAGCAAGGTAAGTGATATATGCCAACACTGCAAAAATCACAGCATAGGTAAGACAAAGTAGTTTCTTCCATTAGTTACTTAGTCTGTCATAACCCTATATTTCACTCCTTCCAGCCCTCATTCCCTCCATATCGCTGACCTTGTTTAGTCTTCCATGTGAAAAACTAGAGCATGGTGCCTCCCCTGGGATTTCATAATGGGGCAGATAGCATTTCTTTGGCGCTGAAGATAAGTAGTGAAAAGTCTATAAGAGAAACTGGAGTCAATTGTGTAGATTATTTTTATGTATTTATTTAAATTTAATTTGGTGTCACTAGATTTGTGTGAAAAGGTCTCAAAACATGTATGGAAACAATCTGTTTTCACTTCAAGGACCCTTAACTATAGAAATATGGAATGTCTTTTTTGTCACTGGCAGTTTTTGCTTGTATCAGTCCATCCTGTGATATAGGTAGTAAGAGCTAAATAGAGAGGCTGCAACTTCATTTATAGCTTTTTATTTTACTCCAATATATTTTCCAAATTACCTGGCAGTATTGCATCAAGGATGCTCTAATGGTTCTTGATTTATTAAGAAGTTTTGGGTGGGTGTGAAGGCCAAAACCCCATCTACCTACAGGTCTGCCAAAGGATCTTGATTAGAATTCCCAAAATCAGGAATCAGAGAACAGACAGAAAGAATAAATAGCTGTGCAGGATGTATTCCTTTCTGCTTCAGGCTGTGACCAAGCAATTTATTGACTGATGAAGATTTCTAACCTACCAGTGTGACTGGAACTCTCCCACTTGGCAGTAATTGAAATCTAACTCTCAGATAAGACCTCTGGACACCATATGGTGCTTTGTCAATCTTATTACATCGGGTAAAAAAAAAGAATCACCTTTAGATTCCAGAGCTGTCAGAAAGAGCAGTTCCTCCCAGCATGAGTGTCAGCTGGTGAGACAAACACAGGAGTTGTACTCCCTGCTCAGAAGGCTTGAACATAATAGATGTGTGCTTTGTGTGCAGGCAGCAGAAAGGAGATGACCTTCTTCCCTCAGATGCAGAAAGAAAAGATGTGGTGAGGAAAGAAGGGGAAGAGTTTATCATACTGAGCATTCCCTTAGGTATTTGTAGCCAGGAGATCTCTGTGACCCTATAGGTCCAAACCCACCAAACTTACTCTGACTAGAGAAGAAAAAGTGTTAAGTAGGCTTGCATCTGAAACAACAACTTAAGAATTGTGCTTTGGAGCTAGGAATAATCTCAGCACAGGTGCACTGGGCATTTGATTGCCTGTGCATTCAATAGTTAAGGGCCAGATTAATTTCTGCAGATGAAATAGAGATAAAATCATGTGGCATCCATCCTGGATATCCTTTTTTCCTTACTGAGTTTCTTCCATCTATAAATGAATAAATAATAGGAGTAAAATTCACCTGGACCATTCACATGTCACCTTTCTTTGGGCTCCTGAACATCTGTGTTCATTAGTGGATCTAAGCCCTGCAAGGGGTGTCGTCATCAACAATCAGTTGAAGACTGAACCTGTTACTTTTTTTCTAGACCCTGATGGTTGGTGGCAGATGAGTAGGAGGATGCATAAGTCTCACCTGTGCTCCATCTCTCTCTCCTGTAAAAAATACAGCCTGAGCTTACAGTTGACAATGCAGAAGTGACCTCTATTTGTGGAATTTTATTTTCAGATACTCTTAGCCCTCAATTCACTGAATTATTCATGCTGATGATCAGAATGGTCACAATTAAAATGTCTTAAAATAGATCTTATAGCATAGTCACAAAAAAAAAAAAAGGAAGCTTGAACATATATGTCCTTAATTAAGACTTTCCAGACGAACGGATGTTTTAGAATGAAAGGCAAACCATATTTTAATTTTCTAATTCACATTTAGTTATGTAGGGGAAAAAAAAATAGGTTTTTAAGGGGCTACAGGCACTGATATCAATTAGAAAAAATACCATCTTAATAATTAAAATATTAATTTAAAATTAAAATTGAAAATACCATACTTAAGAATTCTAAGGCCTCAATTCTCCAAACAGGTCCATGGACTTTAGTGTCCACTTAAAATTGGTAGTATTTATGCACAGATGTATTGTAAACAATAAGGTTTGCAGAAAAGCAGCAGAAAGATCTTAAATATTCTACTTGCATGGCTTGTATCTTCCCTGTAGAGTCTGACAACAGTGATCATAATAGTTTGTGGTGAATGTTAAACGGTGACTCCATGTCAAAACTTTAAATAGGACACAGAAATCTTCCTTACATTTTCTCTTTATGTGTTCATATATTGATTGACTGAGACATTTTCAGAAGTGTCCCTACTTCGCTGTGTCAGCCAGAGGTTCAACGAAAAGCTAAGCTAAAAAAAGTCTTGACAGAAAGTGTCTTATTAACTCCTCACTAACCTACTAAGAGGTGTTCTTAAAGTGATGCTCTTATCCAACAAAAAACTTTCTTCAATTGAATTATTTTGTGCATAAATCTACTTTCATGGAAACAAAAATGGTCTTTTTTTTTTTTTTAAGTCATCTTGAGTGCATATTTAGGTTAGACAAAGAAGAGAAACCTGCAGTTGTCCCCACTCACTGTGCTTTGGTTTGTGTTATGTAGCTGTCTCAGCCTGTGAGAACTGGATTCCTTTGGCATGAACCTAAACTGGAAGATGCAGTCCAGGAGTGCATCTAGCATGCCACAGCCACTAAGTGGGATTCAGTCCATGGAACCAACTTAGAGGTAGTCTGGAGTGAAAAAAAGCCAAAAAAAAAAAAAATCTGCCCCCATAAATACAAAGCAAAATGAAAGGAGTGTTCCTGAGTACTCACCGATGTTCTCTTCAGAAATTATTTTTCTGGACTTCACTGTTTGCTGATGTGGGGAGAGCTATTGATGACTGAAAGGATTTACTGCATATGACAGCTCTGTGATCAGTTTATTTTCATGCCAGAACTAACACCAAAAGAGACATTTAGCCTGAACTGGAGTTTCTGTCTTGAGATGGCATGGTCATGGTATTTGGCAGCTGTGGCAGAGGAAGGGTACCAGGAAGGCATGTGTGTGAAATTAGCATTAAACTTCCAATTTCCTTGCCTTCAAGTCTGTGAAAGTGTCTGTAAAATCCTTGATGATTCTACAACGACTTTTAAAAAATATTTGTTCACCTGCCATACTTTGTTCCATTTACATTTCCTTCAGCTGAGCAATGTAATTTTAAGTGCTGTCCTAGAGAAGAGAGATTGCTCTTCATGAAGGAGATTGTATCAGTCAACAGCAATTTTCTTGCAGATAAAATTTTCTAAACCAATCTTACACAAATTTTCTTTCATTGCAAAAAAAATATCTGATGGAAAAAAGTATTCTCTGAGACAACATAATTATCCTATGGCAAAATAGTATGTACATGATTTATGCAATGATTGCACATAGCATAACTTTCTTTTTACTTTAATGAATGGAGACATAAAATGTCATATTTATGAAAGAATATTTTAAAACACTCTTGGTATCAGCTCAGTATTAGTTTTCTCAGTATATATAGGCCAAGTTTTCCCTTAAGCATGTCAGTCACCATCAGAAACAAAATCAGGAAGATTGCCGGGGACACATTTCAAGAGCAGATCATTTAAAACTCAAAAAAGAAAAGTCAACAACACAAATCCACACCTCCCACTTGTTTTAAAAATGTCTCTTCAAAGTATAATTTTATAGATGTAACTTTTGAGGAGAAAACAAATTTCTCAAAGAGAGATGGTCCAATTTGTGAGTGACTGGAATGGTCGATGGCTCAAAACATTTCTTCTGTGTGTGTGTGTGAGGGGAAGGGGCAGGCTGGGTCTTGCTCTGGTGAGGATATGCTCTGCTCCATATGTGCCCCCACACCCCAGGACTGTATCCCAGCTCGGCAGTGGCTGCCAATCCCTGGCACAGCAGAAGCAATGCTCCACACCCACCCCTGGAGCCCGTAACCCAGATCCTGGGTGGCCAAATGACCAGAAGTCCCACCTGGGAGAAGGGCCCAGGAAGGCCAAGGGGTATTTAAAGCAGAAGCAGGGCAGGCAAATGTCTTGACCCTACCTCCTCTTGGAATTTCTATCAGATGAACACTTTTGGAACCAGGACTGGTAGTTATGTTTTCTTCTTTTGTATCTCTCTGTCTTTTTCTCCTTCTAATTCCTTCTTCTTGGAATTTTTGAGTAACTTAAAATCGAGCTGGCTTAGAGTGTGCAGAGTTGAATGGGTTCAGTTTATACTTTAAGAAGTGTTACATGTTGGCTGAATGCCTCTCTAACCCCTTTGCCAAAGTTCTCTGATTTTCTGGGGTTGCCAGAAAAGTTTTTTGTTTTTTTGACCCTTTGAGAATATCTTGTTGGTATTTCTCCCGTGTGTCTAACTCCATACATGAACAACTGTAAAGCCCTTTTAAAAGTTTCATCAAGTGAGGTTTTTGGTGCCTTGCACAGATATGGAGGAGATTAAAACTGTACCTGTTTAAATGTATTGTGGTTTATTTCTTTTCTTTCAGGAACATGAGATAAACTGGGAATAAGAACAGTATCTTTGTATCTTTGTTGTAGTAGTCATGCACACTCTCACCTACATATATTGTTATGCTAGGGCTTGTTGCTCCATTTTCCTTAGGATTATCTTGTAGGAATGCATGGTCATGCAGCTCAAGGGCTGAAATAACTATGAGCCACCTGATAACACCTATCTGAGACATTGTTAGAAAGTAATATTTTAGTACAAGTTCATGGAACATTAAATCTCAGACAAAGAAAAAAAAGCTGACAAATAAGGTGTTATTTCCTGGAATTACAGATGGAAACAAATTCTTACCAACTGTGGTGAAGCATTGTTGCTTCAAAGACAATTATTGTCTTTTTTTGTTGTTTAAAAGAGAAATGCAGGAATTTGCTTTTACAGCAATTAGTGGTGATGCATGGAGTGAACTGCTGGGTACTCATGACTTATCTGGATAGACAGGGCTGTCCCCTGCTAATCACAATGAATATTGGCCTGTCCATAAAGAGCAAGGAGTGATATCAAAGAGAACAGTCAGCTATTACCAGGGCAAACTCTTGGCCATGAGCTTCTGTGGATGATAATAGGAAAAGACAGAGATGAAATTAAAAGCAGTGTTAACTACCCAGGGGGCAGAAAAACAAGCAGTTATTTCTTTGCATTACTTGTGTATTGTACTTGTGCATTGAGATGATGTTTTTTGGTATTATTATTATATGGATTTTTTGAATGTAGAAAATGCTATGGAATTATTTTTATATGGTAGCAGTTGTATGAAGTATCTGGCTCAGGCAACACAGAGAACAATCACCACATTGAGTCTAGATGGGGGGAGGAGGGTTTAAACTGTATAGTCATTTGCTTTAGTAGGTAAAAATGTTTTCTCTTTGCTAAGGTGTGACCAGTGCAGGTTATGTCCTCCAGGGAGTGTTTCAATGAGCAGACTTTTTCTTTCTGGTAAGTCAGTAGAACCTCTCTTGTCCTTACCAAAAAATTCCCATGTAAAGGACGTTGGGTACCACTGATGTGAGGTTTCTGTTTCACACAAATTCCTCTGATACTGTGGAGGCTGTTGAGAGCTTCCTCCTTCCTTATTGATGTTATTGTGCTGTGGAGAGCATTGCAGAAAACTTCCTGACCTCTGCACAGATCCTCAGGGATCCATTTTGGTTTAGGGAATTAATTGCCTTTTTTTCTCTGAGGGGACATCTTTGCAGGTACAGTTTCTTGAAGTATATCTGCATTGCAGTCCTACTGTAACTACTGCTGCTTTGGAAAGGCTTAGCTTGCCTTAAAAAAAGCATCTTGGGGGTTTTTTTTGCCAGTACAGAAAGCCTGACCCTGGGCAGGGGGTATTGCAACCTTTGCTGAGTTTTTTTACTGTCACAGATACTCTGCTAGCAGAACCTGAGCTGCCTTGGAGTAACTGGGTTAGGGATGTCTGTAGTGCTATGACTGCAGTGTAGATGTGTCTCAAGGAGCAGCCTGTCACATGTAGGTGGTGATAAAGTTTGAGGAAGAGCTGCTGCTGGGTAAAGATTAGAAGGATATAATAGTTTACTAGGTCACAGATTAGTAGAATGGTTTGGATTGAAATGGACCATAAAGATCACCTTGTTCCAATGCTCTGCTGTAGGCAGAGACATCTTCCACTAGACCAGGATGCTCAGAGCTCCACCCAGCCTGGCCTTGAACACTTCCAGAGATAGGGCATCCACAACATCTCTGGGCAATGCTGTTCCAGTGCCTTGCTACCCACTCAGTAAAGAATTTTTTTCCTTAATATCCAATCTAAACCTACTCTCTTTCAATTTGAAACCACTCCCCCACATCCTGTCACTTTTTGCTCTTGCAAAAAGTCCCTCTCCATCTTTATTACAGGTTCCCTTCAGGGACTGGAAGGTAAGAGTTAGGTCACCTTCTCTTTTCCAGACTGGATGAACCCAATTCTCCCAGCCTTTCTTCATAGGAACTGTGCTCCTTCCCTTTGATCATCTTGGTGGCCTCCTCTGGACTCAGTCTGACAGGTCCATGTCCTTCCCTTGCTGGGACCCCAGAGCTGGAAGCAGCTGTGCAGGTGGGGTCTCACCAGAGCAGAGGGGCAGAATCTCCTCCCTCCCCTGCTGCCCACGGTGCTCTGGATGCAGCCCAGGACACGTTTGTCTCTCTGGGCTGTGAGTGCCATGGCCAGGGCATGTCCAGCCTCTCCTCCACCAGCACCCCAGAGTCCTTCTGGGCAGGGCTGCTCTCCATCTGCTCATCCCACAGCCTGGATTGATGTCAGGGGTTGAATGTTTGTCTCTGTTAAGTAAAAGCTCTCCTAAACCTCAAGCCACAAAATTCAAGAGCAGGTAGAACTGGTAGTTATTATTAGTCCTGAGAAACTCTTGCTGTATTGGGGTCAGGTGGGGAGGAAGCAGAAATCTGTAGAAGGTGGTGTGATGGGGGGGGGAAAGAAGGACAAAATAAGGACCTGATAAGAGCGAAAGCATTAAAACATATGTTTTGCTTCTGAATCTCATTTTCTTTCATTTAAATGCCTTTATAAACTTATTTGTTGCAAAAGCCTATTTCCACATTTTTGTGTACAAGGAAAATGTAGTATTTCCCAGTTGTTTTTGTATGTATTTAGCTCCCCCAAAAGCTCAGGGGCGTGGTGACATTTTCAAATTATTTTCTTTCAAATCACAGCTGAAATTTCACCTCTTCCTTAAGATTTTTCTGTAAAATAATGACTAACCTTTAGGAACTTAATTCCTTGGTATATTATATAATTTTATTTGTTTTAAATCCTTAAGCTCTTCCACATGTTATAAAATGTAGAGGTTATTTTTTAGCAAAGTAGCATTTCCTTTCGTAAATACTGAATATTTCTACTGTGAGGAAGTCCTTTAAGTTCCAAAAGTAGCTCAAATTTGGCTCCATTATTGGTGAGAGTATAAGAAAATGTTGTGGACAGAAGACTGATGGCATTTTCAAGGGTTTGTGATGAATGAGTTGAGTCAGCTCGAGTCCTATTGCACTGCACATCACCAATGCCACCATCCTTCCTATACTTTCAACGAAAAGATGTTTCTTCTTGGAGATGGTCTCCTTGCTTCTGCATTTATGTAAAACTCTTTGTGCTCAACGGTGGCCTCTTGTGGAGCCTTTTCTGTTAGCTTACCTGTATGAGGCTGGTTAACCTTGGGCCAGACTTAGTTTTTCTATGCTTCAGCTTTTTTTTTCCTATGAAAGGAGAAAAATAAATGTCCTCAAACTCCAGGCCTCTATTAATGTTGGAAAGAACTGGTTTGCTAAAGGCAGTGATGTTGAGGTGATAGCAATGAGGGTGAGAAGAGGTAAGGATATGGGCTACTGCAACTCCAAATCTCTGTTCCTTTTATCCTAAAAACATTACAATAAATAAAAGTTAAAATTAGGCCCGTGGGCTGCATGAGGGTACTCAGATATGCAAGGGCTCAGAGTCTGGTTCACAAATCCAGAACACTGTGACTATGTTTTCTAACTCAAGAAATATTTTCTTTCTGCAAAGCTGTAAGTTTGTGCAGCTGACTTGTGAATGCTAAAATAATAATGTAAGTAGACAACCCATTTTTTGGCCACGTTCTTTGAGAACAGTTGTTCTGTTAAATGAAGTTTATTAAAAGTGAGTGGTTTGCCAGAAGTTGTCTTCTTCTGGCAAACAAGAACCATAAGCACAGAAAGCCAGCAGCACATCTGTAACTCCTTTGACCCTCACCAGTTACTAAACCAGTGTATCTTCTTCAGGCTATCTTATCCTTTCAATTTGATTTAAGCCGGTAATGTCACTGACATATGCCTACATATCATGTTGTTTGAAAGAAAGTGTCTTCAGGAGAAAAGATGTTTTGCTGTGGTTGAGAGACTGTGTTCATATTTCAGAGGACAGTTTGTTCATCTCTAGTCTTGTGGCCTTAACTCATGCACTTGATTGGAACCTTGATGATATCCTTGGTTTCATCCTCAGATGCAAGAAATCTGCTGAAGCTAGAAATTCTTCCTATGAACAGCCCCAAGCTCTTAATTTTTTTCATTTTATTTATTCAGAAAGCGATGAAAAGCACCTACATCGCAAACCAAACTTCAATATGTGTCTACTGGGGGACAAAAAAAACCCACTCAGTACCAGAAACTGCTGGAGAGAAAAAGGTATCTGTGTGTTGCTTCTGGTTTTGGCCTCCCTTGTGAAAAACAGAAGCTACTGTTGCTGCCAGATGGAGGTGTTTGTTCTTGCCTGCTGGATGAGAGGCTGCTGCAGGATAGGGCATCTCATTTTTCTGCCATTGCAAATTTGGTACAAGGCAATTGAAATACAGAATAAATGTAAGAGCTGACTGAGTTTTTCTGAAGACTGCCATGTAGAATGGTAGGCTAGTATACCTGCTTATTCTGGACTATACTTTTTCTCTGTCCTAATTAAACCAAAATAAATTCATAAAAAATACCCCGATTTATAGGATTTGATGGCAAACATGAATTTGCAGCTGCTTTAAGATGGTGGCTGTCACTTCATCTGGAATACAGCATGCAGAAGGGCTGCATATAAATAGTGCTGCACCCAGACAACATTTCACAAAAGCAAGTGCTCCAAAATATCGATGCACGATTCCAGTTTTTCGCTAGGCAGCTGGCTCCAATCAGAGTGGCAATTTGCTACCTATTAGGAAAGTCATCTTGCTGCTGGCTGTCCTATAAAGAGAGCTTGTTTGGTTCTCCTTTAGAAATAACAGCTATTGCTGGCCTCTTTTATTGATAATGCAATATATGGTGGTAATAGCTGTGTAGTGGTTGAAGAACAGCTCCTTGGGACATTTTTGATCCCTTGTCCTAATTATGGCTGTAAGGAAAAAAAACTGATGTCAACAGGGAATTGGTGAGAGAAAATGAAGTAACACCCATCTTAGGCCAGGTCTCAGTTTGGGGTGCTAGTGTACATAAAATGCTATCAAGATGAAAGCAATAAAGAAATTCCTGCTTTGATCTTTTCAAAATAGTTAAATAGGAAACCTTGACTTGGGGGGAATGACTAATGGGTCACCTGAGAACAGAAGAGTTTCTTATGAGAGAGAGTAATCTCTTATTCCTCAGCATTTCCTGGAGTTGACTTGCTAAGACTGATTTTTTTCTGAGCCATGCCTGAATAGAAACTGATTGAATTGACATTCTTCCCTACTGTGATAATTATTTCTTTTTCCCGTGGATGCTACATCTGGTTCTTTTGGAGGAATATCTCAGCTTCCTTTAGTCCAGCTCTTTGAAAGCCTGAAGTGATTGATATAGGCATGGTTAACATGAATGTGTATGAGCTCATAGGAGTGAGGAAATGGCTCTTCGTGAGTAGGTGCATGAAAAATTTCAGAGCTAAAAAGGAGTGACCTAAATAAGTGGTAGAGAGTAGGCTTTGCATTCCTAGATTACTGTGGCATTGAAAGCATAGCAGCATTTTTCCTGAGAGAGCAGACAACACAATTATAGGCTACTTCCCAAGCTAGCTGTTTTTGGGAAGGGATCCTCTTTCTGAATGTGTGAATTGAGCAAGACCTGAGAATGATGAAAAATCTGAAGTACATTTGTAGTAAGGGCTTATTCTTAGACTTCATTTACAGATTTCCTTCCTCAGACCAGTTTTAGGAGCCAGTTCTAGGCAGTGCTTACCTCTTGCCAAAACTGAGATCTTACCTGTGTTGTTGCAGTCGTGAGAAGTGTGTGATTGTCAGGGCACCTGAATTTCCACCTGAATCCCTTTCTGAGATCATGCTGAACCTCTCTATGCCGAGTCAAACGCTGTGAGCCCTATGAAGTCTTAAAGCCTTTAGAGAATGAGAGCTGACAAAAAAGTCCTTGTCCATGGTTTTGTGTCTGTTTCTGGTGTGTGTGGGTTTGGGGTATTTTAAATGAAGTCTTTCATGTATAGCCATTTCGAGGATTGGTGGATTATTCTCTCTGTGAAGGGATGCCTTCTCACTTTTCGTTTGATGAGGACTGTGCAAGCATGCAGCAGAGTGGTGTTGGACCCTACTAAGGTTGCACTTTCTCAGCCCACCATGGAAGTGGGAGGTGTCAAAGCCAGCAGAGCCTTTTTCTAAAATATCCACCAAAAATCCCAAACATCATTCTGTCTGGGGTCACAACTGATTCAGCTGTGTTGATGATACCAAAAATGCCCAGAGTCAAACGAGACTTTGTATCAGAGTAGGTGCTCCAATTCATTAATTGGATTGCAGAATCTTCTCTCCTTTTCATTAAAATGCAAGGAGAATCAAAGTTAAATTTGTTTATAAAGTATGCTTCTCTAAATACATTTACTTCTGGGGCAGAAATTTTTTTGCCTGTTTCCCAATCAAAGGAAGAGAAGCTACTTCGGATGAAGCATGAAAGCCTACAGACTGTCTGCAGTTTATTCCTCAGTGCTTGGAGCTGCCTTTTATTATTCATTTACATCCTTTTAGTTCTTCAAGTCATGATCTAAGCTTTGGTGTCTAAGAATTTGTCTAATTCCTTTCCAAACTGTCTGACTACAAACTGCAACTTTCCAAACTACAACTTCCTATAACAACAAATGCCAGAACATTAGGATCCACTGTGGGAAGAAATACTTTTTAAAATAATTTTAAAATAAATCCCCTTTTAGTTTCACCAAGTACCTCCTGGTTGTGGTGTTGCAAGGAGATGGGGAAATGTAGTTCTGCAGATTTCTTTTGTGATTTTGTAAATATTTCTCTCTCCTTTGGGACTTCTCTCCAGCCTTTTTCGCTCTCTTCTCTTAAGGAAGCTGCTCCAACCCTTTGAACATTTTATTTACCTCCTCTGTTCTTTTCCCAGCTCTGCTACATCCTTCTGAAATGACTTTGTCCATTTGAAATGAAACCTGTATAAAATTTGTGGAGAGACATGGATCCCTTTGTCTCGTTCTTCGCCGCATTTCTAATAATGCTCAGAGTCTCTCTAAATTTTGGCCCCTTCTGCACATTTTGCTGGTATATCTGGAAAGAATAATTTGGCAGAGATGACTTCTAGATCTCCCTCCTGAGCTTTGACTCCCATTTCTGAGGTGAACATTTGTAAGCATAGCTTGGACCATTTTCCCTGAACACATTCCTCTGTGATGAATGAGCTGGTTTCCAACTTTTCTGCCCACTTGCTTGTGCTTGCCTCCTCAAGTATATCTTTCCCGCCTTAGTTTATCCTCTACATCCCTTCTTGGCTTTCTCTGATGTATTTTCAAATATTTTACTGTGTTTGAAAGCTTTTAACAAGGCACTCCTCCAAATTTCTTTAGTTCTAATTTCCATTTTAGGTTGGTCCTCCCATCTTGTACAGGCTGTCATATTTACCTTAATCCAAAAAGCTTTCAATTCCTTAAATGCCAACATTTTCTGTAAGATGGCAACTGTAACATTCTTTCCTACTGATGCTTGCTTGAGTTTTATTCTATATGCAAGATTTATTTATTTTTTATTTATTCTAACAGCAAAAATCTTTTTAAAGCATGCTCTGCAGTTATATAAGAGAGATCAATTTTTCATGTTGCTTTGGTATTTTTAGTTAATATGCATTCTTCTTGATCTGTTATTTTTGAAGTCATCTACAGATTAACTTGTTTTCTGTTGCTCCGTTTGAATTGGCATCATGATCTTTCTGTATTTGAGTCCTAGTAGTTACACTACTATCATATTTTTCTCAAGAGCTATCCTCAAAAACTAGGCTAGAAATCTTGTCCAGTCACTTCCAGGATCTTACTGTGTTGATTATTTAACTTATGAGATTAGTTCTAGCCTTACCCCTCTGTGGATACAAACCAGCAATTCTGTTTTTCACTTTTACATTTATTAGCTAGTAACTTTAATGTATTTTGTTATTCATGCATGGCATGGCTGTAGATTAATCTAGTTACTGCAGAAAAATAAAAGTATATTTGAATAGGGTTTTTCTTTGTTCAAAGGTCATATTTTTACAGTTGACAAATAATAAGGTTTATGCTTACTCTGTCTCTCTATCACTGAGTCCATGTATTTCAATTATTGCAAAAGTTGTCTTCTTCCTCACAGAGAATCCCAATCCTGCTGAAATTATTAAGAATTTTGCAACCAGAGGGATGAAGTTTAGCCTGTTGCCTTCTTATAACTTCAGGATAATGCAGTCACCTTCCTCAGTTCATAGTCATATCTCATATGAGCATGCTTATCCCATTTAGGGATTTTGGCCTTGCTCTCTGGTAATAATTTCAAGTGTGTGTTCTTCTGTTTATTGTAAATGTATATTATTATAGTTGAGTGTATATTTCTGAAACTATGAATATCTACTACAGAATAAATACCAGCTTCTATTTTATCTAAACTTTATAATTTTCTCATTTACATAGTTTTTATTACCTTATGCTCTCTGCTCTTTTCCCAAATGCTAACTAAAATACCTATACCTGAATTGGGATGAGATTGCTTTTTGGAAAATGTAGCAGAAAATTGTCATTGCTCTTAGGACACTTTCCTTGTTGACAGTAGATTTTTCTGTCATCACAAAGCTCTTATTTTGCCATGTCCCAGCAACTTCTGTTTTTCTACTGAGCCTTCTGAATACACAGGCAGAAAATGCAACATTCAAATACCAGTGAATAAAATTACAAGGTTTAGCAAACAATCCACCAGAGAGGCATTGGGTTATATATTTACCTTAGCTCTACCTTCATTACTTCTGCACTTCCCTGCAACAGTAATAAAATGTGTTCACTGGGCTTTTTGTATGCAGTAAGAATTTTAATTTACTGTAGGAGGAAGAGCTAGTTCATAACTCAATAGAACTGACTGGGCTCATAAGTTATTTAGTTCAGCTCCTTGTGATAAAATCTGGACACGACACCATTTATTATGTTTTCTCTGCCCTCTCAGCCCTGTACATTGACTCAGAGCTAAACAACTGAAGTGGCAAATGGATTTGTTTACAATGCAAATCTGAGCCTGATCGGAAATAATGCAAAAGGCATAACCAATTACATGTTTCATAGTGCAGGGTAGCCTGAAATGAAAAAGATTGAGCTGATCAGTGCTCAGGGATGCTGTACAGTTACTGAGCCACGACTGCCGTGTGGTTCTCAGTGGCTGAAAAGGATCTGATGCTGCTCTCTTCAGGATTGCTTGGGCACACACTGAGAAAACAGGCTTGCTACACATTTGTCTTTACTTCTTTGCTGTTACTTTAGTGGGTAATACAGAGAAGAATTTTCCACATTTAATTTTTGAGGAGAACAAAAAACCAATTCTATTTCTGAGATAAATAGTCTGTGTTTGTATGTATAAATTGGGAATTTTGTTTAGTTAGAGAAAAATGGAAGGGAAATAGGGATGTAAAAATGAAGACAGAAGTTGTCTAAGTAAATATATTATTATATAATATCAAATGATATTATGTGTTATGGATAATATCATAAAGAATATAATAAAAATATAGTTTTCTTTGCAAAATCTTTGTACAAAAACTGAGGGAAGCAGTCTTACGAAAGTGAAACTGTCAACAAAGCAATTAATTAGTCAGTGTTTGTCCTTCTTTGAGGCTAAGCTTCAGGTTATACAGGCTCAGCACATGGCAGGGAGGGTGTTATAGTTTCCCTGCAACACAGTCTTGGAAGCCATGAAGTAAAGTTGAATCTCATGTAAAACTCTTTTCTTGCTTGTTTTTGCAATCAAGTTTTACCCCACCCTAGCACTCCAACAGGTGCCTGTCCTCCGGGGGAATTCCGGACCTAATCTGAGTGATCTGACTTCAGGTTTATGTTTTCATACAATTACGAGGTGTTTAGGTTCTTTTTCCTTCTTTTTGTGTACTTATTCTCATTATAGGGAATAAATACAGGGATGCAAAGGACAGTAACTCACCAACTCTTTTTTTGCAGCAGAATTGTTTCCATGAATACAAAATCATAATAACTTTATGCTGATCACATATCAAATCTAATTTTAGCACTCAACACAGTACACAGCAGTGGCAAGCAAGGCCCGTTTAATCAGAAAGCAGCTATTTAATGTGTGCATCGCATTCCTGAAAGCTTGCCACAGTGGTTGGAGGCCGTGCTTGCTTGTTGACTTTTCAGAAACAGTTGTTGCAATTCTTAGGGATGCTGCTTATTGAACACTGCACCTTTTGAAAGAGCAAACAAAAATATGTAAGTAATCTTTCATTTGGAGTTGGGCACTGGAGAAAATCTGAACTGATCCATAGATGTGTATGTTTGGTACGTGAAAATATCTCAATATTAATTTAATATTTGGGAAGAATAAGACTATTCACTCCTGTATCACTATTGCTGCTTGGCTTACCTCTTAAAATAATTTTGGAAAACAATGAATTGTCAGATGTGATGGATTCTATACTAAAAGAAAATTTAATGCACTCTAAGGGACTCTACAAATGTTGATTGCTATCATTTTATGTGAAAGTGTGAGTCAATTTAAAACAATTGTCTCCCTTTGTAGTCGAATGACTTATATTTTGATAGTAGTTCTGGGCCTTCTGTGCAAATAATGGTACTGGAGCATATGTTAGAAATTTCTTTTAAAAATTGTCTTCAAAGAAAAGTGGGATCAAAGTGTCAGGAGTGTAGATCAACACCATCAAATGCTCACAAATATATATCTATTTATGTATGTATTTTAATCAAGAGTTCAAAGGAAGATTATAAACACTATCTTCTTGATTTCCTTAATGGCAAAGCAAACCTTCTAAATCAGTGTTCAAGTTTCATCGTGATGAGGACAGTTAAATGTAAGTAAGAAAGAAGATTCAAATTTTCTTAGAATAATAACCTCTGTCTCCCTAAAATGCTGAAAATATTAAAATAACCCCCACGGGAAAAGCTCTTACCCTAAATATAGAATCATTACCAAATCTGTTGATTAGAAGAATAGTTTTTGCAAATGAAATAAGTTTTCTGTGCTGATACTTTTCTTCTCATCTCTATAAATTGTAATGTTGAAGATAAAATAGATTGCACAGAAGGGCTCAGTTTCTATGGTTGCAGCAGTTTTCTGAAGAATGCATTTATAAAACAGGATTCTTCAAGTATTCTTGTAGTGAGAAGTGAGGGTGTGTGAGAAGCTGTAAATATCAAATTCTACTGGTTGTTTGCTTCTTAACTTGATTACGTTCAAGTGTTTGGAGACTTCACCTCCTTCTGTGGTGAATGCCTGAATCAGACATGCCAGAAAAGTTTCATCATTTCAGTATTTTAATGATGCGTGCCTCTGGTTTGCTCTCTGTACTTGAAAAACCATTTATATTTTTCTAGCTGTCTGTATTTCCCTCCAAGTTTGTGTACCGAATTAATCACAGACAGCTTTCAGCAAATTCACAAAAGCTCTGCTTTGCTGTAAAAATCACCCATTTTCTGGAATGCTTTTGTTCTGACTAATAGGATAAAATTAAAAATAGTGTTTATTCAAGTAAAAAATCATAAATTAGAAAACTGATGTCCTTGTCAACTTTTGCTTTCCAATTTTTATGAAATGTTATTATTGGAACAAAATCCCTTAGTAATATCGATAGGTTCATTACAAAAACTGGTTAATAATAGCATGCATTTGTATTACTTATTTTTCTACTAATGGTTTTCAAGATGTTAATTCTAGCTATTTTTGTGGCTGTTCTAACCTGACATTTGTTCATATTTATTTCATTAGTTGCCATGTTTAATGTACCAGCTTATCAAATCTACTCTAAATTTCAACATAGTTGCAACGGGAATAGTTTTCATTATGTTCTTCATTTACAGTGAAGAACTATTTTCTGTTTATTTTTCTATAAAATTAACAGAGATTTGGGGACTGTTGAAAAGCTAGAAATTCTGATATGATGTTCTTCTGCAGGTTTTCAAACTTTGCTGCAATAAAGTGTCTGTCAGTGTATAAATATGACTTACAACAGTCCCTCAAAACATTCTTACTAGGTAGAGTGATCATTAAATAAGCCTTTAAATGTCGATGAACAGCTATTGGTGTGGAAATAATTAAAAACAGTTGTTAACTAAGGCTTAAGGAAATCACCTTTGCCAGATTTGGCATGATTTGGGAGAGTAAAACTTTCCATGCAAGTAATAGAAAGAGGTGGGACCTAGCTCCAAAATTTGTAAGTAGGTCATATGAGATAAGAGAGAGAAGTGAATTATAGGCTGTAGTAATCCAGGCAAATTTTTCTCTTGAGGAGATACATAAACACCCTATACAGCAGAAAAATTTTTAGCTCTTCATTTCTACCCTTGGTCACAGCTTGCCACTCATGATGCAGCTTTTCGCGTAGTCATGCCCAAAATCAAGTCACTGACATTCTGTGTTTAAGGAAATAATATTTCCCTTCCCAAACCTCTGAATAAATTTGTTGATTACTCCCCTGTCCACAGCTCCTCTCTTGTGCCAGCATTGGTACCAAATTTGTCCTCTGCTGAGCTGTATCAATTTTCAGTTTTCTTGGCTGAGCTGAGCTTTTCTGTTGTGCTCCTCAGGTGTTTTTTGCTCATGGAGGAATCTAATGTTAGAACTACTGTGAATTAAAAGAAGGAAGGGACTGAGGGGTGTATGAACAGTGCTTCTTCCCAGTAGTCAATGTTGGCTTATTCCTCTCTTAATAGTCTGAATGTTTGCTCAGGAATTAAGATGATGTTAAATGTCAAAGAAAAGCAAGGCAGCTGCTGCCAAAATATCCAGCAGTCTAAGTGGTGCATGAGGGACCAGATCTATGCAGACAAGAAAGCACAGGATGGCTGAGACCATGCTGCTTGCTCTCAGCACACCAGCAGTCTCCCAGTTGTCAACAGTAAGTTTTGAGGAGAAGAGTGGGGCAACTTTGGTCATTTTCAGAAAGCAACTTTTGTTACATTGATGAAGTGCAAGGAAGCAGTGATAGAAGTAACAGATTAGTTTTATCTATATAACTATTAGAAATTAAATTACCTAGTGTTTTATGTTATGGGTTTAGAAAATTTTTTTCTTTGTACTTCAGGATAGGCTGTGCATGCATGTATATTTTTGGGTCACTGCCATAAAAGTATGCACAGAGACACTCCAATCTGGATCTTGAAATCATAAAGCAAACAAAAGTATCAAACACCTCCCCCTTTGTCCCCTCCAAGAAAGAAAACAAACACAACCAAAATGAACTCATCCCAGTGTTAATCCTGAACCTATCCTTGTCACTATATCTGACAGTAGCTATCAATTCAAATTTGTGAAAGTCTCTCTGTCATTGCTCATTCAAAGGGCTCTTCAGACATTTCTAGCACTTAGGATCTGATACTCAGCTAGAATAAATGAGCCCATTGCCACTGGAGGTCATTGCTCATATTACAGAATGGTTGTTTTTGGAGGCAGAGTTATAGATTGTTGGGATGAAAACCAAGTACTGTTGCTCTGTGCAGCATTATTATCTAACTGACAGCAGACCATAAAATCTCCCTGAGTTTCCAAACTCTAAAGAGAGAGCAAAAATCTAAAGTAGGGATTTATTTAGCATTTCAGAAATATTGTTTCAGATTTTGTTCTATGGTTTTAATGAATTTTTTGTATTTATTTCAGTCTTCTAATATTGCTTTCTTGTATTGGGCAGTGCCACTTACTGTTTGTTCTTGAGCAGCCTAAACAGTGCTCCACTGATCTAATGTGCCACTTAGGATTCATCTCTAAGTTCATAAAAGTAATGTGTTCTGGAAGGAAGAAATGCTTGTAGAGAAATGTTGCTGGAAATCTGACAACAGCCTTTTATGAAGACGTGGCTGTTTTCATCTGTTCAGGGGGTGAAGAAGTGGCACATGGCCCAGCACAGTTCAGTTTTCAAATCAGTCTAATGCTGCCTGTTGATCTCACTGCAAATGGCAGCAAGATGTGTTTTGATGACTTTTGTTCTCTGCCGCATAAGTTAAGCGTTCACTAAAGGAAATTATCATTTACTGGACCCTTTCGGATCAGGCCGACTGCTCTTCACTTCCTGTCAGAGCAATGTGAAGAAAGTATCTCAGTGAAATAGGGAATTTTGGTTTAGTTCTGATGGGTGGAGGCTGTGTCTTGCTCCTTGATAATATTTGTAGAGCAATATCAGTCAGCGACTGGTGGATGTTTCTGTGATATGTATCGACTCTGCCTTTAACACATGAAGTTTTTTTGACAGATTGTTACAATAACAAGTTTTCTGGGTTCAGAATAGATCTCCTCTGTCAGCTGGGAAGCTCAATAATGCACCAGTAAGTTGGGTTTCTCTTTAAAACACTACTGTCTGAAAGAAAACTAATCAAAAAAGAAATGGTACCCCTTCACAGCCAGATGTGGAAGAGCAGCAAGATAACTTGGGGTAGGGAAAAAACATTGGAAAAGTCCAAAATCTTTGTAATGAACCCTGCTTTGCCTGAGCATTATTACTGTTGCTTTTTTTCTTTACCTGAAAATTAATACCCAGAAGCTGAGGGCAGGCTCTAAAGTAGATCTTGTCATCTAATAGCTGTTGCTTCTGCATTTTACCATCTGCGTGCAGATTTGGATATCTAAAATATTTGATTATATTCTGCTGTGGTATGGATACTTTTCTATATTTTAACACCCACTGAGTGTGCATATCCAGGGATAGTCAGTTTTCGCTCCTGCAGTTGTTGTACTATCATTTGCCCAGACAAGGAGTATGCAGGAATGTGCTTGTTTATAATTACAGTAAAACCAGAAAGCTGTCAGACCCTGTTTCATGCAGGCTCATTGAAACATTGAGCTCAGCATGGTTTTTGTTTCAATAGCTTCCAAAAGATGGCCTACAAGCTGCTGTTTTCTCCCAACTAGTTTTTTTTTTTATTTGCTGGTACTCCTTTTGCATCTAAAATTCCCTTGCTGTGACAAGTTTCTTTTTCAGTGTATCAGTAGTGTCTAGTTGAGTTATTTTTCTCTCTGTTCTCACCTCCCATAGAAAAATTTATATACAGTGTTTGAAGTGTGAGTATTGAATGCATGTATGGAGGAATTTACTTTTCGAAAATGTTTTTCCTTTTAGGGAATTAAGAGTTGGTTTGCAGTGCTCTTACCTGTAGCTTTTATGTGTAGATGAAAACGTAAGAGCAATTTAACTACATAAGCTTAATGTGTTTTTAACAAGGCAGTCAGAAATTTGGGTTGTACCTGTTTATTTCTGTTCTAAGTAGTGAGCACCCCAAAGAATGTAAGAAGGCTTTTAAGCTGACAGCTGTGTTTTGTTAGAAGATAAACTTGAATAACTAACTCTCTAAACATAGAAATCTTGAAATGATGCGAGAAAGAGACACATGAATCAAGCACCTTGGATGTAAATGTTCACATAGAAGAATACCAAGTTGATACTGATAACCTGGAAGTGCAGAGGCCACACTCATAATCCTGGTTTTCAGTTGCCCCCATGGGTGACTGGGCAAGAGCGATGGAGAAGGGCTTCAAAGGGACCCTGCTCACCATTAGCTTTGATGTGCATCCCTCCTCCCACTGCTGCCACTTTACGGCTCTAACCTGGCACTGAAGGTTATCTCTCATTGGGACCTACTGTCAGAGGGTGGAAACTGGAATCTTTGGGTTTAGTAATTTGGTTTAATTTTGCATTTCCTTACTTTTCTGCTGTGTGTCTGAACTTGGCCTCTCAGTAAATGCTTGAAGATAACCATCCTTTTCATTCAAAAGAAAGCTATAAAGACAGCTGAAGATGCACTCAGAAGGGTGCCATTTTTACAGCACTTAATGTTGGAGAGCTTCTTAGGTTTTCAAATGTAGCAGAAACAAGAAACTTCTCAGAAGAGGAGCTCCACAATCTACAGTGTCATTGAGGCTGTGGCTGCACTTGAAAGTTGCAGGAATTGCTCTTTCCATTATGGTTTCCAGGATAGTAAAATCTAATTGCTTTAAAGACAGATACTGTAATACATAGAAGGTCAGAATGCCAAACACTTAGTGTAAAAGATTTTTTTTTTTAATTTAAGATTTGTTTAAAAATTACATTGTTTTGTCTTTTATTCATGCTTTCAAACATACCATATTTGAACTTTGCTCTCTTGACCCATATTTCTTTTTCTGTGCTGTCGTTTATACTTGAAAATCCTTATGTGAACTCTATACTCTAGTCCTGTTCTTTGCTTCAAGCCCTAGCTCAGAAGGTATCAGAGTTTTATGTGATTTAACCTGACTTAAAATAAATATGTTTAAAAATAGAAACCCATCAGTCTGGGAAAAACTTTGTGATCATGTTGTCCTCATACTCAATCTGTTCCATTTAGCATTTCCTATTTATATGTGCTGTATCTGTATTATGCTAGATATGGGAATATTGCTATTATTGGTAAGTGCCTAAATTTATCCTGACCTGAAAAATATAGGTTTTCAGGATTTGCCTGGGATGTTCTTGACTGAGTGTCAGAACTTATTTTTATCCTTTCTTGGTGATCTACAGAAATTCGGTCCTGTTTTAATGAATACTTTGGATACTTAATGTTCCAGAAAGTTTACAGGATATAAACATAGGATTAGTTTGGCTTTTTTTAATGGAGTATTTTCAGATTTGCTCAGAAAGCAGAACAGGACAGAAAGGCAAATGTCTCAGACTGTTCAAGCTAGGGCTTTTCCCACGAGGAGTGCAGGAAGCAATGAACTCTTTAGTACATGAAAATCTAGTTCTTAAGCAAAAAAACAAAGACAAGACTTTCATGTTTTCGGTGATACAGGATGAAATCATCTGAAATGAATGGATGGGAGAAAACCTTTAGCTTCACTAGTCTGACTTCTTTTGGAAAGAATCAGCTGAGCCCATGGTACTTAGGCATTGCCCTTTATATTCAATTTAAATAACTTTGCAGTCTTTTGGCTCTGTTAGTTAATTACACATCACTTTTAAAATACTCATAGCCAAGTCATTTCAAGGAATAAAATTTTACACGCTCTTTCACTGCTTATAAAGTTACTTTATAATTTTTTTATTGCAAATATGGGAACATTTGCCAATTAAACTAATATAAAATATGCTGAAAACAATGAGCATTATTTTTACCCCTATGCACAAAGTCCCTCTTTAGTTGAATAAAGCAGTGTGAATTGGGTTAATCTAGTAGACGCTGTTGGGAGTTAATTATCACCCTATATTTTATGGTAGCTATGAGATACAGTATTTACATCTAAAATAAAGGCAGCTAGTTAGAAATCCAGGTGTTCTGTGTGGAGAAAGTTTGGCTGATTATTGATACCCAGAGGGGTATATTTGTGTGGTGGAAGTATCTCACCCAGGAAACACAGAGAAACCTTGAAAATGGGGAAGGAATGTTTTATTTAACCAAATGAGCAGATGCAGGCAGCGTTCTTCCAAGACAAATCTTTGGGATGAATGAAAGGGTTCTGATGCTGTGAGAGGTAATTGTTTCAGTTCACTTCCACTGTGTACAAAGAAGCAGAACTTGATACATTCTTGTAAACCAGTATTTTGTACCAGAATTCTGATTCAAAGCTCTGCTTCTGGCTGATACCAATCGTAAGATCCTGATTTTTGGATTTGAGGATATAGGAATTACCACTGTGCATAAGATGGACTTCTAGAAGCTAAATTTTTGTTTTTCTCAATGTTTTACTCTGATAATTACTATGAGATTTTATAAAGCTCTATCCTGTCATATTGATGCAACTCTTCAGTCTTCTGGGACTGTCAGTGTGACAGAACTCACTGACAGCCTAGAAAGATGCCTGGCTGGTTCTTTTAAAACCCTTCAGTTATCTGGATCTGATTTTTAAAATGTCAGACTTCAAAAGCTGCTAGCTAACATATTCCTGACTCAATACAGGAAAGTGTTTCATCAATCCCAAGGCATACACCTTTGTCTCTGAAGTATGCAGCAGAAATATTTATTGGGCACTTCTGTCTTTTCTGAGTTGCAATTAATCATAATATTGCTACCACATTTTAACAGGCCACTGTTGTCACTTGGTTTCTTTTTGCTACTGAACACTTACAAATGTTGAGTCTGATCGAATTTTTGATTGGAAATAGCCCATAATTATTCTGCAACATGCCTTCCAAATGCAGTGCTTTTTTTCCACCACAAAGCACAGCATAGAAAGGAAGTGGATTTTTGAAAATTTAGAGGTAGTATTTTGAAAGAGCAGGAGGTTTGGCACATAAAACTGAGACATCTGGAAGCATAAGAGGGTAAACATGTCTGTAGTTCATATTTGTTGTGTATCATATTTCTTGGCATGGCTTGAAATGAAGTGCAAATCAAAGCTGTTGGTGGTTTTTGTAGAAATAAAGACGAAGAAAACACTTTCTTTTCATGGTATGTATTTGTGGGCAATCATTTGATATTTTGACACTGAACTTATCCACACCCCAGTGTTCTTAGTTCCTTTGGGCAGAAAATTGGTGCTGGTTACACTAACTCTCGCTGGCTCCATGACAAGGCCACAAATGAGCACATTATGCTGCCTGCCTTTTCCATCTTTCCACCTCCAGTTCTGGGATGCAGTGTTTGGCAGGATGGTTCTATATGTGTCAGTCTAATGTACTCTTCTTCTCAGTTCCACTGACAGGCATAGCATTATTTCATTAAAAACTTGTCATAAGGACTATCAGTGCTCCCAAGCACTCGAGCTGTAAGATACATGATTTCTGTGTTGGCAGATGTGTTACATGTTACAGATTTGCACTGGCTGTACCGTGCAGCTGAGGAGGGTCAGGACTGCAAGACTAGACCTTTGTCTAATAATTAGATGTGTTAGGTATTCAGTGTTCTCAAGTTAGGGCTTAGATTTGTATACGAGTCATTTGCAATCATGATGCTTCCTACCCTGCTGAAGGACATATTCATAATACCATGTATTTTCATGATTCTTAATAAATTGTGATTGATACCACTTGGGTACCAGAGTGACCATAAGATGATGAATTAAATCAGTTTACAATTTTCCCCCTTTTATGACTAAGGTGTTGTAGCTTATGCAGCAAACCAATGACTGTGAATTTCATCCCATTTCTCATTTACATCTCCTGTTCTTACCCCTTTGTGAATGTTATCTGCTCTGCAGTGTCTTAGAGCAAACAGGGGCAGTAAATTCTTTTAGAGGACACCTTTGGCCAGACAATCTTGCCTCTTTCTCTAAACTTTGCATAAAATGATTATAAAAATATGATAGGACCAATTTTTTCAGCGTGGAACTACTTTCTAAGCACTTAATCAAAAGCATTTAGATATTTGCTGGATCAATATCTATAGTAGAAAAGTAAGGCTGATTTTCCTGCTAAATAATTAGTGCTTAAATAATTACAAGTGTTATGTGCAATATATGTTAAAACTAATAAAATGCCTTGGGCTGAAATTTTGTTTAGAAAGTTTTCTATAACTAGGATTTTGTTTTATTGCTTTAACTTCTCAAAATGCACTGTTTCAATTGCAACAAAGAGATCAGGACATAGATCCCTTGGCAGGCCAGCATTTTGCTTTTCTGTGGAACTTTATCATTTTAGACCTTCAAAACAAAAAAAAATCAGCCAGTAACAGCTAATGCTTGTCTGTGCTAATGAACCCTTAATATAATGCAAATATCTCGACCTTGCAGACAATCAAAACAAAGTTTGACTTCCTCAGTGACAATGTCCTTTGATTTTCCTATCTTTTCTTAAAGTGCCTTGTCACTCACTGCAGCCTTCAAAGGCATTTTGTTCTGGCCACTGGTGTTATGAGACATTCATGATGACAGTTACACCCTGTATTGTCTCTTGTGCCTTCAGTTCACTGCCAAAGGCATTTCATGCTCTAGTATGGATGAGTCTGAAAGCCAAGTAACTTTTGTGTGTGTGTGTGAATATCTTAAAAAAAAAAAAAAATCATTTGCCTCTCTTTTGTATTTTTTCTTTTGAATATGCAGATTCAGGTGCTGAAGGCACACAATGAAACCCTTTTTTTAAATTTTGAAGCTTTTCATAATATCTTTGGAGAAATATTCTTTAAGGCTTAATTTTGCAGAGTGTTCTCATAGTTTTTATTTTAAGCATGGACAATGATCAAGCAATTTTTCAGAAGCAGGAGCACAAGTCCCTCAGGGGTGTACCATTCCTGCACGCTCTCCAAACTTCTATTTTCTGCTGTTGGTGGCTTTGAAACCTTGAGACTTTTAAATCAGTTTTTAATGAGTTACAGGTACTCAAAGACCAAACTCTTAATTCAGATTGCTGCCCAGGATGCTGTACTGAATGACATGACCTTCTGCACTGCAGAAGTGACACTTCTGACACCACGGAATTTGCTGGCTTTTTTAACCATGCAGAAATTATTCTAAAATTAAACAGCTGAGAGAGGTTCTCTCATACCAGTCACAGAAGTTGGTTTCTATAATCTTAACTGTTTTCTTTCCTCATTCAGCCGTGACTTGCATGTAAGTATATTTTTATGTGTTTATCTGTGGCAAGCAGAAACAGTGGAAAACAGAAATATATCAGCTTGCGGTTCCTCCTATGATGGACATTTTCCTCCTTATTTTTTCCTCCTTCATTACTTGTCAAAGCAAAACAAAGCAACCCCTTAAAAAAAAAAAAAAAAAAAAAAAAAAAAAAAAAAAAAAAAAAAGAAAACATAAGCAGTGATTTTTTGAGGTTACTATTTTTGTAGCTTCTCCAAAGCCATGCAAGTGGGAGTCCTACAGGTACCTGGATTACCTTGCTCTTTTCAATGTGAGCCACGTAGATCAAAGGCCGGATCTCAGCCCCGCAGGCTGTGTGCAGCAGATGCTGTTACAATGTTAAAGCAATAATTTATCACTGCTCTGTGTTCTCTGCATTACAAACAAAGTAATCCCACTTCTGAACGGCATTAATTGATTGATTGTGTTCCTTGCAGACTGTTCGGCCATTTCAGCTCGTCAGCCTCTCCCACAGAGAGCAGAGCCTGAACGTGGTGAGTGGTGAAGTCTGAGCTGATTCTGCTTGAGGAAATTTGTTCAAACACTGCAAGTGGTGTTTGCCTAAGCACTTTTAACTCTTTGGGCTGTTTTATTTCTACAAAAGCTATATCAATACATGGTTTAAAATCCAACCAAACCCCACCCAAACCTCTTCAACACCAGTTGCAAAATCCATGTTTGAGCTGTTTAAGAGAAGAAATATTACACTTGTCCAAAGTTTTTGTAGTTTATCTCCCTGTGCTTCTGAGTGACAATTCTAGTAAAATAAACAATTCTAGTTTTCCCACTAGCATTATATGGTTTTTGCTAAAAAATATACTTGCATTTAAATTTGGAAGGTGTTTTTTGTTTTGTTTTGTTTTGCTGGGGTTTTTTTTTTTTTGCCTCAATAGTAAAAGTGCTTATCCTCATTCTTTTAAGAAGAGAAGTTGAGAGGATGGTTACATTTAAGGAAGGCTTGTGAAATTTGATGCTGACCTTGAATTTTAGGGTAGCATGTGTCTTATTCCGGAAACATGTGCCAGCTTTTATTTTTGTTTTGTTATTTAAGGAAGAAATTATTTTTTTCCCTAGAGAACTGATCAACATTAAAGCTGTCCTTAAATGATAGCAATGGGAAATTTTATGAATTTTGTGCAATATGTTTCAATTCACTCTGTCTAGGACTTTGTTAGAACAAGTGCATCATTTACAAAAGGAGACAAGAGTGACTTTCATAATTTATTCTGCACTCATTGAATTGCAAGACCTTCATTTCAGGGTGATGTTATTGCCAGCAACCACTGGACGAGAAGACAAAATGGAGAGCTGCAGAGTGGTAAATCTGACTATTGGGTTGTTTGTCTGGAAACCAAATGACTATCAGCCAAACATGGTATTACCTTGCAGCAGCCTGCCTGAGCCTTCATGCTGTGTGCATGCCAGTCGTTGGATCCTGACATTTAGTTATTTTAGTTATTACAGATATGACAGTGAGTGAGGGGTAATTAGATATGGCTCAATAGCTCCAAAAATGTTTAAGTGGTTGTGTAACTTTGGAAAAGGAGGGAAAATACTTAGGTATGCTAGGATTTGTAGAATAGACTCATCTAAGTCCTATGAAACAACATCCATGAAAAAAATTCCCAATACTCTCAGGTGGGAGGATTGCTTACCAGTGGTGAAACAGGACGTAAGCATGCAACAGAGTTCCTGTTGGATCTTTGCAAATTTTCTTAGACAATTTAATTTTCAGAGGCTGAGTACAGAAGGGGTTAGTGGTCAGGACCTGTTTCTGTAAATTCTCATTCTAGCTTATGGTGTGCTTTGTTTGCTTACTATGCTTTGAAGCAGCTTGGATATCTGAGAGGTATTCCTCTTTTTTAGTTGATGCTACTTTTAGTTGTCTAAAAAATACTGGGTTTGCTGACTGACCAGGTAACAGTGCAAGGACTGTGCCTGTGGAGCCATGAGTGGCACTTGGATTAACTCCCTCATCCTCAGGTGTTCTGTGACATGGAGACAGGTTTCTCTAGTACCTTGGTTTGGACAAGGAGCAAGCCTGTAGGAGGCACTTGAAATTCAGTGGTGTGAACTTTTCCTGTGTTCCATTGGGTGCCACCTTCTCTGGGCTCTTCTGTGTGCCAAGAAGATTTCTCAGAAAAAATAAAACACTGGGATATATTCAAATGAGTGTAAGAAACGACAAAACCTGAAGTCTGAAAGGCAATGTAGAGCTTTAGAAACTCTTTTGTGAATGGCAGATTTGGAGGTGTGAAAAACTGGGCACAGCTACTGTAGATGAGACCTGATAGATTACTTTGTTGTTGTTTTATTTTCTTCTTTCAAACTTGAATGTTACAATTAGGAGGCGAGGGTGAAGAAAAATCACCTTATGCCATGGATCAGAGAGCGTGCAGAAATTCTTAGCAGGAAATAAAGCCCTGAAAATCTAAGGAAGGCCTTCAGTTTGTGCAGAGTATTAGTATGCTGGTTGGGTTACGGCGAGGAAATCCCAGCTTGGTATATTTGCTTCCATGGAAGACCACTGCACCACCTCACTTACAGGCCATTTTTAGGATCCACTGATGCGTGTTGCAGGAAGGCAGAACAGATATGAGACCTACATTCAGTTTTAAAGTGCAATTACATGTTGCTGGTTTAATAACTAGGGCATTAATTCTTGGGCCAAAATGTGCTTCAGTATAAAGATGAGATAAAAGATTTTTAACAGGTGCATCAGCGACTTTAGTCTATATGATGTGTCCTTAACATGAAATCCATTTTTCACCTAATATAATAAGAATACTGTGGTTTCTGGTGATTGGTATTATGATTTGTATTATATGCAGTGAAATAAATGCTGTTATTATGGAAATCCTATTAGCAGGTCCCTATGTGCCGTGCACATAGTCCAGATTTATTAACATACCCTTCTGTAGTTACTTTCTTGAAAACAGTTTTACCTCCTATGAAATACTGAGCAATAATGCCATTAATAAACGTGTCTAATTGCAGTATGTAACTGTGAAAGCCTGAATGGATTCGGATGGATTCAAACAGAAGCAGGATTATTGCAGTGGGATGTACTGAACAACATATATTGTACGTCCCTAATTTTTGTGCTACTGTTATGCCAAGAGAAAGACTATTAAGTATATAGTCAGGCAGCTAATAAAAACTGTAAGCCTTTTCATAAAGAGCTGTCAGTAGATGGCAATGTGACTATTTTATACAGATTTTTTATTCCATATGAGGCTTAAGTCTTATAATCATCTGCCATTGCTGCTTAAATTACTGGGTTTTTTTAAACCTCTAAGAACCCTTTAAAACTGTTCTTTAAATAATTGATAGTTACAAATGGAAATCTTAGCCCAGAACCTCCAAAAGTGATCAAAGTTGTTTTAATTCTCCAATAGTTGGGGTTGAGTAAAAATAATGTTGCATAACACACCATCAGTAAACAGGAGATTACTGCACTTATGTCTCATGTTGCTGCAGATTCAGTAAGCCCATGTTTTATTGATATCTAGATAGTTTGGCCATAACTCATCCAAAACTGTGGTGCTTATAATGAGCACCAGATGGAATAACAAAAATAAACATGTTCTTGTGCTGTCAACTGTACATCCAGTGTAAAGCTTACCAGTGTTTTTTCTTTACTCTATTCCCTCTTCCTAGTGAATTTAGTCAGGGAGAAATCAAGCTTTGGAACATCAAGCTCATCATCTGGCATTAGATTAGATATTATGGCCATGTCAAGTGTGAACAAGTGCAGCACAAATGTATATGTTTGGTGTTTAACTGGTAGTTGCTGTTAATATTTCATGTGACAGCAGTACAGTGAGACATAACATGTTAGATGCACAGCAAACAACTTGGAAAAATTGTAGTAATGTATTCTTTAATAGGCCCCATTGGTTTTCAATGGCAGCGTGGGTTTGAAGGGCCTGATTTGCCACAGCTTATTTGTGTTCCGAAGTATTCAGCCCATGGTTGCGTTTATAAAAGTGCCTCAGATATTTGGTGTCCACTTTCTAATGAAGTTTTTCTTTTTATAAATCTTCCTGCAAATACCTAAATCATACGTAGCAAACTTTCCCTTAGGTCACTGCCCTCAGCAGGACTTGATTTAGGAACACTCCATCTTCATTACAGTGGTCTAATTTATAGATCCTACTGTGTGGTGAAAGGCAGCATACCTGAGTGAAGAGGCTGCTTGTTGAATTTAATCAGTCTGTAATGGGTATCTACTGCTGTGTATCTGCATTCTTAACCATGCTGATTTCTCTTGCACAGAGAAGTTGTGGGTGCCCCATCCCCAGAAGTGTCCAAGGCCAAGATAGGCCTTTCTCATGGCAGGGAATGGAATGATTTTTAAGGCCCATTTAAGACCTTTCTATGATTTTATGTTTTGGAGGCTTGGAGGGATGCAGAGCTGGCTGTACCTCCTATACCCTTCACATTTGAGTCAATTGCTGTCACAGTGTCTCTGGTGAATGTGCCTCCAAGTTCCTGGTACCAGAGATGTGACTTGTGGTGGAGTGGGCACAGCCACCCATCCCAAAGTGCCTCTGTGGTAGAGACACTTGCCAGGTTAAAAGGACTGATAGGCTTGTCCTGTGGGTGCACAGCAACCTCAGGGGCCTCATTGTGGCCCATGTGGCTGTGGAAACAGTCAGGCATCTCCAGACAGGACCAGCCATCGAGAGGGAAGTGGTTTAGGCTTTTGAAGCAAGAGGTTATGGCTGGTGTTTGCAATGGGAAATTGACCCAACCTTTGAACTTTTGAAGAAATAAATTCTTTTGTTGTGGGCTGGACACTGTAAACTGTTGTTTTCAGCTCCTTGTGATTATTAGCTAGGCTTTAGTGGGTTTTTTTTCTGGAGGAAGAGAAGCTGCTCATACTGGTCAGGCATTTTTTTGGCACATCCCTAGTCATTTGGATTAACTGTATCCTCCTTTCCTAAGCAGAGAAGAAATGGATAATAATGAACAGCTTTTTTAATGCAAACTTTTAAACCTATGTTTTCCCTTCATGCCTGCACCCAGGGAGGTCTATGTCTATTCCCAAGGCCAAGCCTACATCTGTTTTTCTGGCTTCCCGGTGGTTTTCTGCCTACATGTACCAACACATCTACCTCCTGTCGATACAGGACTCGATGTTTCCAATCAATCCCCTGGGCCTCCCCACATGGCTTTTTGTTGTTTCAGCTGGTTTACTCTATTAAAGATCTTAATTCCTCTGAACAAAGAGCTGCTAGCATGCACATCTGCTTGCAAAGGCCATGATTTCCCATGTATCAGAGGCATCCTTGCTGGCAGCCATTAACACCTTCCAGGGAAACAATGCTCTACAGCAGCGTGGGGCATGGAAACCCACCGCTCCCATATAAGAGTCCTTCTGCAGGGAAACCATCTGCCAGGATGCCTGCCCAGCCTTCCTCTTCTGGTGACTGTGCAGTGGGTAGGCAGCCTTAAAGGACCTTTGAGAATTCAAAAGGTTATTTATTCATGTATTTTGATTCATGCTGCCTTTAAGTTAAATTTTAAAATCTAGCTAAATGTATTTAATCCTCTCTTTGCCCAAATCCCTATAATGTAGATGGAAAGATGTTTTTCTTCCTATGGCTTTCTATAAATTGGTTTGAACATGTAAAATCTTTTTCTGATATTTATATGTAACTTGCTTATATTTATATATATGGCTGTGTCCTTAGATCTGTGCATCCAGAATAGCTGTCTGCCAAAGTCATTTAGGATGAGAAATGATGTCCTACAAAATGACAGACTCCTGGTTAGTCTTAAATGCAGAGTTTGGAAAGAATTACAGATTATCAGCCTTTAGAAGACAAGTATTACTTACTGGCTAAATTACAGGAAATATTCCAATACCATACTGAACCCTTATATACCATTTGTATAGAAAAGAAATACCGTCCCTTTTTTTTGCTGCTCTCAACAAATTTGAAACAAGGACATTAAAATGTGGTACTTCATTAGTTCCCATTATGTTTCTTCGTGTTCAGTCATGCCAGCTGTTTTATTTTGCTATGGATGTCCCTACTGTAACATTAAAAAAAGGAACCCAATACCCTGCTTCCTTACCAGTCTCCTGAGAGCAATCCTTCAGAGATTCATGAGAAGGATGAAGTTTAGCAGTATTATATATAATTTGGACTGTCTGAGTGGTTGAACAAAAACTCCTCTTAGATTGTTAAGAGCTGAAGGCAGTGTCTTACGTCATTCCACAGCTAATTTTTCCTAAGTATGTAATAGGATTTTTGATTTAACCAGTGTGCTTAATGTCATACAGCATTAATTATTATCCATGCTTTTGGAAAGGCACTGAGATAAAAAAATTGCACTGTTTTTAATGAAAAGCTTTTGCTTGAACTTGCCCTGATCTGCCGTTGATGATAGGTAAAGAGAATGGGGATTTTTTTCCTTATTTGCATAGAAATTCCATCAATAAATTTAGCCTGGAAAATTTTACTGCTGATATCAATTGATAATGAATGAATTAAATTCATTGATGGCTGTGGAATGCAAGACAAAAACTCAAAATATGGGAAATTTCTTAATTAGGTATTTGCTTTTTGGTTGTGAACTGACAAGTATTGACCCTTAGTCTTCTCAGAAGACATCTGTGAATTATTAATTCTTTATGTTAGGTGTGTTCTTGTCTCCGTAAGAAAGATGTGCAATATTACAAGAAAAAAATGAAAAAAGTGGCTAGATTTTCTCTCAGGAGAATTTTGCCTTCTGTTTGAGCTGTTTTATCTTTCAGAAGCAAATGAATGCTATGGTGTGGATGGTCTTGCTGGGTCTTCTGTACAGAGAAACAGACATTAACAACACGAATCATCATTCTGACAGGCAGAAAGTAGCTGAGAAAGTAAAAAGCTTGACTTTTCTCCGAGGGTTTGATTTAAATTCATAACATTTTGTGTCAGTCCTGCAACCCACCCTTTAGAAGGTTTTCAATATTAAACTCAGAAGTTAATAACCTGTGTGGACCAAACAGGAATATTTTTGCAGTATTGGTTCCTTTGACCAATCACGGTGGTTTTCCTGTGTGTGTGACTCTCTGTGTTATGTTTTCAGCACTTTTACATGACTTGAAATGTTAGTTTGGTAGTTGATGGTTAGAGAGACAAAAGTTCTGGTTTTGCTGAATAGAGCTGTGAGGGGTTTTTTTTCTGCATAAGAAACAGACTGGGCAGAGAAGTGAGGTTGCCATCATGTGTTAATGCAGCCTCACTAACAGCTTGAATGCAACTGGGTTGCTGTGTGCTTAGACTGGGGAAGAGCTCTTCATTTCTGTAAAGCAGAAGTTGACAACTGAAGTCACCTACACAAAGCCACTTGCATTCATAAATCATTGCAAGGCACATCCCAGCTTTGTTTCACTGTGAACCAATAGAAAAATATAAACATCTCAATGAAAACCTTCATTAGGGGTCTGAGATACACTAAAGAGTAACCCCATCTTAGATTTTAAAAAGCACCATATAATGAAACAGCTTTAAGCTTTTGAATATCGTTTATGCAGACAAAATAACTTCTGTGCTTTGTGTTGTGTTGAGGTTTGAAAAATTGGATGCATTTGACACATTTAATTCAATACTCTCATTAATTCCTTGTGCTGAATGCTCTAATGCTAATCATGCAGAAAGTGTTTAAATATGACAATTTCTTTTTAATTATCATAAAATTGTGTAACAATAAAAGCAAAATGCTTGGTGAAGAAATTCAAATGACATAAGCCAAATCCTAGTTAAACAAACACTGCAAAAACTGCATGCAGAAAAATGTGAGAATAACAAAAAGGCTTTCATTATGGAATCACACTTCTCTGCTCTCATGTTTCACCTGGGAGATTAAAGATGCTTCTTCTCCAGAAAATGTCTGAATTTTGTTTTGTCACAGGAAGGAATCAAATGATTCCCATTAATTTCAATATGCATTTTAGTTATCTGAACTGGAAGGTTTTTTGTTTCCTTTACACTGAAGATTTCAGTATTATCCAGCGTTTGAAGTTGGGGAGTGAGGGAGATGCTAATGGAAGGGGGAAATATACAGCAAACCATATGCAAATATTAATGCATTTTCTTTGATCTTATATGAAAAATATTGTAGACTTCTGAGGGCTAGAAATGTCAGAGATAAAATCAGCACCCTTCCTAGAGGGGGATGCTGCTTTCATCACTTTCTTGATTTACCAGTAGTCTGAGTTAAGATCTCCCAGTTCTGAGACTTGATTTCATAATTTACGTATTTAGTCCAACAGGCGTTAGATCTTGCCACTTCTTCAGTTCCTTTTTAGTCTTTAGATCTATGACTTAATGGAGGAAAGAAGAGAGAGACAACATCTAAAGATGTGCTTGAAAGGAGAGTCGTAAGGCTTAGCTTTTTATTATCAACTTGCCTCCTGTCAAGAGCCGTTTCTGTAAATCAGATGAAAGAGTAAATAGATCATATAGACCTCTTGTTACTTTTGTAGTCTTGGAGGAGCCTGGAGTATTTTCCATGGTGTTATGATTTCAAGGGATGCAGCTCGGATATACTCTTAAATGGCAATTCTCAAGCTGCAGTGTGGGGATCACTATCTCGTTCAACCAGGGTCCACTTGGTACTGCCCTGGCTCTTCTTTCATCCGTTTTACAGCGTTGGATGTAGATGAAAGGTTGTCCCCACAGTACTCTCCCTAGAAGCAACATTTGCAGACGCATAAAGATATTTTATGGCAAGCACTAGAAATGAAAGATGAGGCAGTGAATAAAAAGGGCACTTTCTCTTAAAATGTTACTATTTCTCAAAGGATCATGTTCGCCATTTTTAATGAAAGACGTCTTGTCTGAGATTTGCCAAGTTTTCAAAATTGGAGCTTATGAAGGAAAATGACTGAATTTCAACAAAAGTCACAGAAATCACAGAATATTCTGAGTTTGAAGGGACCTACAAGGATTTCCAAGACCAGCTCCAAAGGGAATGACCCACAGAGGGATTGAACGCAGAATCTTGGGCTTATTAGCACCAATCTCTAACCAGCTGAGCTAATCTCGTATAGTCATCTTAGATGGCTTGACTTAAAATTACTCATTTTGAAAATATGACCGATTTCCTGCTGAGTTTTCCTTTGGACTTCTTGTTAGTCCACTGACTAGGCAGCAATTGGTAAATCAGAGTCAGGCAGTGGCTTCTCCTTGTGGTTTAATGCCTTAGATATGAGGCCTTTTCCCCAATTCCTTCTTGTGAGAACTTTGAAGTTTCCACCTTTTTTATTAGAATCAGATCCACCTTCCCCAACCCAAAGCACAAAAGGTACCAGCCACCACCCCCAAACACCAAACTTCTCTGTGCTATGCAATCAGCTTTCCACTTGTATCTTACAGTTAAATAAACCTCAACAGGAAAGTCTGCATGTGTGAGCCCACAGGGATGCATGCACAGATAAAGCATCGGTGACTTGGCCTCTTGTCAGAGATACAGAAATCTTGGGTCAAATTCTGCTTGTGCCTGATTCAGGATTACAGCAGTGTAGCAACTTCTTTGGAAATTTTGACCAGAAATTTCACCTTGGATCTGTTATCATTTGTGCTTTTGTAGCAAAACCAATATATTTCAGCAAGTAGTGGCATTTTTGCTCTTTTCCAGGAAAAAGTCTCCTAAAAAAACATTCTCAGTGGTCTCAAATATTGCAGTGCAGAAGCACACATCAGTGCTGCCCCTGAAGCAGGACCCCATCGCCAGCAGAACAGTTGCCCTAAGTCCTCTGGTGAACTAGCCGGGCTGGTGGCAGGTGGGATCTACAGCCCAGGGATAAGGCAAAAGATGATGGGTCAGGTTCTGTGCTGGCACAGGAAGTCTGCCCAGGATTAGAAGGAGCTGGAGCTAGGCACAGGCACTGTGCTGGTAAATGGGACCTCTGGGACATGGGCATCTCTATTAGAACCTGTTACTGCCTTCAGGACCTGAAAAACTGTGTGGAGAGTGCAGTTTTAAAACACATTGCTCATCCCCCTCCTGTTTTTCCTGATCAGTCAGGAAGATCTGCACCAACTTACTTACAGCTTTAAGGGAAGACGGAGATACTTTGAAAAAAGTATTACACAAACCAATTATCATCATCAAAGATGTCTCTCTTAAATAAGGCTGATGGGACCTGTGGGCAGCAGCGAGCAGGGTATGGTGGATGCATGACTGCCCTCACAGGCCTATGCTTGATACTCCTCACAAATTAATTTGATGTGTGAGCTGGTCTTGTGCTATGCTGCTGGTGTATACTTTCCTTCACAGGCTTTTCCTGTGCTACTGAAAACATCTGTGTTTGTCATGGCAGCCTACTTCCAGCTCAGATGAGATGTAAGCTAATGTGGGAAAGGACATGATTTTAATGATGAGTCTTGTAGATGACCGGAAAGATAACAAAACCAGTAAAACAAATACAGTAACAGTGTTAGAAAATGAAATATCAGTAACTTTCTGTTCATGATAGACAGAAAATTTTAGAGAGAAGCCTGTTCTAAAGTTGACTGTATTAGTTTGCCTGTCAAGACAGATTATATCAGCTGGGCAGAGCTGAGAAAACAAAACTGCTGTTATCATAAAATATATCTGTGAAGCTTTCTGCTATGCATATTGTTTCTTAGATTATGACCCAGTGATTTCTCTAGTGCATTGTAAAGGAATATGCATGTTTACTTGTTGGAGGACTCAGGTTTTAGCATCCCTGTAAGAGGGCATTTTGTACTCTATGCAGTTGTAAAGAAGCCTTGATGCCTAAACTCAAAGGGTTTAATCTGTGAGTAATATTGATTTAAAGATGTAGTGTAAATGTTTAGTGGCCACAGGCTTGTAGAGGTTTTGCTCTGTATGAAGGCCATTTATCTTCCAAAATTATGAGGGAATAGATCTCTTTTCTGATCCTACCTTACTTCAATGAAGATCACAGGAGACATTTTTGTGAAGACAATGCAGGACTCTTGTGTATGTGGTATTTTTCAACATAAAAGTGCTTTTGAAATAAAAAGTTTAAATGAGGCTGTAGTGCTTGAAAAAATACAATGGAGGTGATATGAACTGCATAAATAAAATGCAGTGTAATATGAAATCCTCATACCATTGCAATGGGAAAAGCAGATACAAGAGTAATTAGCAAAACATAAAAATCCTTTTGTCCTTTTGTTCAGGCTCCTGCAGGCAAATGGCTTTCTGGGTTATGATATTCTTCTAAAGGATATTGCCTCAGTTTTTTGGTCTCTTTTCTAAACATAGAGTTTAATGCTCAGAAAATTTACCAAATCATCAGTAGTGATGTTCCTTGAAGGCTTTCTATTTTTAAAGCATTTTGTTGGGTAATTTCAATGAATAATTCTTATACTGTGGGACTTTCAAACTTTTCATTTCATTGGGCTTTCTTTTCTTATTGGTTGTATTGTGGTGGGCCAGCTGGATTACATATCATTCCAATGACTCCCTCATACAAAAACTGGGACTTTTTCCTTAAATCAGAAAATAATCAACAAGAAATAACCGATGCTAAGTTTTGGATTATGAAAAAAATTGCATCAAGAACTGCAGCATTTGTGAAATATTCTTTAAAAAATGTGAACATTTTCTTAACT
The DNA here is from genome assembly GCA_013397115.1 of Edolisoma coerulescens. Taxonomy (NCBI): domain Eukaryota; kingdom Metazoa; phylum Chordata; class Aves; order Passeriformes; family Campephagidae; genus Edolisoma; species Edolisoma coerulescens. Next base: position 94,554 of record VWZW01006573.1, read on the forward strand.
AATAGATATTGTCCTTTCTTCTAAGTACTAATTCAACCAACAACTTAGTTGTTGGCTCTTCAAAAATTTCTCAGGCAGTTACATTTTCTGCAAATTTTAACCTTGGATTTGTAGTCTGCCTAGTTTTCTTAGACAGAAATGTAGTGGGTCATAGCTGAAGAGCATTTCTTCAAGTAGAAAAGCCCCCAAAAAAGTGTCAGTTTGGGTTTTTAGGGGTTTTTTTGGTGTGCTAAGAGCTGCTTCTCTTGGTCACACAGATGAATGAGAATGAAAAGTGCCATGAGCCATATCCTGTGGCTGCACTCATCCTCTGAATTCTGCTACTAAAGGTACTGAGTACAGTTAACAGAATTTGGCCCGTTTCTCTTCACTGTTATTTGGGAGACTTGAATTTCTGTCAAGCAAAGGCAAAACCTGTTCTATTATTTCTGTCACATCACCAGACAGTGGTCTGTCTCTGACAGATTTGTCCAAGAAAGCTCGCAAGATGGTAATGGCACTGAAAAAACTACCTCCACCTGACTCTCAACATTTACACCTTAAAGGCACTGGAAAATATTAATTAGAAATATGATTTATTTTTTTAATGGGAGTGTGTATTCAGTATTAGTCACCAATGGCAAGTGCCTTGTAAAACCTGTACAGAAAAAGATATGCTGCTCAGTTATTTCATCTGTGAATTGCCTCGTGTTAAAAATTTAAATCATACCCTTTTGTCACTTTAATGCAAAGTGGATTCCCATTGTATTAAGAAATGCAGACAAAGATGTGATTTAGGATGAATCCTGTCAAGGTGTAACTCTATGTTACATTCTTGGAGAACTCATCTGAAGACCAATATTGATGTTAAAGATATTTATAGTGGGAAGCTGTATGTCAGTAACGCAGGCGCTGTGGGTTCTTCCAGCCTCCAGAAGCACACTTTTTTTGTCAGTTCCCCCACAGCTAAGGCATTTGTCAGGTTGTAACTGCTTAAGAAACACCTCTTCACTTAATATTGTGGTATACAGAATTTCTAATTTTCTCAGGGAAGTCATGAAAACAGAGATTTTTAGCCTGGAGGGATAAGATAGAAGTTGTCTGACTATCAAAGGAACCCTCTTCTTAGAGGAGAAACCATCAGAAAGTCTAGCAGTTTGAATATAAAACTGTACAAACCTTCAAACTCTTAAGTATAAAGGAGTGTCAAATTTCTGGTAGTTTCCCTTTTTCTTTCTTTCTCCCGGTTTCAATAAAATGATCCTTCAGCTGATCAAATGTAACAAGATGACAAGCAGTAATTTAAATGGGATCATATTCTCTATGTAAATGATTGCTAGGGAAGAATGAAAGCTCATTTCTCCTGTGTGCTTGCATATACAGCAGCTGCTCATCACATAATACTTATGGATGGGTTCTGTGATTCTGACAGCGCATTAGGTACCGAGGTAAAAGCACGAGGGAAATGAATGAAAGAAATAGCATGTGCTGAGATGTTGGTGCAGCCAAGGTATAACAGATTTGTCACTGGAGATAAAACAGCGTAATTCAAATGCATCCAAATGTTAGAAGGCTCCATCGAGAGGGGAAAAAAAAAAGTGAGGATTTTCTTTCTCTTTTTTTTTTTTTTTATTTTGAGTGTTGATTTAAATGAATAATGAGAGGTTGGACATTGTGGCTGTGTTGGGTGCACTCTGTGATTAAAAAATCAGTGGGGCTGAGGCTGCTCTGCAGAATTAGAGCTGAACCCTGAGGTTTCATGCTGTTACTTTGTAAAAGGGAAACCAGCATGAATTCATTGTAGAAATGGCCCAAAGAAATATGTTGAAACTATTTTCTTTATTAAAATTATTTTCTGTGTGAGAAATGTGTGCTTTTTATAGAGAGTTTTGACTTCTGAGTGAAAAAATGAAACACCTGAAAACAGAAACTTTCAGCTTTCAGCAGAAAGCTGGAAACCTTTGATTTGAAAATGCTGCTGTGCTGGTTCACAAGTGTTGTATTCTACTAAAGGAAATGATTCTCAGAAGCAAATGTAATTGAATTCTAGCTCTCAGGAGGCTGAATTTATAACCTGTCTTGGGGATTTTTGTCTGCCATTTTGATGTGTTGTAACAGTCAAATTTTTGTGGGGTGGGATGAGTAAAGCTCATTTTTTGACAACTTTTAATTATGGTAGACCAATTTATGGGGACACAGGCATACTCTCTATAATCAACCCTTCTTTTAGAATGTACAGAGACCTGATTCTTTTCACTTAAATCACACTTAACTGTCTTCCTTCCCTCACACTCCTAGAGAAATGCTTGTGTAAAGGACAGCTTGTCAACAGACAAACTCCTTTTCATCATCACAAATAACTGCAGACATGAAATATTACTCAATTTTCTTGAGCCAGGAAAGGAGCTTTACTTTAAAGGAAGGCTTAAAAAAATTGTTTCAACATTTCAATTTTCCATCAGAATATACTGTGCTGTTATATATCAAAACTCCAGCATTTTGGATAACCTCCTGCTACGTTCAGATTTAGCATGCGCTCTCCTTGCAATAATTTATTTTTAGATGAGACACACTTGGAACCTCATGAGATACTGAGGCATTTATGAGACTTCAAGGCTATGTCTAAGCTGCAAAGTAGGAACACTAGGGAGTGGTGAGGGCTACAGGGGTCAGAGCCCTTAATCCAGGGTGGCTGCATACATGCTGCGTATGTGGAGAGGATCCACAGTGCTCTCACCCTGCAGCTGTATTGAGAAATTACTTGGGAGAGGCAGGGGTAGACTGTCCTGAGATTTTAACCTTACGAATAACTGTATTGTGATACCAGAATCACTACAAGCGATTCTTAAATTTCATAGAATGGCTCAGGTTGGAAGGGGATCCTGAAGACCATCTAGTTCCAACCCCCAGGCAGGGGCAGGAACACCTTCCACTAGACCAGGTTGCTCCATCCAACATGGCCATGTGCACTTCCAGGAATAAGGCATCCACAGCTTCCCTGGGCAACCTGTGCCAGTGTCTCACTGCCCTCACAATAAAGACTTTTTTCTAATATCTAATCAAACCCTGATATGAACCAATGTAATTTGAACCCATTCCCCTTTGTCCTGTCTCTACATCATCTTTTCTTTCTTGTAAGTTCCCTTCAGGTACTGGAAGGTCCCAATTAGGTCACCTTGAAACTTTCTCTTTTCCAGACTGAGCAAACCCAATTCTATCAGCCATTCCTCATAGGAGATGTGCTCCATCCCTCTGATCACCCTCCTCTGCACTCGCTCCAGCAGGTTCATGTCCTTCCTGTGCTGGGACCCCAGAGCTGGATGCAGCTCTGCAGGTGGGGTCTCATCAGAGCAGAGGGGCAGAATCCCCTCCCTCCCTCCCCTGCTGCCCACGGTGCTCTGGATGCAGCCCAGGACACGTTTGGCTTTCTGGGCTGTGAGTGCCCATGGCCAGGGCATGTCCAGCTTCTCCTCCACCAGCACCCCAGAGTCCTTCTGGGCAGGGCTGCTCTCCATCTGCTCATCACCCAGCCTGGGTCGATACTGGTGATTGCCCTCCTCCAGGTGCAGACCAGCACTTAGTTTATTTACTGGGATAGACACAGATGGCATTCCTGGAAATGGCATAATGTAAGTAAAAGAAAATAATTTTAATCCTAGTGTCCTGATCAAATGTCACCTTAGGTAGTTGAACTGTACCCTGCAGTCCGAGCTGGTTAGGCTATTCCATTGTCATCTCAGGTGAGTTAGTGTAAATCCAGCCCAACTGTACTGAAATAAACAGCTACAGCTCCGTGAAAATGGTGTACAGGAATGACAAAAAAAGTCTGCTTTTCTTGCTGTTCTTACTGGCACAAAGTAAGGTTCTTCAAAACTTTGCACAAAGTTCTTTAATATTGGGTCTAAATATGAGGACTGACCGTGATTCCAGAATCTATTGTTAAAAAGAAAAAGAAGAAAGTATGTACCAAGTGTCATGCATTTCACACAGGCTTTGCTAAAGTGGCACTTTTCCTTTAGCACTTTTGCAACCTTGCCACAACAAGATTGTCAAAGGTGCTATGAGGGTGGGGCAGATATTAAACAACAAATGGGAATCCTAAGATTAATCCTGGAGAATGTGTGTATATTCTTGAGATTTATATATTTGTGTGAACACAGGGGTTTTATTTTATTAGAGCTATGCTAACTGTTTAGATTTTGGTGAAGATTTTTCACAATATTATACTTTTCTCACTGTAAACAGTGACTTAGTTTCTTAGGCAACAAAGGAAGACTAAAAGCAGCAGTCCAGTACCTGAAAGGGATCCACAAACAAGATGGAGAGGGACTTTTTACAGGGTCATGGAGTGATAGGACAAGTGATAATGACTATAAGCTGAAGGAGGATAGATTTAAATTAGGTATTAAGGAGAAATTCTTTACTATGAGAATGGGGAGGCATTGAAACAGGTTGCCCAGAGAAGATGGGGATTCCCCAACCCTGGAAGTGTTCAAGGCCAGGTTGGATGGAACAGCCAGGTCTAGTGGAAGGTCTCCCTGCCTATGGCAAGGGGTTGGAACCAGAAGGTCTTCAAGGTCCCCTCCCAAGCCAAACCATTCTGTGATTCTGTGATTTATACTCAGTCAACTATATCAGTGGTTTTTAAACTCTCCGTTGCTAAATTGTTTCATATTCCATTGTTGCTGAAATTTTGACACATAAAATCAGACAATTGTACAAATGCAGTTCTTCTATTATTAATACCTGCTATGACTCCTGTGACATAAACTAGCAGAGCAAAGGTTTTGCTTTCATAGTGGGTTATTCACTCACTTGAGCCATCCCAAAGTGTCACTTTACTTCTATGAAGTAAGACAGGTGCATTAACGCTTTAACATGCTCAGCTGCTTCTTACCTTGTCACATTAATATTCTGTCCAGATTTTTAAATAAGTTACAAGTATGCAAGTCAAACAGTGTTCATGCTGAAGGCTTCTTTCGTGTATTTCACTTGGAGAAATGCTGGGAGGTCACAGTGGTATTAATCTATTAAAAAGATAAGGAAATTTAAAACAATGATTGATTGTAAGGTGACTTTACTTTTATTTTTCAAGTTACTGGATATGATTTCCAGAAGAGGTAATCATCTCCACACCAGAGCAGCAAGAATAGCCCTGCCAGGATGGTTGCCCACACATTCACTCTGAGTGACTGATGGCAGAAAACAATATCAGAGAGCTGTGTGAGCAGTTGGAAGGAACAATTAATTTGACGAAAGGAGGATTCTTTCCTATTTGTGAATAATCCATGTGTGAATTCTGTTTGTGGTTTTTATTGCTATTTTAACTTGCCCCTTAAATTTTCATGAAGGAGTTTCAGCTGTTGAGGTGATTGTAAAATGCTTGCTATTAGCGTTCCTTGGAAGTATCTAGTGCTACTGGGTGTCCCTGTATGGTTCAGTTGCAGGATTTTGTCCTGCACTTTTCTGAGGATCCTAGAATGAGAATTCCCAATTTGAGGTGATGGATCTAATTCATGGCGGTAATTTTAATTAGTCTTAATTCTGGAAGTGAGACTTAGAGTGCCTTGGCTGAGAAGAATGAAAATTGCTAAACACCAATTTTAGAATTATACCAGGTTTCTTACTTTAGAATTAGAATCAAGAGAAATTGATTTCAACAGCCTTGCAGACAAATTCTGTGAGGCTGATGGAAGCCTTGCAGAATCTAGAACCCTACTTATTGCTTTTTGGTTGCAGCTAATGCAGTTGCACAGCATCTTTATGTTATAGTATGGTAGTTTGAACCTTCATCTGCATTGCATGAATGCCATTTACTTATGAAAGAACAAAAAAATATTTGGCGTTACAATTAGCCTTAAGCCATTCACACTTTTTGTTAATAATAAAAAAGCTGTGGATGGCCTTCTGCCCAGTGCTGTGATTCTCATATTGTAGCAAAAGGAATACTTAAAATAATGGCTGCTAAATAACACTTTCAAAACTGAATGTGGACATTTTTCTTTTGTCCAGATCAAAGAAGTGTGTTTCTGACAGCCTGTGTGCTAGCAAATGCTGTTCTCTGAGGTTTCTCTGCCTAAATTTGTTTTCTATCCTCTTATAAATGTTTTCAATGAGACAGAAACAGGCAAGGGAGGATGCAATAAAAATCTTAATTTGTTAAAATAATTAAGTATTCCTTTGCGCTCCATAAGCCTCTTCAAAATGTGGTTGACTTTTCTCTGTACCTTTTTTCCATGTTGGCACAGGCCTGTGGCTCTAAAATTCAAATTATTTTGTCTGCACACTTCTAATCCAAGTTTTCAGCCAAAATATCTAGTAAAGTCCACATATAGAGTCCTCTCATGCCTTGGTGGTCTCTTGCCTGGAAAAGCAGAAGGGCTCATCTTTTACATTCACAGCTCTGAGTGGCTCACATGACTGAAACGTGGACAAATAGATTTTTTTTTTTTTTTAAATTTCTTGCTGCTCTAGGTGCCACAACAGCAGAATCCACTCCACTGGATATGTTCATTTTAACTCTTCCTGCATAAACATAGAGCCTTTTGTAATGAAAAACCTGGTTTCTGCTCCACTTGCCTTTCTCTCTGCATAGACAGGTACAAGCACAATTTCATGAGGCATTTTGTAGATGGTATCCCTGTGCCTAATCTTAACTGCATGAGTGCTGTTAAGCACAGAGAGAAGGGAGAGTAGTCATACAGATTGTTATAAAAACAGTAACATCTGTGCAGTTTGGATTCTTTATTATACAGGACCAGCAAAGTCTATCAGGTACTGGCTGCTGTCAGTTATCCCAAGCCAAGGACATCTGGTGATGGCAAAACCCTTCTCAGGATCTAGCTCAGGACACCAGATTCCTGATGATGTTAAAGGAGAAGAGTTACTCACCGGTGGTGTGCTCCTACCACCCAGAATGCTCAGGCTGTACTGGGATGTGTAATGTTTCTGGGAACAGACTTAGCTGCTTTTGAGGCTGTTTTATTTAACATCAGAAATTCTTTTTTTTTTTTTTTCTTTTGTACCCTATGGCCTATTAATATGTCTAAAATCCACCTTATTCTCTCTTCCTCTGTAAGCTCTGTGGACCAATCATGCTCATGACACAGCCCAGGAGGATGCCATGGTGTGTGAGGGCATTGGAGCTGGTGTGCCAGCTGGCAGCAACATTGCCCCAGATGGTTCAGCTGTGCTCCTCTCTATGTGCCCCCAGAAGACCCACAGTCTTGTTCCAGATACATAAAAAAAAGATTAAAAAAATTAGGAACAGTGAAACTTTATAAAAATTTCACTGGCTTCATGATTCACACACACTAAGGCAGCTCCAGGAATCTCAGAAACAGCTCTAAAGCACTTGTGTAGGTGGTTTCAAATCACAGAAGAGATGATCTCTAGTACATGATGGACTCTCAGTCACAGCGCAATAAATTATTGCTGTGATCTGTAAATTCCAAGGAGGAGAGAGAAGGCTGGAAACTACTGATATACCACTTTACTGGATCCACCACAAAACCCCAACAATCAAAAAAGGTGCCCCACCTGAAAGTGTTTTCTTCTGAAGCTGGAATTTTATGACAAACACAGAACTCTGCTGTATTTCCAATTCAGTGCCATGCAGGAATATGGATTTTAAAGCAGTTTTTTATTTATAGACAAGCTTTATGTGTCAAGCAGGTAACACAGCATGATTTATAGGCAATTAGAGCTCATGCCACAAAAAATGGCTTAAGGGTTTAAGTCTTAGTGTCTTACATTTGAAATTATGACCCTCTGAAGGAAGTGAGAGCTCTTGCTCAGATGATGTCTCATGCTGCCAGTTTTTGACTAAAAGTTCTCCAGATGACTGGAGTGCTGTGCTGGGGATTATTGAAGAGACCCCCTCACGCTTTGTGTGTTGAAGCACATCTGTCTGCACAAATGCAGTAACAACCACACATCTCATGTACTAACCTTCATACATCTCACTGGATGAGGCTGATCCAGAAAATTTGTCCAGGATATGCTCAGCAGACCCTGTTCTTCCCACGGCTGAGCCATCAAGTGCATGATGAGAGAATTTACCACCCCTTTTTCCCATCTCTTTAATCCTACACCTTGTGTACAAAGGAGACAACTCACCAGGATGTGGAGTTAACTGCTTTAACTTTCTTGCTTTTGCCTGAAAAACACCCCTCAGCTACCACCTGAATGTGTTTCAGAGTGAGGAGGAAGCTTTAGTGGGGTTTTCCTACACCCTGAGTGAATTTTGCACGTAAAGTTATAATCAAAAATTTGGGCCGTTCCCTTTGTCATTCTTAGAGGAAAAGTGTCACCCTAGTTTAGTTTTAAAAGAAAAACAAACCGACCCCAAGCCCATATATCTATGTTTGACTGGTATATGCAAGTCAGGGCTTTAATAATATGTAATCATAATTATAATAAATCATAATTGAGATCATTAAAAGAGAAAGGCATTCCAGTCTAAATAAAACCACTCAGCACAAAATCTTTCAAGTGTGTTCGTCTCTGGCACTTCTGTTCACGTATCTGCAACATGTTTTTATGAATGGTGCCTTTTAGAAGTCCCATTCTGAGATGACCAAGCTCCACAGTGTTGGAAATCTTCATGTATAATTCAAATTGATAAAACATCTACATGTAGCGGAGTTGTAGTTTTGTATACTTTGGGTGTAGTTTATAAGTCTAGTCTGTAAGCATAGATCAGGTTTTTCTGCATTAATTAAAAGGAAAGAGTTGAGGTTAGAAAAAAAACCTGTTATTTTTCCTATAGTTTTTTTTGTTTTGTTTTGTTTTGTTTTTTCTGAATCACAACCATCTCTTTTACACGTCGTTGTGAATTCTCAGACATGATACTACAATGTCAGATGAAATGCTCCTCCAAGTCTTTAGAGATGTCAGTGATAAACCCATCATGGTTACATCATGTCAAGATGTTGGTGAATAATGTCACTGGGAATCTTGGGAGTGCATTTCATGATAAAGAATTGAAACAAAGAGATGTCAAAGCAATTCCAAAATTGGAGCCTTCTGATTATCAAGGTGATTATGAAAGACAAAAGCTGTGAGTACTTGTAACTTGGCCCATGTTACTAGATGTTCTGTCTTCTGAACAACAGCTAAATCTTCCTCATATTAGCTTATAAAAAAGTAAAGATGCCCATGTCATTGAAATGTCACGTCCGTCACTTCTCTAGGATTCTGGTAGCAACTGGGGAACAGTGTGATATCCTTTGATTGACAAGGATAGAAGGAAGTTTAGGCTGAAATTTTGAAAGCTGAGAGTTTTACAGTTAGGATTGAATTCTTAGTACGATTACTACAATATACACTAAGGAAGAGGTAATCCTTGTCAACAGTTCTTGTGTGGAAAGAAGAAAAGGGAGAATATGGATAGAGATGGGAGAGTTAGTTTTACCTTGTTATAACTAAATGTGTGCTCAACTCTCAGTGACTTCTGAGCCTCCGTGTATCAAAGTACAAATTAACTGAGACGTTTCTCCTGCAAGTTAGGCAGATGAAAGGAAAAGGTTGCTGTTGACATCTGAGATCATTCTGATGATGCAGGTATGTGATTCCTTTTGAACCCAGATGAAAGTTTGCAGAATGTGTGTGTTTTTCTCGTTAGTTTCCAGTTTTTACTAAATTTCTTCTTAATTTGTGATCAATCCAGTTTTTACAGGCTGGATTTGCTGTGACCATTTTTTCTACCCAGAGGCCTTACTACTTACAGCATTGTAGTTCAAATACAGAAAGATAACAAGTTGCTTGAAGCAAAGCTGCTGTTTCTTCATTTAATGTCAGGTCTAGTGTCTTTTGAGTGCTGGTATTCAGTTTCAGAAGAGAGATGTTCCCCCTGTATCACTGATCTTGGTAGACTGGAGGTGAAATTAAAAAATATGATAGTCTGATGTGCTGGGCTGCCAAGGGACTTGATCCAGAAATATTGGAGGACACTGGACAAGGTACAACACTAGATAGGTATTTTATAATACTGATTTTTTTATATTGCACTGAGCTATCAGTAGTTTATAGATAAAAGGAATATGAACAAAATGTAAAATCCTTTCCTCAGTTCTTGATATATCTTCCCTCACTTTTTTTTTTGTGCGTGAAACTTGTTTTAATGTGAATTTTTTCTGCTTTGAATTTTGTCTGACTTAACAATTCACTGCTTTTATACTACATATTGAGATGCACAAAATGAAAAGGGAGGATTTAGTAATACTAACTTACTGAAATGTCATTTGTCCATACATTTTCCTTTGTCAAAATAAACATTGTTAAATAATTATTAAGATAATTTCTCATTTATAATAAAGATCAAAGGAAGAGTTAAGCAAAAAAAATGGAAGGATTCATCCATGATTTGTGATTATTCACTTGTAAATTTTCTTCCTTTGCCCAGGTACAAACTCTTATTTAGTCTGTTCTAGCAAGGATATGAGAATCTGTATTTTTTTGATACAATTCTCTTGGTTAGTAAACTCCAAAGTGTAATTTGTTTTTCAGAGTACATTTCAATATTCATGGAAATAGAAGGTGGAAGTCATGAAATTAACAACCATCTGGCATAAATTTCAGTGGAGTTAATTCTTGACTTCATTATGAAATCTGTTATAAAAAATAATAATGCCTTTCACTTAAAAAACCCCAACTATTTGCATAGTTTCTGTGGTAATGTTTGCTCCTTCCTCTAAGAAGTAACAATTTCTCAGGCTATGCCTCAAATGTGAATCTATCTTTTTTCATAAAGATGGTTACATTTCCAAATAGAAAACAATTTGTATAAAAGAAGTTTTCTTGGATGAAAAATATATGGAAAAACACTAACATTTTTTCATAAATTAACTGAGTCTAAAATGAAAACTAATTGAGTAAATACAAATCCAAAGACCAGTGACAACCCTCTAGACAGAGTGTTAACAGGCTTTTTAAACTATAAAGAAATGTACTAGGGATCAATTTGACTCAAGATGATTTGAAATCTGAAAACTGCTTGCCTCTACTGTACCTGGTGTTTGTTACAGCATCGTTACTTTAAAATTTCATCCCGCTTCTTTCAATTGATTCCAATAAGAGCAGAGTTGCTCTTCAAGTGTTCTTGTAGGTTTGTTGTTGTTGTGTTAGAGCTGCAAGATAGTGCAGAAAAAAAGAAATATTTGGAATATTTCTGATGCAGGTAGTTTTCAGATGTATTGACTAGGTTTTAAAAATATGGTTTCATGAAGCATGGTACTCTTGGGTGTTAGTGGATCTTATAAAAATTAAATCATCTCACAGGACACTATTGAAAAAAAGAAGTGAAATTCTTAATAGTGAGATAATTTTCTTGCTATGCTCAGGAGATAGAGAGATGTGTCAGAAAACCCAAACCTTCCAGCTTCCAATTCCTTGCTTTATTTGAAAGACCAAGCTCATCCTAATAAATCCTGATGATTTGGCAAAATGTTTTTGATTGGAAAATAACTTTCATTGCAAATATGATATTTGAAAAAGTTGCTTTAGGCTCTGTCACCCCTCCAAGATTAATTTTTGCATACATCTATGCATTTAAAAAGGTGCTTCTGTCCTTCTTAGCTGTTGTTATCTCTGATGGAAATTAACCCTAAGAGATTGTTCTAACTTGTTAAACCTGGCCTGTTACCATCTTGATTATCTTTAAAATCTGTAGTCTAATCCCAAAGCTGACCTGCTTGGTAACTCCTTGAAATCTAGTCTTTTTCCTTTTCTTGTGGTTTCTTCCAGTGTAGGTGAGTCGTATGTTCTCCCGAGCCCAGGAGGACCTAATCTGGTTACTCCCTCTCTTTGCTGCTGGGCAGTGCTCCGTAGGCTGGTTCCTCTGTCCCTGAAGCCCACCATCCCAAGCTTTTGTGCCTCAGTCACAGCAGCCTCTGACCACAGCAAATGGAGAAGAGAAGGAATGGATTTTAAGAGACCTTAAGCAGTGTGGTGAATGCTCTGACAAAGACAGCATCTGCTTGTCCTCCGTGGACTGCTCCATGGGACAGTTAGCTCTGAGGTAATTGGAAAGTATGGTTTACAGGAGTGTCTTCACAGCCAAGAATGGACTTCTAGGGGAGAGCTCAAAAAGGTCACTAGAGTTGCTCGTTTCCATGCCCTTGGAGTTTGTGGTTGGCATAAACCTGTACTGGAAATGACCCAAGTTCACGTGAGTTTGTTTCTAGTTACTTCTCATAGAAAAACTTCTGAATAATGTTGGTTTTTTTTAACTCAATGGAGTTTTTAAATTCAGAAGGGCCTTAAAAAGTCGTGTTTGGACTTCTTTTAATTTATTCACCACAAATGTATTAACTCAAACACAAGGGTTGTGAGCAAACCTCTTAAGAGTTTATTTGCATTTTGCCTGAAAGAAAATAAATCAACAATTGGCTGCTGCAGACATTAAAATATAGCACTTGAATTGTAACACTGCTGTGAAATTAAATATAAATGCTTCAGAGATCCAAACAACATTAAAGTGTTGAAGAAGATGGAATTTTAAATCTTGATTTCTGGCAAGAGAATACATGTATAATAAACAATTAGGAAAAAAATTCAATCCTTAGGAATATAATTTCCTTGCATTAGTTTCTATCTGAGTCTACATTCTGAAAAATGCAGTTAAATGTTGTGTAAAATATTTGTTGTTAAATGTGATGCCATAAAAGGTAAAGAGAATAAAACAATATGAGCCTGATAATAAAATTGTGCTGTTTGTTGAAATCTGGTTTAATGAACAAGTTGAGTAACCACTTTGGAACAGACTCTGTTGCTTTCACTGATAGATTTGAGCATTAGCACAGGACTCTGAGTTATGCCATTATTTTTTCTTAAGTTGTACATTAAAATACAGGAAATAGCACTGATTTAGGGCTGTATTATTAAAAGACAGTCAAAGACAGAAATCAGAGTATGAAGGTACTAGAAAATCAACTCTCTCCAAAAGCACTACCGTGCTAGAACATATGTTTACTGATAATTTATCCTATATACAGGGTTGTCTTTAAAAGCAAGGTGATACAACAACTTCAGGCAGGAATGAGTTTTGGCAGTTTATTGTTTATTTGTCTAGGATTTTAGGTTAAAAAGAGATACCTTCTATTATTAAACAAACAAATCACAAACTAAAAAAAAAGGGAAATGTTTTTTTTTTCACTCCATCTGCAATTAGAAAATTAGATTTATAGTCCCAATTCAGCCTCTACTGCAGATTGGGAAGACAGTTGACCTAAAAGACTTCATGATTTTTGAAATACAGAAGACCCTGCAGACGTCTACAAAGTTTGGTCTATCTATAGGAATTCCAACATCTTGTTCTACATGACATTTCTTAATTAATTTATAAATGTCATCAACTAGCTTTTGTCATCATCATTCAGTATTTATATTCTGGAATATCTTCAGCATCTTTCTTAGAAGGGACCTCCCCCAGTAACAATAAGTAATTTAAAAACTTTTTATAGAGGATGAGGCAACACTTTCTGGTGTCCTTTCTTGCAGACTGCCTTTTGATAATTCCAAATGAGAGGTGATAAGATATTTATGTGGCACTAGTACCCTTTCTAATGAAGTAAATTTTTCAATCCCTACAACCACTAATGAGGTTAAGGACACCAAAAGAATTAAAGACAAATTGGAGTAGATGAAGAGAGGGAAAGCTAAAGAGACATGAAGCTTACTAGCTAATACCCTCAATGTGTCTAATGATTTTAAGTCCATATGGAATACCATCTGAGATATAACTCAGCATATTTTTATCCATAATGATTTAGGACCCCATAAGGTAAAACAAAGCAAGCATGTGATAAATTTCCATAACAAATTAAAGTAAAAAGGTAGCAGTGATTTACAAAGTAGGCCAAACATGTTGATCACCACACCAAAGATGGAGCTACATTGTAGGATCAGCAATTGCCTAATGCTGAACAGGATTCACAGTGATTGGTAATAAATTGCATGTAAACTACTCTATAATTAATAGGTATACTAAATCAGTTTATGATTCTGCAACAGTTAAACTTTGAATACCAAAGTAAATTCTCTAGTATGTCATGTGTTCTCCCACCCAACTAGGTTTTAAAACTTCCACCTTATGTATTGATAAACTTGCCCTTTTACACCGCTTGTTGGACTAATGACTAAATTAAAAGATGAGTTTTTGCAGCTCTTGTTTGCCAGAAATTACAAATGACAGGTTTGTTGCCTTTGTAGATCTTACACTGTGGAATAGGGCACAAAAGTTGAAGTGTTTATCTCAAATTATTTGAGATAATTTTTAAGCTTTCTAAGCATGGGGTGCTCTTGTCCTGATGTCTTTATTGTGAGTCCTTGCCTATGCACATACGTTCATACGCAGAATAAACAATTTTGAAAACTTTATGTAGAGGATGAAGGAAAAATTATATAGCTAGAATAACATGAAAAGTAATTTGGAATGTATCTCGCCTCTCAAAGTGTTTGGAAATTCAGCCATAGGGAAACTGGACCTTCACCAGTGACCTCAGAGTCATGTCTTACACACAATGCTTCTTGTTACCAGATGACTTTTATTGGACAGTGGCTGGTTTTTCCTCCATGCATGATTAGACTCAGGTGTTCTGGAGTATGAATCTCCCCCCGCTGATCTTTTAACTAAGGTGGCAAAATCTTTTTGTTGCTGGCTTATGGTATTACAATTGTAGAGTGATTTTATCTTGTAGATTCTCCCTGTGTGGTCTCTAGAATGGTGGTCTGCCTTGCAGCGTGATTGAAATTAGGTCACCCTTGGCCATTTTGCCGCAGTGATAAGGCCTGCTCACTCCCCACAGTTCAAAAAGTCTGTTGCATTTAATGAAGAAAGTATATTCCTGTTTAGATGGAAGATCTGATACGTGATACAACTATTTTCCAGTCATGTGCAACCTTGAAAAAAAAAATCCTGTAAAATGTCTGAGAAAACCTGAACAACACTGAACAAGAAAATCAGCCACTCAGACTCTGACATGCCGAGTACAAAATTTAAAATAAAATTGGTTGCAAAGACAAGAATTTGCAATGGTAATGGAACTACATATAGGTCAAATAGTCTATCTCTTCACCTTTTTATCTTGATCGAAAAAGTTACTTTTAAGCTTCTTGAGATTTAACTCATTTAAAATACAAGCTTGTATAGGGTCTGCATTCTTGTGCAACCTAGTTTGGTCACAGTTTTGTGCAAGATCTGTCATCAATACAATGTTATCCACTGCATTGATACTTTTTGTAATTCTTGTCCTGGAGTTGAAATACAGCTCACAGGTAAATTCAGTTCAGTATTCATTTGAGCCATTGTTTTAATGTGGATAAGCAGAGTAGTCATTTTTACTACATTTTTAATTATAAAATTTTGCCAAGGTTGACAGTAGTTTTGGGAAAATCCTAAACTACTTGAAGACAATGATACCTGATGTGCCTTCCAAATGATGATTCCTGCCTTGAGAATAATTATGCTCTGCACAGTGGTTTGTCCTTTATGTTTCTTTCTTTCCATCTACTTTCTAGAGGGGAGGCTAGGGACAAAGGATGTAGTTGCCATTAATACCAGACTCCAAACTCTATTATCTACTGAGATACAGCAAAACCTGTAATTGCAATGGACTTGAACAGCAAAGTGAGGAAAAAAAAAGCTTATGTATCTGAGACACCAAGCACAGCTATGAAATGCAAAAGGGTAACGGCAGTTTCACTAGGAATTAAATATTCATGTTGCTAACTTACATAAAACAAAAGATGGAGTGTTTTCTGCAGGGAAATTACTTTTGCTGATGAGCTCCATTTATGCATGATAGAGTTTTAAATTTTTGAAAACCCCCTTGGTTATTTTTTTCTCTTTTCAGTTTTAGCGGCTTTAATTTTAGGCTTATAAACAGATATATGTAAAATTTCTTGCTGAAAGGGCCTTATTCTGTTTAAAGTCATATTTATTACATTCATCAAAAATAGAATTGCTTCTGTCAATGACAATGAATACAAAATCAATATTTAAGTCTGCAGTCTCATAGACTTCATATTATAAAGCGAGTACTTCAGTTTTGAATTGCCCTATAATGAAATGTATCTTCATTTAACATTCTTTTAATGTCTCCAGAGGTTCTAGTTTTGCACCAGGTAACTGGAAAGCAGACAGTAGCAGAGGGAGTTGAGAAACCTAGCTTTCGGTCAAGATTAAAGCATGTCCCCAGAATTATGAGGTCTGATGTGCTTTCTTCATGCTCTTGGTGGAGGATCAACAAGCATGTCTTCCTTGTCTCAAAGGCAAACTCTTGATGGCTTCAGTGGAAAACTCTTACACACTTGGCAGACTTGATATGAAGCTGGAGTGAGGAGATCTGGAAATCTGGTCTTGATCTAAGCCCAAATTCTCTGAAACATTCATGAATATACCTTGTTTCTCTATCATTACAAACAGGTTTTTGAAGGCTAGGTGATTACTGACCTTATTGGATTTTGGCCAAGATATCAGACATTAAAACTTGTAAATGGTTGTTTCTGCCAAGCTTTGGGCAGCACATCACTTTGGGTAATATTCAACTTCAGCAGTTCCGGGTGAGTTGTTGGCTTATGTTCAGCGTCCCAGAGGAAAAAAACCGCTAAGAGAATATAATTCCATCAAGTCTAAGAAAAATATGTTCTTGGAAGATGTTAGATAGTGCTAGGGTATACAGAATGTATAAAAACAACAGTAAATAAAACCCGTCTGTTTAAAATTAATACCATAACCTGAATTTCTTTCCCTTTTGGCTATAAATAATGCAGTATTCTTAGTATGTATATTTAGATACCAAAATACAGCCAGGTTTGCCCCATAGAACAGAAATTTTGTAAATAAGCAGTGAATTTATGGTTCTGATTTGTTTGAAATGATAATATTTTGCCTACTAAATAGGTAAATACTGAAATAGATTTAGTTGATTGCACACAACAGACAAAGAGTATAGAAGAAATATGCATCCTAGGTTATAAGTAAGTGCTTAAAATTATTTTTGTTTTTAAAGGCTACTGTAGTTTAGAGTCTCTTGTACAAGTACTTGCTGGAATAAATTTGCTAGCAGTATTTTTGCCCTTGACTCTTCAAAGTGACAGATGTTGTAAATTAGGGAAACTTCATCTTTCCTGCAGTAACCTTTAATTAACAGATCATAATGGTGGCAGAAGCATAACTCTTGCGACATTCAAGATGGTGATCTAAGGAACAGGACAGGTTTGAAATGTGTATCAACAAGTGATGAGAAAACTGTTCTTCTCTCCTTACTGTATGAAGTAAGAATAGAGCATGATTTTAACACAGAGCTCTTCTAATATAAATATAGGTGCTGGTGATGGTTATTTGTGGGAAGCAGACTGGGACTGCCTGCTCATGCTGTGGGTGCCGAGAAGCAGGGTTGGTTCTGTGATGGCTGCTGGTAGTGCAGCACAGCGGGCTGAGCTGCTCAGGCCAAAAGGCACCACATCTGTAAGAGTTAACCAGCTTCCAGACCCCCTGGCCCTCCATGCTGTGGGACACGGGCTGCTGTAGTGTGGTGACCTGAATGAGGTCGTGCAGGAATCCCATAGTAGAGTGGGAAGTCTTAAAACTTTCAGCTTGTTGGCAAATTAATCATTGGATCATCTTCCCCTTCGCCTGCTCAAATTTGGATGATAGTTGCAGTATGCGAGGCCATGGTTAAAATCAGTTCTTCCCTAGGTATCCGAATCTATAGGGTTATTAATAGGTAAACTACCCTTCTTTTTTCTTTTTCTCACAGCCTTCAGAGAAAAGGTCGATAGGGTTGAATAGCAGTAACAGATCTAGTATTGTGTTCTGCAACTCTCAAAAGGCCTTTGCAAAACTGATAACTATAATTAGACCTGATCAGAAACTTCTGGGCAGGACAGAGCTCCGCTGGAGAATGCTGATACAATAGGACTGCCTGGTTTGTCTCCGTCTTTTGTTTGTCTAAAGAGTTTTGATAACAGCAGAAGACATGTTTATATTCTGTAATATGCAACAGTGGTTCTACAAATGAGTTTTTTCTGCAAGGAAATATTTTTCTGTTGGTTTACGTGATGGCTGGGAGAAGCCCTTAATGTACTACGGTTGAGTCTGTGCTTAGGAACTGGCCAAAAGATTGGTTTTCCTCCTCTGTTTGGATTTGTTAAAGGGAACAGTTCAAAGAATGGCTAAAACCCTGTAATTCTTTGGGTCCATGTTCCATCCTGCCATTATATTTGACACTTCGACACTTTTTACCTTATATAATGGCATATTCCTTAGACATTGTAGGAGTTAAGGCTGAAATGTTTCACACTGGTGTGATTTATAACATACTTGATTCATTACAGGGATTTTCTTTATGAATGAATTATGATAATGTGCAAAGAAAAAAAGGGGTGAAAAAGTTTTTCTTCAAATAAATTCAAAAATAGATCCAGGGAATATTTTTAATTATTAGCATAAAGATGTTGCCACTTTCCAGAGGGGAAGACATTTTGTAGGAGATGTTTAGCCTTGAGGCAGTTTGTTCTTTACGCAGAGGCATAAAAAATACAGCTCCTGGCTGTTTTTATCATTACTAATAAATGAATAAGCACGGTTTCTGAAAAAAACATGTTTTATCAGAAGTACATGTTACACTGTTCTTATCAATAATTCTGTGCAAATAAAATTCAAGCCTGCGGGATTGTATTGTTGCAAGTTTTTTATACAATCACTTTTCATAAAAGAAAAACAGACTGAGGTGATGATCAATGATGGATGAAAATTTTAGATGTAATTAAAAGAAAAAAAAAGTTGGATTCCCAAGTTCCTTTAACAAAGGGAGTAAAAAAAAATGCTGTAAAGCTATGGTTTGATAGATAATATTCCATTAAAGTGAACTGCATGCAGGAAAATTAGGCAGGTTTGTATAAGAGAGATTGACAAGCTTTAAATAGCCATGAATATGTGAATAGCTGACCTATTTTGCTTCCCATTTTAATTGCAGAGATGAACAGATTAAGGATTGTGCTGGAGAATGCAACTGGAGCTTTTAAGGGAGAAAACAGAGACAGCAATCCTGTAGGAATACTTCAAGAATTCAAAGGGAGTTATATAGCTATTAACAGATCAGCTCTAGAGTGATCTCATTGCTGCCATCAAGTGTGTGAGCATCACGAAACAATGATTTTTGGCAGATAGATGAGGAACAGAAGAAAGATGATTCAGTCATTGGAGTTAGTTGAGATTATGATGAAGTCATTTCAAACCTAACAAAAAAAATTTCAAAGACAAGGTCATACTTTGGCCACATAGTATCTGGACCATAAGTGATTTTTACACTCATATGGACATTTGATGAATAATTTTGTGGGGAAGAATTGTCATTTTGGGTTTGGAAACTTTATCCATTAGAAGAAAGACAGCAGCTCACTCAAAACTGCCTGGATGAGTGGCATCCCCTAATGTATTTCCTGTTGTTAGTTTTTATACTAAGAGCCAAATGAAATTCTTCTCAATTCACTTTCAGATAGGTATTAGTGGACACTCAGTATTTAACAATATATATGAGCTTCAATTTCTTTAAATAATCAGGGAAAATCTAGTTTTTGATCATGTAGTTCAATTCCGTAATAGCAAAACCTCTCAAGCTTGTCTAGCTTCTCTAACTTCCCTAACGTTAAAAAAAAGTGGGTTTTTTGGTGCCTTTTACCTTTTTCAGAAAACAAACCAGCCTAAACATCTCAGTCTTTATTCAATGACAGGTAGCAAGTATGTAAGATCAAAAGTTGGCCTTGGATTTTTATTAAAACCCAATGGATTTTTATTGCTTTTAGATACAAATGCCAGTCCTGAATTCTGCTGCGCCACAAGTTCTTTCAACTCTGCTGGTTTTTTTTTTGTCTTATTTGCTATACAATTCTGGTAATATTAGTACTTTCCAGCGGGGATCAATGAGAACAACCTATGTGAGAAATAGATCACAACACAAACTTAAATTTTCTTGCCTTTGTAAGGCTGCTTGGCATCCATGTTAGTAATGAAAAGCCCAGCATAAAGCTTTTAATTTTAAAAAATTAATTCTTAGAAAGGTCAATTAATATTCCCAGATCCTGGAAACAAGAACGGTTTGGTTCAGAGCAGTAGTACCATGAGAAAGATCCATTGTAACATACCGTTCTTGCAATTTCAAAGACACGAAGGCAACAGAGACAAAACATAAGCTGCCTGACTTGACTTTTGGATTGCAGCGAAGATTGCAGAAGCTACTCTTAATGGGAGCTGCCGTAGTCTGCTGAAGGAGGTGCATATTCTTGGTGAAGTTTGTTTTCATTTTGGTGTTGTTAAATACCTTGGAATACTGAGTGTCTAACTTTCTTGGATTGATACTCTCATTCTGGCACATGTCAGACATAACAAACCTGCTGTTTCTTATCAGCACAAATAATACAGCAGCATCTGGTAGATACTGGTTGATGCCAGAGGATGGTGAGACCTTCAGAGGCAATGCCACCAACATTGATTCAGACTATTTTTGACATCACATGATGTTTTCAGGCAATTTTCCTGAAAAATGCCCCAAATCTCTTCAGATGTCTAAAAGCCTGAAGAAAATTAAGGATTCATTTGGGCAAGAATGGAAATGCCATCTGACTAGGCAGAGTAGCCACTTTCCTTGATGTTGGCAGTGAGATCTCTTGAGGAGGAGAAGTTGTTAGAGGAGGCAGCTTAGGGAGAAGGAAGCAGGTGTTTGTTCTTCCATCTGAGAGAGAAATTCTGCATAAAAATGCCTAAAAATTATAACTTTTGGGTAATATTTATTTTTTTCCTTGGCTGTATAATTTTATTTCCATTCTCAGGGCAAAGTACACCAATTCCCTGGAGCTGTTGATTATAGATTATAGCTTCATTGTTTTAAGTGCCTATTACGGATATGCAAAAGCATAAGAAAGAAAAAAAAGGATTAAGTACAGCAGCTCATGGTAAAACTTCATAGGAGAAGGATTCTTCTAAATGCTAGGAAGTGATATCCAAAACCAACTATTCTTAGAAGCAGTATGGCTTTATGAAAAGGCATGGAGACAGAGAAGGTATAGCAGTGCAGATATGCTCATTTTGCAAAATGCTTATCATTCTCTAAAGAGAGAACACAATGATAGTAGATGAATCTTGCAAGGAGTGACTTTTTATTACTATTTTATATAGGTTTTCTCAACAATGTTAACAATAATTTTAAAACAGCAGTGTTTGTTACCTGTCTAGTGCATACATGTTATGGCTCTGCCTGCCCATTTATTTCATATTTCTTTTCTATTACTCGCTAGCACTAAATTTCAGTGGGCATTTTCAGTGAGAAGAACCACACATACCAAAACAGTAGTGCCTAAATTCAGCTGTCATTACCTCATGTTGCAGAACCTCCTTGGCACCAAAATCAGCATTGCCTGTGTATGTCACCGTGTGTATCACTGTGTGTAATCACCCTCAGGGCAGCTACCCTCCGTGTTTATGTTCAAAAGGATATGGAAAACGTGGATTAGTTGGATTGCTGGATCTACCTCTATGCAAACGCTGTTCTTTTCTACCCATCTGCCTGCAAAATCTGTCTCTGCTCTGGGGATGGTGCATCCTTCAGTGACCTAGAAAGGAGGAATCCTTACTCCCTTCCCTCCTCCATAATTATCCTGGTTGCTTTGCAGCATGTTCTGCTGCAAAGGCTAAAGACCTTTAACCTTCTGCTGAAACTAATGAGAAATTCTCTGCACCATGTTTCCCTCTGCTCCTTGGAAGATATGTGGGTTATCCAGAGCACAAAGCAGAGTAGAAAATTTCCAATCAGGGCATTTACTTTTTAAATTATCTTTAGAAAGGCTGTATCAGGAGGTTGAAATTTGGATGCATATCCTTTCCTTTCTGTATTTCTTCATATGGGTTTCTGTTCATCCTTAGGTTCATTGTTTAATTTATTTTTTTATATTCTTAACTTAAGACTTAGTTTTCTCTCCACTTTTTTTTTTTTTTTTTTTTTTTTTTTTTTTTTTTTTTTTTTTTTTTGTCTCTCATAGTCCTGCATTAGATATCTTCATTCTACATTATTTGAAGGGAGGGTAGATTCAAAACATTATGTTTGTTAATACCCTGTCACAGTGAAATTTAAGTCTGATAAACTCAAAGAACAGACGTGTGCTGTGTGTGTAGTGGTCAGAAGAGCACTATAGAGCAGAGCACAAGGGGAACAGAGAAGATGGTTATACCCATGCAGAAGGTCCCTATCCCTGGAGACATCAGAGGCTGGGCTGGACAGCAAGAGTTGCTCTGAGGAACCTGATCTAGGTGAAGATATCCCAGCTTATTGCAGGGGTTTGAACCAGATGAATTTTAGAGGTCTCTTCCAACTCAAACTCTATTGTGGTTCTGTGATTCGGAAACTGTCAGGATGGATGGGATGCGAAAGCATGGAAGTTTGCTGGGCAAAGAGATCTGTGTTACATGAGGGCTGAGGGTAAGCCATATGGTAAAAGACTAGCTCTATATTTCAGTTTATCTGAGTATAGGAAAATTGCTCACATCTGTCAGAAATCACGCTGTTTCTCCAGCTAAATGTACAATCTCATAGCACTTGCATATAAAGTCACATTCATAAAAAATTCATAAAGAGTCCGAAGCATTCAAAATCCAATACCAGGCAATTTGATCTTAAAATCTTGCAGGAAAATTGAACCCTACTTCCATTCATCCGAGAGCTTGCAGGCGGTTAACAAGGCAGTCATAGACTTCATGCTTATTAGCCTTCCACACTCATTGGCCATGGTGTAGATTATATTAGTTCAATGAGCGGTTCCTAATGTGGGTTATCTTGGACTCTATTTTATCTGGATTTATTATCTCTGGCAGTGGTGTGCATAAGCCCAACTGTAAAAGATGACTGCTGTTCTTCTGAGATGTATGCCTCTCTATTCCTACTCCCTGGAAATTCTCCAGCATGGTTGAGGACATCAGGACAAGAATGTTTAGCTGGGTGTAGTCTGGAATCTCTAGTTCCTTCTGCGTTTTTGAAAGCTGGAAATGGGATACAAAAATTTAATCTTTTGTGCAAAGCAACACAGTCACTGAGTTGGTAGAAGGCTTCCAGAGTGCCAGTGTGTCTTCCACATTTATGGGCTTGTCTGCATTTTCATGTGGTCCTTGGTTTTGAAGGATTTTCAGTTTTTCAGTAGAACTTTGTACTGGACTGGAAATGGAAAATCCCAATGTCCTTCTGGTAAACAAACAAATTTTGCTCTCTGATATTTAAGAATAAAAATCAGTTTGATTTTTGTTTTGTGTTGAATTGAAAATTAGGGATAAAGATTATGAGTTTATATGAATAAGATTTACAGTGGTTTTTTTTTTTAATGCAGCTAACAGATTGGTGACATTTGGGGTACTTAAGAACTATAGTATTTGAATTTGGTCTCTTGTGAGAACATTAGCAAATATTAAGTAGTTCACAAAATTCAGGTCAGCAGTTTAAAACAAATGGGAAGAGTCTGGCTTTAATATTTGCATTTTAGCTACTGTCTTTTCATGTGTGTTTTTGCAGTGGTATCTTTTTAGGCGAGAGCCTTGCTCTGCTAAGTGATACACAAATACACAGTAGATAATAATGTCTGACTAAATGAACTTCAATACAGACATAGTTAAACCTTACAGGTTCTGAAAATAAAATAAGGCAAATTGATTTGATAGGAGTAAATGGTATTTTTTCTGTCAGAGGAAGATTGCCCTAAGGGAATGGAAACAACATTTAAGACATTGCCACACACTGGCAAATCCCTTTGCCTTAAGAAATCGCAGAGGTTGCCATCGGTGTGGAGCAATTTAATGTGGACAGCCATAATCAACATGCAAAGGCAGCTCAAAACAGTGCAATGTAGGCTTCTCAGCAGTTTCCAATCTTAAGTTCATAAGAAATTGTTGTACTTACTATATTTATTGAATCAATAGCACTCTGAGTAAGGAACGCTCTGCAGCTTTCTAATGATGCTACCCTAGAATCAGAGAGTGGTTGGGTGGGAGGGGACCTTAAAGGTCATCTAGTTCCAGCCCCCTTGCCGTGGGCAGGGACACCTCCCACTAGACCAGGCTTTCCACTTAACCCGGCCTTGAACACTTTCAGGGATGGGGCATCCACAACTTCTCTAGGCAACCTGTTCCAGTACCTCACCACCCAAGTAGACATTGCATTTTTCCAAAACAAAGAATAATATTTCCATTTCACAGGCAGTACCTAGGACTAGCTGTTAGGAATCCATTATGGCCTTCTACACTCTTTGCCCTTTCTCATTGTACAACCTCTGCATAATTGTATTCTCTTACAATTTAAAAAGTTGTTTCTGTATCAAATTTCTACCTCATGGTATGAACATGTGTCATTCAAGACCAGTTCAGAGTCTACGAAATACGAAGAATTAGGTAGAGTCCTGGAAAAGTAGCTCGAGTATTGCCTCTCACTATTAAAAACATTCACCTCTCTTTCTGAACTTAGCTAGCTGTCAGTTTCTAGCTATTGGATTTTGTTATAACTACCTGTTAGATTAAAGTGCTTTCTGCTATCAGAAATCTCTGCTAGATTTTCTGCCCAGATTGCTTGTGATCAAGTTATAGTATAATCCTTTATCATCAGAAGTGACTATGAATCTTCTGCCTTGGTGAAAACAGATCTTAAGTCATCCATCTGGGTTTCCTCTGAATATTTTTCAACATTTTTTTCTGAATTATAGGTCTTCAAAGTGAGCAAAAAGTATATGGCATTGCCTTGATATTACAACATGCCATCTACAGAGGCAACACTACCTCTGCTCGGTTCCAGACAGTCCCTTGTCCAAAGAATCTCTTGGCTACCAAATTATGTCTAATTTTCTTGATGAATTAATTTACATGCATTAATTAAATGATTACCATTATAACGGTGAGTAATTTAGGTTCTCAGAGTCTTCATTCTTCCAGAATGAAATCTGGGCAATGTTGAGGGGATTGTTATGGATTAGTCTTCAATAAATTACCTTCTCTTGTAAAAACATACAAGTAACACACAAATATTATTTGTGTGTGGGACAACAGAAACAGCCAAATGCCAGATGTGATGATCATATTGTCAATGACAATATACTGAAATTAAATAATATGTGAGTATTGATTATATCATTTAAGCCAATGAACCTTAAAATAATTGTGCTAAAATTACTCTTTTCTTTCAGTGGCCTTTTCCTTTTCTTTAAAGCTGAAGAATAATGGAGCGATATATAACTGTTCAAAAAGTTGCCATGCTTATGGCCTGGGAGAAACACAGTTAAAACAATATTATTGAAGTGAAAACGTATTTGTTTCTGAGACAAATCTGCATCAATTAGCCTCTACATCCAAACTTCTCAAGGGGAAGTGCTACAATTATTTTTATGGAAGTGTTTTTAAAGAACAAGTTAAAAGAAAACAAGCGTAATTTTCTGCTATAGAAGACAGAAATTATGGTTGTTAACATGCATTAGTAGAGGGTGACTAAAGATTGCTGGAGAAATTTCCATAAATACAGGCATAGAAATGTTTTACAACATTTTTTTAATCCATTACAGTACATTAGAACTTTCTTCTTTCCTTTCATCTTCTGTTTTTTCAAGTTTTCTGTCTCTAATTTTAAATTCCCTTACTGCAGTTGCCACTGCAGCTTGTAGTTTGCTGGCCTCCAGCTGTGCTGAGTTTCCACCAGGTTCTTGTTAATCACTGACGTGAGTTGCTGCTTCTGGAGGGAACAAGTCAGCAGAATGCAGAAAGTGCTCTGTTCCTGCAGCTCGGGGCATGCTCGGTGGACAGTTTGTCACAATGTTCAATAACACTCTGTATAAGATCACTGGACTCCTATGATGAAACAATAACTTCTATTGGTTCAGTCTTAGAAGACCCAGGCTGTTTCCAATGCGGAGAAAGAAAATCACCTCTCCTGCAGATGGGGTGTCCCTACTAGACTGGCAGATGTTCTCTGTCTGGTACATAATCAGTTTCTCTGTTTGATGAGATAACTGCATTTACTGGAATGTAGTCCCAGATTAAAATTACTGAAAACTTTGAGTAGCTTCTGGCACCCTGCAAATGAATTTAAATATGAGTTGCAGATCTCAAGAAAGATGAGAAGAGTCTAAGGGAAAGGTAGAGGGTAAAAACGGTGAGTAATTTAGGGTTTCTGACAGCCACTAAGCAGGAGGGAAAAGGCAGAATATAAAGTGGTTTTTATAAGCTAAAAATGGGGATGAGCTATGGAAAACAAGAAATGAAAAGCAGATAAGTATAGGAAAGGTAAAACAAAGTAAGATTTCAAAAAGAGTCAGAGAAATCTTCTCATGAGCACCGTTTTGAAGATATGTATAGTCAGCATTCCATAGGTTGTATGAACTTATCTTCTGTGTGGTGGGTTTAATTGCACCCACCTGCTAAAATAAACACTAACAGCTAATTTTTAACTAACTTTTCTCATTCTACTCTAGTGGCTGGGGTACTTGTGCACCTACAAATTATTTCCTTCAGAAAGCCACTGTTTTGAGGCCATGTATGGGCTGTCTGCCTTTGCAGTTGAGGCTACAGGCACTGCTTTAAATTAGACTGGGCCAATGGTGGTCCAAAAATGCCTTCAGCACAAATATAGAACTCAATCTGCTTATTTTGTGTACCAGAATGTGTTTTATTTCTGTAGTGAAAACAGGAGTACTTATCACTGTGACATGCAAGTACTTCTTGATAGATGCCTTTATCATCCTGAAGCTTATTTGGGGGAGGGAGATGCTGTTATCTTGCTTTATAGCTGGGAACACCAAAGCAGAAGTATTTCAGGTTGAACTTTCAAAACCAAGCCTTTGATCTTTCTGTTGCAATATGACCTGTTTCTAATACACCACAAGTGCTCAAAAACTGACTTAAATTGGAGTTGTTGGCACTAGGACATGCTTAATTTGGGTGTATAGTTTCCTCATGTGTTTTGTTCTTGATGTTTTCTCTTTCTCTCCCTCTGGCTTTCTAGTTTAGACTGCTTTTGCATGGAACTGAAAATTCTTTTCAAAAGGAGACCTCCTGTAAGTTTGGAATTTAATGAAAGATCAAGATTGTAGAAAATAGTCTTCTTAGAATATCTTACTAAATCATCTGTTAAACAATCTTTTTTGTTGTTTTCATTATGGGTGTGGGGTTTTTTTCCCTTCAAGACTTTTCGTGGAAATACTGTTTTTAGGGTAGGCATTTTCTTGGTGAAATGTTACTTTTTCCCTTGTTTCAGTTGTATTTTATGGGTTATATTTTGTGCTCAGTATAATGTATTTGTTTACTCTTTTTTTAAAAAAAGTCAGTTTATGTACCTGCTCTTTCTCACCAGTCTTTTTGGGTAAACTATAATGTCATCTACTCAATATAGTTTCTTGTTTGTCTGTAGCTAATTTTGTACTTTGATCCTTTAAAAAAATTATAATGCTCCTTCTCTTGCTCATACTCCCAGTCTCTCGTGGGAAGAGAATTGGAAGGTATGTCTTTTGTAGATATACAGCTGACAACTCTCTATCTATTCAGAGCTTCCAGGGGAGAGGTGTTGTCTTACTCAGCCATTCAAGAAACATAATGTTACAAGTTGTCACACAGAACCATTCTAAAGAGTAGTGGTTTGGGGTCTATTTCTAGTTGAGTGAAAAAAATGACCATATTTTTACACTTGTGTTTTGTTTTTAAGAGCCGCTTTCAGATTGAATTTTTTTTTTAAAAAAAGACCCTTCTCCCAAAAAACATGCCTCTTCACCTCCCCCCCCCCAAAAAAAAAAAAATTGAGCCAGTTTATGAGTTTTCAAATATGCCAGCTTTTACATGCAAGGATTAAAATCCACTAAGTTCCTATCACCCTAGCAATCCAGGTTTCCATTTAAAGTAAAAAGTACATATGTTGATAGGAATTTACCTGCTGTTAGATGGTGTTTCCAGAGCATTGTCTTCATACCTTCTTTAACTTCTAGCCTCTTGCCAAAAATGTTATCAAGGTCCCTAATAATATTTATGGTGACCTTCTTACATGGTGACCTTCTTACATGGTGACTGGCACCCCTTGCTGATTTGTAGGAAATTTAGAGAAATGCCTCTGTGCTGTGATTATATGAATTTATTCTCTGTTTTGTAGCCCAAGTCTTACTATTTCCCTTCAAAATAAAAAATTAATTACCGCTGGTGAAATTTGATGCAATTTCCCTTCCCGCTTTTGATGGTGTAACCAGAGTTAACTGCTCAGCAAATAAATCTTGCACAGCAGTCTGTTGCAGTTTAAGAAAATTTATGCTATCGGTTGAGGGAACTGCTGGAAATGTTGTACTCAAGGCTCTCCAAAACGTAATTGAGAATGTCAGGAGAAATCATTACAGAGCAGGCGATTGCCCAGATTTATCTGTTGCACTAGACAGCTTTAAAACGTGCAGTGTGTGCGAGAGGTGGAGAGCTGTTCCAGCACAGCAGCACAGCCATGGAACACAGCCAAGAGACTCACACATTTGTTCTAGCTACATATATTTTAAATATAAAGGAATGATTACCGCTGCCAGGTGCTTTATATGAGTCGCATTAATTTTGAGGAGAAGAGAGGATAAAACCCAAGAACTCCTCTGTGGGTTGGATTTAGAGACTAGATGCAGGGAATTCAAAGAAACAGACAGGCAAGATACACAGATCTTTACCCTGTTTTGTCGGATTTGGACGTAGAACATGAATCCCCATGATTCATTTAGACAAATCTTAAGGCAATGTATTTCCAATAATCTGATCAATGGCTTTTAATAAATGTCATCGATACACATTTATTCTGTCACTGTTCTATACTGTTGTCAGGTTTTATGGAATAAACTTGTGATCTGAGTGATGATTATAATTACTGTCTCAAGATTACTTATTAAGCAGAAAAACATGTGTCTTTTAAACTTTTCGGAAATAAATCTGCTGCTTTGGAAGTGTAATAAGGAAAAATGTCTGAATAGTAAAGAAAAACTACAGAGAACTAAAATAAGTATTACACAGTGCAGCAGCGCAGAAACTACTAATCGTATGCAGAAACTCATAAATTCAAGTGAATTGAACTTGAAATCATAAAGCATGTGGGTAAGTTTGATAATTTATGTATGAAAAGAATATAAAGAGCTTGAAATTCACTAGCCCATACTTGATAAAATTTGCTTTTGATATACTATCACCCCTGTAGTATTAAATGAAAGGCTTTTCACACCTCGTTGCATTTTTTATATGAAAGATCCTAATTTACTTTAGATTTTGGACCAGTTTTCCACTTAAAACCAAGTACATATTTGTTGAGAAATTTGGAAAAGGATATATGAAATGGAGCTACATATTTACCTTGGTAAACATTAGATCTTATGAAGAAAGCAAAAAGAAGTATGAAAAGACTCAAATTCACACGCAAACAACGTTTCAATGGCAAAAGTGAGGAGTAATTAAAGAAGAGAGAACACGGATAAAGAAATTACTTAAATCCAACCTTTTGTTTATTCTGTATTTCATCTTTCTTAGAAATATTTCCCCATGAGACTGCTTTGTGTTACTGGAAAGAATACAGAGACCGAAGATATTTTTAGAAATGAATATTCCTCTTGTAGTCAGGAGCCACAGCTTATTGCAGTGCTGTATGTTACCATAAGTAGGAATAAGGAGAAGTGGATTTATAATTGTCCTTTTTACTTGGGCTTTGCTAATTTATTAGTGCTAAGTCCTACAGATATAAAGAGCACTATGGGAGAAATATTTCTGCAATCTGTGTGCTGAGTTTGCTTTTGCCATTTTCTCCTGGTGTGAAAAGCTGGTTCACATGGATCAACATCAGAGAGTTGAGAGACTAAAGCTCTATAAATATTCTAAAAGCAATGTATCTTTATATTTCATGTCTGTATGTTCTCTGATGCTGAATGCCTTTGTAAATAGGGATGGATTGTACGGAGAATGACTCAGTTGTGCTTGCCCAGTATGGGTTACTGAAGGTCTGTTTAGGGGCCAGGGTTACTGCTGCCTGATTTAAATCTGAGTCTTCATGAGGGAAGAGCCAGGAGTAAACAGTTTATTCTGCTGCTTTTGGTAAGAGAGATGGCCCTTCTGTCAGTAGTATTATTTCTGATGAACACTTGAGTAAGAGAACAGATGCAGGTGAGCTTTGTCACATGTACAGTATCACTTTACACACACTCATGGTTTTCCAGCCTTTAGTACTTGCATTGATGTTAAACAATGGTCCTTCCAGTCCGTTCCTTGGTCATGTTAAGGATGATCATTTCAGTTAGTGTCAGTGCAAAGGGACATTGCACAGGTGTTGTTCTGAGGGATGTGTGTCGGGGGAGAAATATGACATTTCTGGGAGACTGTCGGGGCCCTCACAAAGTGTTAAGATTATTTAGGTGGCTGTGCTGCAGAGAAATGTACATTAACTTGAAATATGGGAAATATCTGTAATAAAGAGTTCCAGTTTATTTGATCAGGGAGAAAACCTAGATAAAGAAAACCCTTGGGTGTTTTTAAAATGTTCCTTAATGCTTTTTATGCTCCTCAAGATGCAGTGAAGGTCAATGCAGAAGGAAATGTCTCCATTGATTTAGATAAACGGTACCACTTTGCATTGCATTCCATTTTCCCTTTTATCCACTTGAAGAGCTACCATAAGACTTTACCTTAGGCTGTCAGGCAATGTGCAAATTTTTCATAACCCCTGGTGAGGTTATTAGGTTGGCATATCTCTTACTCTTTAGGGCAAGAATTTCCACTTAGAAGCTTTTTCATTTGTTGTTATCATTGTGCCTGCATTATAAATATTTATCTTTGCTAATAATTAATTTCTCTTGTATTTTATTAACCTATAAAACAGAATGATATTCAAATTAATTTGACTTTAATGTAAAGATGAAAATACAAATATTTCTTCTTTCATATTTCATTTGTATGTTGCCACAGTTGCTCTGCAACCAGTACTGAGTGGTACTGCAGGGTTTATAATGCATGTCAGAATACTGAGCCTGAATAATAAGACAATGTACTTATGTGGTCAGCAGATTTAGTGGTATCTAATAACAGCAGAATGAATTTTAGGAAGCTCCAGTGTTGAGACCATGGCCTTATGAACTCAATGGGAGTTATGAAAGTTGAATCTCTTTCAATCCAAATACAGAAATTATTGCTGTAGAAAACCATCGTGTTTAATAGGTAGTTAAAATACCTATATATAGAGATATGTACATATATATCTATATCTATGTAATTGTTACACATCCTCAAGGATAAAGAAATACAAACACTTTACATGACTGCCACTCTTTATAAAAATATTGCAGGTGAAGCACTAGTTGTAGTACTGGAGGTTGCTAGAGCTTTGCCTTATAATTGCAAAGATTTTTGTTTGGAATAGACAAATGCAGACTTGTCAAGTCTCATGCTGTCAGCTTTATACTTCTTTGTTTGCCACCTTCTTTCCAGCTGCACAGTTACTGCCCGGACTTGTAGGTGCTCCTGTGCTTTGTGCAGGCAGAGCAGGAGCTGGAGGGATGCTGTGCTGCTGCTGCACATCACTGAGCACCTGGCCTCTTGAGAGGCTGAATCCTCAAAGGAAAACCAGGCAGCATTTGACTGCTGAAGTCTCTTCTGTTGCACCTGAATATATCTAAGTCTGTATGTCAGCTGGGAATTAGGAATTGCTGTGACAGGAATGTTTCAAAGACAGATCAGTGGAGTTTCAGACTTCAGGCTTCACTCTTTACTGGGTTGACAGCGCACATGGCCAAAGATTAGTTCTTAACCTGCCAGTAATTGTCACTGCACATACAAAACATCAGTCCTTTAAAAAAACCTATCCCAGTTTAGCTGTGATACGTAATACCACTGAACTGATACCATGTTGATTAGGACTGATGACTCTGGTCCTTGAAAGCTCAAGGTGGCCAGCCCCAGGAACTCATTGATGAAGGAAGTCCCCGCTTTCTTCATGCCTTGTTGGTGTCTTTTTCTCCTCTGACCCTTTCTCAACAGGAAAATGGCTCATCTCATCTGGCCATGCCATCTTACTTTTGTGACGATACTTTTGGTTTCCCTTATTCTTTTGGTTTCAATGTATGAAACGTTCATACTCGGAAGTGTATTATATATTCAGTGTTTGTATTTAAAGTGCAATACAGGTTTTTCATATGCAGAAATTAGCAGAACTGAGGCAAAAATACCATTGATCCTCTGCTGAAAATGATATTCAAAATATATAATTAAATTTTCTTTGCTTAATTATTCCTAAGGGATTGAAGCAACTCTAAACATAATGAAAGAGAATGCAAGAAATTATCTTTACTGTGTACCAACTCTAATAAAAAATATGAAATACTCTCCCAGAGGGAAAAAAACCTGTGAATAATTTTCTGCTGTTACCGAGCTGAACTGACTCCATAAATATTGGGAGCAGTGTCAGGGCTGATTTCAGTCAGTGGGATGATGCGTGAAAGGACAAGAGTGAGACGGGTGTGGTGAAATGAACTTCATCCAGGAAGAAGTGAGCTGGCCATCTTATGGAACTTCCCTCTGAGATGCATATTTTGTGAAACTCTAGATCTTTACATCTTGTGAACAGCTCATTAATTAGAACAAACTTAGAATCTACCTGCCCTAGTGTTACTCAG
Source organism: Edolisoma coerulescens (assembly GCA_013397115.1). Classification (NCBI taxonomy): domain Eukaryota; kingdom Metazoa; phylum Chordata; class Aves; order Passeriformes; family Campephagidae; genus Edolisoma; species Edolisoma coerulescens. The sequence continues at coordinate 127,206 of VWZW01006573.1, forward strand.
GAGTGACTAGCCCTATTGCAAGATTGAGCTATCCCAAATTTGTGTCTCCTCCAGCCAAGCTGAATGACACAACCACTGCATTACTGATGCAAACTAGATATTGAGGCTTATTTTGTTTGAAATTTCTTGGTGTCACCTGAATGGATCAATTTTTTTTTTTTTTAATTGGCATGCATTCTGTGGTTTAAGGAATAACATTTTGTTAGTCCACCCTGAGTAGTAAATGTTGAAAGCCCAGAAGAGCTGTTTTTATAAAATATACCATAAATGAATGCCTTCAGTTTAATTCTTCAGAGTACTTTTAATGGTAATAGAGGTTTGGTCTTCTCAAATCACATTGTATCAGGTTTTAACCTTAGATTAGCCGACAGATCATGAAGAAAGTAAAGACAGATGAATTTACAACTAGCCCACTCTACTAAATTCATCCTTGGGAGTATATTGAACTACTACTACAATCAGTTTGAAACTGTCAAAAAATAGCTGTAGTGCAGAAAAATTCAGGGACAAATAACTGGTTGAAAGTCAGCAATAAGAGTTAGAAATTCTGAGTGCTGCCATTGCTTCTCAGAATAAGGACAAATCTGGATCTTGTCACCTTTCTGCTTTGATGTGAGCTTTATTGTGGTTCAAATTGTGTTGGCATGAAACTATTCCTTAAGATTGCATTTCCAATACACAGTTTAGAGCTGAGTAATAGAGGGATTTCAAAAAACTTATTTTTCCTTTGTCGTGAGAGAATGGTATCTCATTTTTATGTGGCTGGATGACATTATTGTTAATATCTTAAGAGTGGATGTCATAATGTTGGTGTTTATGAATTCCAGAATTAATTAGTTGCCCTTTAAAGATTCCAGGCCAAGGCAGCATTTCCCTCGGTTGCCATTCTTTTCCTGAAAAAATAATGCTACAGATGGTGTATATAGACCTGTTTTTTTTCCTTCGTGTGATCACTTCTGTGCATTAGTGAGAGGGAAGTGCTTGAAGCTGGCAAAAATTATTGACCTCAGGAGTATACAACTCGATTCATATGTACTGGTGGGTGCAGATTTAGCTGCATTTGTTACAAACAATTTAGGATTAGAAAGGAGGATTAGCATATCTAACTTATGGGGGTGAGTGGGGACTTAGTAACAACTAGAGTGATGAAAAAGTATGATTTCTCATAAATGGTATTTTTTGATACCATGTGGCTCCAGTTCTATTGCCCAAAAGCATGTTACATGTTCTGTAATCTTTAATTTCAGCCACAAATGACATATTGAAGTACCTGTGTATATTGCTAGACAAACCAGATTTGGATGTGTTACACTGAACCATTTTGACATTATTTATTATCTAGCCATTATCTATTGCTGGAATGGTCATAGATAAAATGAAGTGTAGAAAACAGATATTTTTAGCAAGAATTAGCGTTTATGAGGAACTGCATTGCATAAAGTATGAAATGAAGGTTATATCAAGTTCCCACAGAAATGTTTTCAATTACCCAGCTATCTTACCACTGATGGTTTTGCTACTAGATTAGATAAAAGGAAATGTTTCTACTGAAGAGTCTGGTGTATTATTTAAAATATAGTAGGATATCGTGGGTTTTAATGTTGTCAGAATTTGAGTCTTAAAACAGTAGAGTTAAGGGAAACACTTCTTTGTCATGGTCACTGACTGGAACAGTCTTATTGAGAGTCTATAAAGCAACTGTTTAATCCAGAGTTAAGTAAACAAAAGTGTTGAAAAATAAGCAATGAATAAATCAGAGAAGATTGAAAAAAAAGTTACTGTATAGATTTTATGCCCCCAAATAGAAAACCAGGGATTTAAAAAGCAGATAGCCAAATAATTTTATGGCCTTTTATTTAAGCAGTGATGGTACACCATGTTGAGTGGGGTACATGATAATATGAAAATATGTTTATTTCTGAGGCTTTGTTCCTGCTACTACTCTTTCTTTTATTTCTGCAGTGTTTCTTAAAGAAACTTGTTAGGCTTCTGTATGCTACTTATTTGCAGTTTTTCACACTCTAATGTTCTTTTTTAGGGTGTACTGAAAGATTACATTGACAATCATTATTTTCACAGGGTGTGTGGTCTACTATTACTTATGTGTATTAGCTTGTTTCAGAGCTACTTATCCAGGACCACTGGGTTTTATTTCCACATTGCTTAATTGGCTTCTATGGCAGACTGATAAATGTGCAAAGTGATGGATATATTGTCAGATGAATTTTCAACATTTTCCTTCCAAAAGATGAAGGGTAAGGATGTATTTATAACTTGTCACAGACAGGCTTCCCTCTGTTATTATCATAGATCAGTGATACTTTAAATGTTTTAATTTTGAGACAGAATTCATGAATCATTACAAGAATCTGAGAAAGTGCATGAAATTTTCTTTAAGAGGTGAAATTAAGAAGAGAGGCCAAGCTAAGGGAACTGCTAGCCCCAAAAATGTCCCTTTAAATAACATAATGAGATTCCAGGAGACATTTGTGTCCTTTGTGAGTTTCCTTCGAAAAGTAGCAGGTTCCAGCCTATTTGTAAACACATTAACTGCATTTCCTTCTGTCTTCAAAGGGATAAAAGCCATTGTAAGACAGTGTTTGAGACTTTAAGAACCATCTTTGCCCTTTTTTTCACACTCCACAGGCAGCGCAGTGGTAGAATACACAGTGGGATACTGACTTTAAAGTCCTCATTTTGCCCTTAAAAGCTGTGCTGCTGACAGTGCATTTTTAAAAAGGTCTTTAGCTTGAAGTGGCAAAAAGGTCTGTATGCTAAATACAAGAGACTTTGATGTTTTTTTGTTTTCTTCCTCTCTGAAATTTTAAATGGGGTTTAAAAGTCCTGTGAATTGAGTGACCTATCCAGCAATAGCTGCTGTCGATATGTTAGGTGGATTTGAATGAGCCTTGCTTCCAGCTCTTTATAAGAGCTGATCATATAATTTGACTCTAGTTTTACATATGTGTCCGAAATACGGCTTTAAGAGAACAGAGAAGTTCATTAGAAACGTGGTTCTTCCTTCTGTTTCTATTTTCTTCTGCTTCTGGAACTTCTATTAAGAGGGCAGCTGTATGCATCAGTACATAATTATGTACAGTAAACAAGGGTGAAGCAAGCTATACATGGAAAAAAAATCTGTGGGTTTTGGAATGGTTGATTGTTTTCACAGTTACTCAACATGGAACTCCTGGAGTTTTGTTGTTCATTTCTTACTGGATGCTTAGTATCTAAATATCGAGTCTGAATGTCGATGGTTCAAAATTTCTTTATCAAAATTAGTAAGGATCTGTAATAATAGTCATTATGTTTATTCACATCATCTGTTGAAATGTTGTCCAATGACCTGTGATTAATACCAGTTTGATAGGTCTATATTAATATCAAATATCCATCTCTCTCAGATGTGTGGTAAACAGTGTTTAAGTTTCCATTTTAGATGGTTCTTTTCTCTTGCTGCTTCTCTTTTAGACTTTTTGATGGTACATTGACTAAAAGGTAGAAGTAATAAAAACATCCTAATAGAGAGTGCTCTTGTTGAATTCAGCTGTTTTATATTCTTCACAACTGATCTCTGTGCTGTTCGTATCAAAGCAGTCCAAGCTGTTATCTCTGAAAAGAGACTGGTATTTTACGTGTTTGTTCCCTGGGTATATTTAGCTTATGAATGGACTACAGAGGTCTTGAGAAGTTTTGAGGTGTGAATTGTGAAGGGCAAGTGTTATCAGCCCCCACAAAAGTCTTGGGGAAGTGAAAGAGCTCCTCTGTAGCTTCATATTCAGAACCATTACTGAGACTTGCATAGGGCATGTATGCCATAACCCTTTTTGCAGTTCATCCAATTTCCCTGGCATAATTGACACAGACGTAATTAAGGCATGTCTGTACTCGGCTGTGAGGCTTTGTTAGTGCACGAAGGGCTGCTGATCATTTCTGTGCTCCTTCACCTGGCCTTTGACCAGCATCGTGGTGACAGTTGCTGTGAAAGGCATGTATGAGACAGAAAAAGAAAATCTCATATTTAGAAACCCTCTCTCTCTGCTTCATCTTCTGCTTAAGAAATCTTGAGGTGTTTGAGGCAGACTGCTAGTAAAATAGCAGTCTCCTGCGAGTTTCTTTTCTGGATCACACTTCAGATTCCAACCCCTGCGTTCAACACTGTTCAAGTCTGAGATGGGCTTATGATCATCTTTAATTAGTAGTGTTGTCTTCTGCAACTGACATTGCTCCAGCGTTGCTGACGTACATGAACATCCAACACAAGGAGGATTAGATGTCAGACATTCCTGACTGCTTGAATTTTCACTTTAAACTGATGGAGGGCAAGGTAAATCCAACAAGATAAAAGTAAGGAAGCCTGAGGAATGTGTGAGGGGCATTAGAACACTCTGGGGACCAAAAGTAGTCTAGCAGGCTCGGTAGGTACCTCTTGAGCTACTGGTTCTTACCTTTGTACCACGGTCTCCAAGGTGAAAGGCTAATAATTAATTCAATTCACTGCCTATTCTTTTGAAAGCTCCAGAGGTTAAAGCTATTGAGGAGTGATGATGACAATCTGTTGTAATATTTAAACCACTGTTAAATTGGAATTAGATTCTAGGGTTGACAATTTGTAACCAATGAGGATTTGTACCTGCATCGCTTTATCTCTCGGCTGTCTCCCTGAAGCACTGTAAAGAGTTCCTTCAGTAAGCAGCTCTATTCACAGAGGGGTTAAATCTGTAACTTTTGGTGCTTCTCATTCTAAATCTGTGATTCCTCCTCTCCCTTGTATCTTTTTGCTTTAAAATGGGAGGGCTTTGTTAATTATTGATATACTGTTTGGGTTTTGTTGGTTTTTTGTGTGTTAGCAGGAATTAACGTCTCCCTGTCCAGAAGCCCAGATGCGGCAGTGGGTAGCTTTGGCACTCGGAATTTTTGTGAAATGGATGTTGTGGAAAGAAAAGTGAGGGCTTAACACTGGCGTAACTGTAGGCGCAGGTGAATACTTTGAGTCACTCTTCTCTTTCAGAAGAGGGCATATTGAGCTCTCTGACTACACCTGACTCCTCCTGAAGCTGTTTCTTCCTTTCCTATTTTCAGTTTCCAGCAGTCTGCTGGTGCTGGCTGTTGGTCATCTCAAGGGATGTGAACTGGTTTTGTCCCTTTGCAAGCTCTATTAGGCCTATGTGCAGTATTCTCATCTGCTTGAGGTGAGCTTAGGATGTGAATTTAGACTGCACATATGGCAAGGTATTGGACTTAGTATTGACTTCAATTAGACTTGTATTAGCCTGGGGAAGCTGGGCAAAGTATTCCTTAATTAAAATGAAGCAAGTGTGATCCCCAAGCAGGGAGTCCTACCTTGTTCTGGTCTCATAAACACAGGCTTAGTATTTGATGCTGTCTTCAAACAGAGAAAAGCTGAGGAAGATTAAAGTAGCTTCTGGTCTCAGATTTATGGATGGGAAAAACTCAAACTATTTCTAGTATTAGCAGGTTTTGCCTAGAACTTTAAATAAAGAACATTTTTTTTTTCCTTTTTTTTTTTTTTTCTGGGGGATTTTTGTTGTTTTCACATATGTTGCTATAAAAGGAAACAGTGGGTGTTAGCTGCCTCTACTACCAGGCTGTTCATACTCGTTGCCACACACTTGAAACTCCCTATAGACTGTACAACTTCAAGGTATAATTCCTAAAGTGCCAGACATGTCATTTTGTAGGCTTAGGTTTTGGTATCGGGGAGAAGATTTACTTCAGCATGGCATGGGTGATTGTAGAGTTAGCTATTTTAGTTAAAAAGGTTAAATGAAATATCAGTTATTACTGTGTGATTTTAGTCACCAGGTAATTTTGAGAGTTCTGGCACTGCAAACAGCACAGGGACTGAGCTTTCTGAGTAGCAATCCTTTTAGTTCATAAATTAGATCATTTTAATGGTCCACAAAGTGCATGGAAAATACTATTTTCAAAGATGTGAGTAACTGTTTCTAAGCAGCCATGATACTTATTCATCTGTGAGAAAATCTAGAGGGTTTTTATTTTCATTTTGAGGTCTGAGGTAAAAAAAAAAGGCATACATTGAAATGAAACTATTCAACATTTATGATTGTGTTAGCTTGGACTTTTCAACCTTATTTATTTTTAAAATGGTCTTCTTATTCACTCAAGTAGTGAGAAATAACATCAGATTCAGAAATCTCAACAGAAAATAAAATGAAAAAGGGAAGAAAAGTTAAGTTCTTATTTTGCTATGGGTATAGTTCACCTGTTTCCCAGGATAGGGAGACTCACAGGTATCTGCAACATTAAAAGGAGAGGGAGAAATTCCTTCTGTTGCTATTTTTATGAAATTAGGTATCTAAAATGTGCTTATACAGCAAACGGGATTGTCTTATTTACCTGAAACCAAATTACTAAAATTTTTGTATAAAAATTTTGTCAAAAATGTAATAAAATAAGAATTTTGATAGCATGACCATTTTTAAGAGTGAGAGAGGGGAAAACAATACATTGTCAGTGTGGTTCAGAGCCAAATCCTGCTTGTTTTAATCTTGCAGAATTCCCATTGACTGACACTGGGGGATTCTTCTAAGTAGGGTTTTGCTCGGAGGTCTATGAATAATGGAGCTTACGCTTCTCATACAAAATTTTTAGGAGGATTTCTTTTCAGTAGGTGAAAGAAAAAGTCCATGTACTGGTTTTATTGTTTCAGACCCAGGCATACTGAGAAACAGTTCAAGATTTTTAGGCCTGGTTTTAAAGCCTTGCTCTAAAAATAGGAGGTAGAGACCAAATATAATGTTTTGCCTGTGATCTAGACACTGGACTTCCAGAGGGTAGACTCTGGCGTATTCAAGAGACTGATTCAGAGAGTACCTTGGGAAACAGCCCTCAAAAACAAAGGGGTCCAGGAAGGATGGATGTACTTCAAGAATGAAATCTCCAAGGTGCAGGAGCAGACTGCCCTTATGTGCTGAAAGATGAGCCAACAGGGAAGATAATTGGCCTGGATGGGCAGTGAGTTTTGAAGGAAATAAGGGGAAAAAAAGGGGGTGTATCACCTTTGGAATGAGGGGCAGGAAACTCAGGAAGTATTTAAGGATATTGCTAGGTCATGTAGGAACAAAGTTAGGGAGGTGGAAACCCAATTAGAACTTAATCTGGCCACTGCTGCGAAGGATAATAAAAAAGTATTTTTATAATTACATTAATGACGAAAGAATGGGCAAGGAGAACTTCCATTCTTTATTGGATGTGGCAGGGGGAATATAATCACCAAAGATGAGGAAAAGGCTGAGGTACTTAACATCTCCTTCGCTTCAGTTTTCAACAATAAGACAGGTTCTCCTCAGGACAGCTGTCCTCCTGGGCTGGTACCTTGGGACAGGGAGCAGAATAGCCGTGTTATCCAGGAGGAAGCAGTTCCTGCTGAGCCACTTAGATGCTCCCAAGTCTACGGGATTGGATGGGATCCATCCTAGGATGATGAGGGAGCTGGTGGAAGAGCTCACCAAGTTGGTGTCTATCAGTCCTGGCTCCCTGGGGGTGCCCCAGATGACTGGAAGCTGACCAATGTGATGCCCATCCACAAGAAGGGCCGAAGGGAGGATCTGGGAAACTACAGGCCTGTCAGCCTGACCTCGGTGCCCAGCAACATTATGGAACATATCATCTTGAGTGGGATCACATGGCATATATGGGACAACCAAGGGATCAGACCCAGCCAGCATGGATTTCAGAGGGGCAGGTCGTGCCTGACCAACCTGATCTCCTTTTATGACCAGGTGACCCGCCTGGTGGATGCAGGGAAAGCTGTGGATGTTTTCTACCTTAACTTCATCAAGGTCTTTGACACTGTCTCCCACAGCATGCTCCTGGAAAAGCTGGCAGCCCACGGCTTGGACAGGTGCTCTTTTCACTGGGTTTGGAACTCGCTGATGGCCAGGCCCAGAGAGTGGTGGTTGAAGGCGCTGTATCCAGTTGGTGGCCAGTCATGAGTGGTGTCATTATAGATAAAGTATATGTATATACATTTTTTTTTTCTGTATAGACAGTATTCATTCAGGTCCTTGCTACTGAGAGTATGAATTTTCCTGTTTATTCAGTGGAGGTAGGCTGTCTTTCAGAAGTATTTGCTTCCCCTGCAATATCCCCTTGGTTCACCCCAGTCAAAATGAACAGGAAGAAGACAAGATAGCACCAAAGTCCTCAAGTATTTATCTTTATTAATTTCCATTATATGAGATACTTTAAAATATTGTCTAAGGCTATACAAAAAAAAAAAAAAGGAAAAAAAATTTTGCTTTTCTTTGTGGTTAAACTCCTAAACTTGAAATTTGAAGTTTAATGATTCCAGATTGTATGTGTTTATTTGTAGTGTTCTGAAGCTTTCTGGAGATTTATCTTGCTCACGTTAAAATGTCTGGCTAACTGATGATAGCTGAAAGGGATTGGGATTCAATGGTATTGGTAGCCTCTGTAGTGGCAAAAGTGTATCATGGGGAAAAAATCACATCTTGTCTATTTTTTTTGTCTAGTGTTGTTCCTCTTATCGTAATTCTGGAAAGGCTTTGAGAGTTTCAGTGCATGAGTTGGGTACAAGTCTTGTGTGATTAATCATTGTGACCAAAAAAAAGAAAACAATGGGTCCAAATATGACTTTCACTCTGAACATCAATAATGAAAAGAGAGAAAGCTTTTTCCAAAATTATATTCAATCAGAGTTATATCTGGAGTGCCTATAACAAAAGCTCTCTCCCTGTAATCTTGCATGGTTAAGTTTTAAACAAGTACAACTGATGAGGACATTTTCTTCTCTTCCAATAATCTTGTAAGTACAATAATGGTGAAAAAGTTTCATATTCAGAAGCATTTCAGCTGATAATATAAACCAGTTTATAAAGCTATTCTTACTCCAAACAACCCTTGTGAGCTTTCTAAATGTCTTAATCTAACACAGTGTATCATCATGGCTCATTACATGCCATGAATGGCACAGTGCAGTGACTGGGTATACTTTTTGAACGATACTAATTTTGAGAGACTAGCACTATCGTGCTACTTCCCCCTGGTAAAAGCTATATTTCCATTAGATTTTATTAGCTACTGCATCAGTCATTTACTCTGACATATATTCTACATTCTTTTTGCTGTCTCATCATTCACCTTGCTGGACTTGCGTGAAATCCCGCATCAGCAGAATGTTCCAGATGCATTTGGTAAAATATTCTTACAAAATTATGTGCTTATGTACTGCTGAGAGCAAATAAACTTTCACTCACACCTTTGATTTATGAAGCTCATGACCTTAAAAAGATAGCATATGCCCAATCTTTCAGGCAGTGTCAAAAACCCCAGTTCTGACATGTTAGATGTAGCAAACTTGTCCTTCACAGTGCACTTAGAAGTGTGTAATCATCTGATCTCAGTGCAGATTCTGAGGTCTAATGTATCTATTCCAAAATTTCTGGTTAAAATGTCAAGAGTGATTTGAGGTGAAGACAAGCAACAGGGGGAGGGCAGAGAGAAAATGTGGGCTATCTGATTGCATCGGCTTGAGCTCTTCTCAAGCTCAGAGACTTTTGATCAACACATGAACCCAGAAGCAGCCCTGTCTAAATATCTGTGTAGAAATACTGATAAAAAACTCAAATTGATGTCACAGCAGGCAGACTTATAACATGCCAGTGGACCCACTGTAACCTGTGAGTTTTCTGCTGAAGGTAGTACAAATCCTACAACTTTTTCTTTTGTCACTTCATATATGGAGGATATTTTTGGATGTTGTTTCTATTGCCTTAAATGTTCTGCTAGAGGTAAAATTTTTCTCTCCCTCTGTCTAGGGTGCACCTCCTCTGCACCTTTCGATGTTCATCTTCATGCCTCCTTTAAAAGAAAATCAAAAATTCTCCAATAACTACTTTGTTTCTAATAAAGTACATTGGCTGATACTACTTGAAATTCTTTCTTGGCACCTTCTCTCTTTCTCCATGAATGTTGCAGTTATTGTTTTTCATCTTAAAAGAGAAATTTATGGGAGATATAATTCTTAGCTACAGAAAACATGCCACCGTGTGTTGTCTTGGTTTTGGACTTTGTGACTATTTTGAGGATGGTAGTGCCAGGAGGAGCTTTTATTTCTGCTCGGAGTATATGTGCTCTTCTTTCTCTCGTGCATGCTGGAGAATGCTCTCCTTGTGCCTGCTTTTGTGACAATTAAATCTGTGTATGTATAAAACAGAATCATACTTCCTGTGCACTAGTCTCAGATCCGAGCTAAGTATGTAGGTTTTTCTCATTTTGGGAGAGACAAATGAAAAGAAAAAAAAGAAACTGAAAATTATCATGTTCTTAATATTGCAGTGAAAGAAGTTTTTGGGATAACATGAACAGCAATTTCCCAATACCACAGAGCATTTCTTTTGATGTTCTTCTCTACTTATGTACTTGGAAGAAGAATGTTTAAGTCTTACTGCATCTTAAGACAGTTTATATTTTCTCAGTAAGAAGTGAGCTAGTCGTGAAGCGAATATCCCTGATCATCAGATTTTGAGGAATCTCTCTCAGTGGTCTTTGGGTGACTTCTGCTCTAGCTCCTTTGGCTTCCAAGCTTTGTCCTGTGCTCAGACTTTCAGCTCAGGTGAAGAGTGTTCTGGAAAAAAAAAATCTATTAAAATAAACCCCCCTCAAACAACAATTTATGTTTTTCTGACAAGAAAACCTGTTATCTGCCTCTTTTCAAAATGTTTTATGTGAAAGTAGACAAGTTCTATCATACTGACTTCTAAACCCTTCATTATGTATAATCTCTTGTACAGTTTTCTGTAAATTTTCAAGCAGCTGGATGCCTCAAAATTGTTTGGCTGGATAACCAAAGTGAAAGTTAATAATCCTGGTTTATTCAGCTGTCTGATTTGGTTTGGTTTGGTTTGGTTTTTGCTTGGTCATAGCTGCAAATTTTGAGTAGCAAAGCCTGTCAACAGCAAAAACTGTCATTACAATATTTGGATTTTATCATATATAGGTCAGAAATTTTGCTGATATTTAGTTATTTTAAGTAACAGAACATGTATTCGTCATTCTCAGAATTTTTGTCCTGGTTGCTTGAGATTCAAGTGCAGTATTTTTCCTTGACTCTTAAAACTGTAGGCTCTGCTCTATGTTCTCATCTTTCTAAAGCACTTTTTAATGTGCTAATAAAAGAGTTAAAAAAGTTTTATGTGTGACTTTACAGTATAAATTATGTATGTCAGTTTCAAATATTTCCCTGTAAGTAATGCATCATTAGCAGAATATCCTTCAAACTGATGTCCCAGAAGAGGTAAATTTTCAGGCAAATTTTTGAATATTTTTAATATTTCTGCACAAAATGTCAAAATAAACTGATATGTTAGAGGAAATAAAGGTGCCAGCAGGATGGTTACCTTGTATTTGTCTCTAAGCAGTCATCAGTTTTATATTTACAGAAAAAAATTTTACAGAAAAAAATTTGACAGTTTGATTTTTATTTTGTTGTTGTTGCATCCCAATTCCTTGAATGTTGAAAAAGATCAAAACCTTTGATGCATGTAATACCATGATTTAACCTTTGTTTAAAAACAAAAGAATGATATATAATTCTTATGAATTCAACATTACCACGATCTTCCTTTCTAGTTTTTTTCTGACAATTTCTAAAGATATGATCATTCTCCTTTGTTTCAGCTGAGCCTTAAAATGTCCCTATTTTGACCTTTTCAGAAGCAGAACTGACTGACTTGTGCTGACTTTCTTTTTCCTTGTATTATCCACAGGCAGTATATTTCTGGGAAAAAAATGCAGTGCTGCTGACAGGTTTTGGCTTTACATAATCACGAGAAACTTTGCCACTTCTCACAACTGGACTAAAGGGTAGACCACTTATTCATAAAAATGTTTCAACTTGACTGTGCTCATGTATTCATTACAAAGAATATGAATTATATTCTTTCTCTATTCAACAAGGGAATTTGAATTTGTATGGATATTTTATTAATTATTCAGGTTTTTCTGTCTCAAACTCTATAACATTTGTGCCATCCAGTCAAATGGTGCTTTCTGGAATAATAATAATATACATGAGTAGCATCTAGAGGATAGTGAGTAGTCAGAAATGGACGCATGACAAAAAGCAAAATAGCAAAACACTAGTTGGCATAAATTTGCATGGTATGATTATACAAAATTGCAAATAAATTAAAAATAATTTGCTTTATTTTTATTTATTAAATACATTTTTTAATAAGTCTTCAATGCAACTTAGAAAATAACTAAAAAATGCACTGTATTTTTCAGCTGCAATTTGTTTTCTATTATTCAGTGATCACTATGTTATTTTACAAGTGGAGCCACTGGAAGCACATTCTGAATAACACTGATACACATATTACTTTTAAGATATATATTGTTTTTTAAAGAATAGGTGACAGAGTCCAGGAAGGAATTCTGTTTCCAGCTTAAACCTGAAAATTTCACTAAATCCTTGGATCTGGATGGTTTGTTTTGGAGAATAGGATCTTTGTCTCACGTTTTCTGAGATCTGTGGAGCTAAGCTGTTTTTCCCCAGCTGTTGATGAGGTACAAGGATGTGGATCTATTCACCAGGAAAAATAGGCCAGATTGCCCATGAGAAAACAACAAAGTTATCTTTTGTTCTTTGGAAGTCATCTGGATACTGCAGAGGAGGTTAGTGCACCCATCTCTGGGCACCTGGCGGTCCAGCTGCTCAGCAGAAAAGATGACCAGGCTGTTGGTGCCATAAATCATGTCCTTGGCGATGTCACGGTGCCTGTGCTGCTGGTACTGACAAAGCATTTGGCACAATGAGGCTGCTGATCAAAGGTATGATATACCTTCAGTTCCCAGGTATGAACTGAAGTGTGGGACAAAGTGAACAAGGCAAAAAGAAAAAAAAAAAAATGGAAAATGAACAGTTCAGTGGATAGAGAAATATTGAGAAGGGCTTAAACGTCAGACTGAATATTACTGCAGTAGCAATTGTGGCATGCTCTGGCGTGCAAGACGTTCGTGTGTGACTTGAAGTAAATCTTGAGGCTGTAAACTGGCAACGGAGGGAAAAATGGAAGCAATTCCTTAGCACAGAAGTCGAAATATACTCCAGATTAAACAGGCTTGCAACACTAGAATGCACCAAATGATTAAAATAATTAAAGGAGAGCTATTGAGATATAAAAATGGAGATGAATGCTCTCAGAGAGAGCAGTGTAGCATTCATTCTCCTCGTGAAAGATGCACAGCAGCCTTTGTCTTTGGAGATAAGAACACAGTGCCAAATCCCCAGTGAGAGCTGCCTAGCAACTAACCCGCTGAGTGAGGGCAATGCAGAATTTAATCTCTTTAGTAAGCAAGTGTAGCTATTAATTTAATTAGTAAAGGCAGCACACCATGAATCAGTATGGTAAACCAGAAAATTTTTTAATGAAGATTTTTTTGAATTCTAAACTTGAGTGGTCACGTCATGGATTGCCTCCCTATTACAGTGGGACTGTTGAAACCTTACTAAAAGTAAAGTTCAGAATACTGTGCCCTCAAATGGGATCCACTAACAGTAAACAAGAATTTATTTTTGACTGGGAGAGAGGCTTAAAAGACAGGAGGTCCCAACAGCCCCTCCATGCATTTCTCATCACTTTCATCTCTTCTGACTTGTGTTCTGGCTGTTAAACAGATGATGATGGCTCCTGAGAATAGTGGTAGATGTGATCACTCTGGATTTGAGAGCATCTTCAAAAAGTTCTCTGTGGTATGTGAGGAAGTACATGTACTAGTCCAAACAAACTTCCACTTCAGAGAAAAGTAGGAAATGTTTTCAGGAAATCCACTTATTTGAGATTCTGTAAGCAAAATTAAGACTTTTTCTTTGAAATCCAAGGAGGAACATAATGACATATGACAAATACACACTAAATATTTAAACTTCTATAAATAGTTTTAGCTATTTGTAGTTTTCATCACTAAAAACTATACTATTGGCAGGTAGATAATGCAACAGTAGCTAATTTATATCATTTGAGCTGTGTCTTAGAGATGTGAAGATTTTTTCAAAATAGCCTGAAGATATCTTTCCCTCAAAAAAACCCCAAACATAAGAGACCTGCTGCTTGGTGCCAGCATGTGTATGCTCAAAGCAAAAGTATTTGATCTTCATAAGCAGTTTTGTAAGTTCCCCACCCAACCCAGAGAAGATGGGAAGGTGACATATCCAATGGTTACTGTGAAATCTCCTGAGCTGTCACTTTGGCTGGGTGACAGAAATTTTAAATCACAACTGATGCGTGTTGTGCTGTATGCAGGTATATAATTCACTTATTCTGTGGAAATATCCTTTAATATAGTGCTTAAAAAAAAGTTTTCACTTAATTCCATTTTAGGACAGAAACAAATGGAAGTTCAGTCATAAAAGCTCTAATGTAAGATGCTTTGTTAATGGAAAATTTTAATAATTTCCCAGTTCTGTTACATAACTAAAATCTGAATTTTACTTTTTTCTAACCAGAACAGTAAAGATTATTCACCAGATGATTTCAGAGTGAACTTGAAACTGTAAATTTTTCTTGTAAAGGTACTTGTGATTCGGATTTGACTACAATGAGTGATGAATGTTACCAGTGTTAAGGGATTAAAGGAAAAAGGATTAAGCAGTTAGTGTTACCTATGAAAATCACGTGTATATATATGTGAACTTATGTGTGAATAGGTGTGCATACCTTTTGTTTTTGCTGTAAATAATTTTCTGGCCTCAATAAAACAGTGCAGAATATTTTTGTTGTTGTTAATGGCATAGTTTATATCAGCAGATAGTGAAAATAGGTGCAACAACGCTAGTTATTTGTGTGATTGGCTCTATGGCAGTAATATGTCAGGGCCATGAAAATAGTAGTGGTTTCCTCTGACACCTAAATGAAATGTGCATAAAGGGAATTTTAGTTTTATCTTGCTGCCTGTTAGTCACCTTGTTTTTTTCTTTTGCTCTCCCGTACACATATATTGAATCAGTTAGGAATCGAAACTTCTAAACACTCAACAAAAGTTGCTAAAAAACCCCTGCAATACAATGGTTAGACCAGATCTTTTTACTTCTCTATCTCCTTTTTTCCTGTGAATTTAGTGAATTATTACAATGAATATGCTGTGAATTCCTACCAGTGAGTGAGCAGACATGAGCGATACAGAACAGGTGAATTTCAACGGCCTTTCGAATGAAGAGAGGATTGTATTACACTGCTACATCTGTATTTTAGCCAGTGAACTTTCCATAAAATTTGATAGCAAGAAGTACTGTTATATGCTTTAATATTTTATTGTTGAAAATTATTTTTTTTTATTTATTCCAATAACTTTATTCATATGTTAAATCATTGAAAGACGTGCTTCTGTGGTAGGAAAAATACAACATTAAGAAAGATAAGAATCCTTTTTAATAATTATACCCCAAAGTGCTTACAATGGAGTTCCTGCTTTAGTGAAGCCTGTGGTGAAGTGGTCTCATTTTAAGAGCCAGCATTTAATTCTATGCATTTTTACCTCTTTAGGAAAAATGCCCGTGTTTGGAGTTGTTTGTTTGTTTTTCTCCCCTCACTAAGATTTTACAGCTGCCAGTTTTCTGTCATGTAGAATAAACTGGTATGGACACTGGGGCATCAAAGTAAAGTTTTGGCTTCATCATGCACAGCTTAAGTGTGATAATGATAACCACATATGTGGTCCTTCTATCATAACTTTTGTACTGAAAATATCCTTATAATTGTCATAAAGCATGAATTAGGTTTCTCCAGTAACACTGACCCTGATTTAGCGTTCAAGGGTGCTAAAATACAGATTCCAGTCTTGTGTTAGAATGCTAGCCCAATTTCCTTCTGTTCAAACCTTATCCATGGTTAATATGAGGATTTAAAAATACTGAAAAATTTCGAAGACTTGTGACACCAAAAGGTAAATACGAACCTTCCCATCTTATCATTTTTCTTTCCTTTTGACCTTTTTTTAATATCTCATGATCAAATGCTGCTCCATGGTTTTTTTCATCTTAGTATGCTGGCTCTAGAAAAGCTGCTTCATTGTAATTATCACAGTTGCTTTTTCACCTCATGTTTTGATACACTGCTCCTGTCGGACTCGGTTTCTAGAGCACAGCTACATCGTTGCCTGTTGTTTTGCACTGCAGCTTGAATTTACCTTTTCACCGTCTTTGCAAACATGACACTACCTTTAAGTTTAGAGAGAGACTGAGGATGTGAGCTCCCAGTTCAGACCTAAACCAATTGTGCTCATTCCTGATGGCACTGCTGCTGTTTAGGCATTTGTTACTATTTCCACTACAATTCCCTGTTCCTAGCTGTGTAAGCATTTGCTCTAGGGTGAAGCATCTCATAAAAGACACATGAAAGGAGCAGTTTTGATTTTTAGTTTAGAAACACAAACCCCAGACATTTTTCAATTAAAGAGAGGTGAGGAAAGAAGTTTTCAACTTTCAGCCACTTTTATATGAATCTGGAACTTGTAACTCTCTCTTTTATAGTGGTGAGCAGCTCAGGGGGTGGGGGAAATGGAAAAAGAGTGACAGCAAGAGGATGTAGAGCAATTATTTCATGATCTTCTTTTAGTAAGACTTGGGAAATGGTAAAAATCTGTATAACAATCTGGATAACAATTCTCACTGTGCAGTAACTCACTGCACACCCACATGAACAGCTTTTTCATGTGACTACCTCAATTGAAAGAATTACCCAGAGGAGCAAAGCATGCTCACCCAGATGTGTTTGCAAAGAGATGTTATCCTGTTCTTGTTTTATATTCAATAAACAAGAAGATATTTGTGTTTCGTTAAAAACAAAATAGAAGAAGAAAAATATGTAGGAGTGTAAGCACATATAACATTGCCTTTAAATAAGAAACTCAAATGAATCCTTGTCCATCAAGGTCTGGAACTATTAACATCATAAAAATACATTTTACTGAAATTGACCAAAAATTACTGGATGTGATCTCAAACTAAGCCTAACCCTTAAATTACTAGTGTTAAAATCAATCCACGGGCTCTTTCTTGGTAATGACTGACAGAAAAGGCAGATGCTCCTATCAAATTCTGACTTCAAGATTTGCCTCACAGTTTCAGACCAACTGGGAGAAGTCAGTATTTCAAAATGATAATAAAGGCACGGTAGAGCATTTCTATATTGATATAATTTATGCCATCAACTCCATAGTAAAAAGGATTAACTTCCTGTGTTAAGGAATGATCATCACATTATCTCTTGTATCCTTGAAGTAGTTATTTTATTATTGCAAGGGATATCTTCAATTTTTAAGATATGCTGAGGTGGAAAAGTCAAACTTTATAAAAGTGAGAAATTAAACGTGAAATTGGTCTAACTACATTGTCTGAAGGATCCGATGCAAGTGAGGATATTTAAAGCTGATCAAGGTGCTATAAAACCTTTGAGGTCACTTCAGTTTGGAATATCTTACCCAATGAATTGCAAGAATTTGTTGGTTGGCTTTCCTTCTGGAGTTAAGGATACATCTGTGTGTTTATCTGGTTATGTTAATTAAGTACGGCTGATAGAAAGGGGCAAGGTGATTAATGGAAACATAAAATCACAATTTTATTCTTGTACTTTTCATTGACATTCAGTTAACAGTAAACAGGATGTTTAGCACTTGTCCTGCAGGGCTGCTCTTCTCATGCCTGGCAGAACCACTCTAGGCTGGGGAATCTTGTGTTTTCTGTCTTCAGCTTGGGTCTTTCACTCTTTGAAACAGAGTACAAAGCTGTTAAGAGACAACGCAGTGCTACAGTCCTCGGGCTGCAGAAAGCTTTATTTATTTATTTAACATAATTTGTCTTAAGCTTTCTGTTTTCACAAACCATTTTTATTTGATGTCTGGAGAAAAAATTTCAGAACCTGAGCAGCCCCATTCATCACCATTTAGGTTTTTCTCATGCAGTGAAATTTAGACTTGCCCTTGCCTTTGTCTCTTCCATCAGTAAATTGGGAGCACAGAGGGGGGAAGGGTAAAGAGACCGTGTGATTCTGCGCAGCACTGAGGTCTCACCTTTGGGAACACATGGGGAGCTCCAGCTAAGGCAGGTGGTTCTGTGCATGCACGTGCTCATGAGGGAAGATAGAACCTGGATGCTGAACAACAAACACCTTCTTGTCACAGTATTGCCTCTTACTTCCAGCTAATTATTTATATCAGGTCTCTTGGAACTTCAGGAAAGTGTTGTCATTGATCAATGCTGAACTAAATAGGAATTAGGTCTTTTGCTTTTATCTGTACTAAAAATGTCTTTTTACCTACTGTGAGGGATGGTGTCTGCTCTAAGAGATTGATTTAATGCTCATATTAAAGAAAGGGATTTGGGACCTGATCAATTAAACACGTGAGCTGAGGCTTCAGGGAATAATGTGAAACATTTTGGCAGGTTGTAAATATTAAAATTGATATGACCTCAGAGACAGCCTTTTTTTTTTTGTTAACTGGAGAAAAGGAGTTGATGTAGAAACAGATTTGAAATTGAGTTGGAAGGAGAAAATGTTGTCAAGTTTACTTTTCTATGGCTTATCAGGTGCATCTATCACTGCTATGAAAAAAGGAACTGGAATTTTCAAGAGTGAAGAACTGCTATGCAACAGAATGGCACAATAGTTATTGTAAATACAGACAGGGAGGGAAAGGAGTGTCTGGAAAAGATGAAGTCTTATGGAATAAAATAGCTCAGTAAATTTTCTGACTAAACCAGCAATATTTGGAATAAAAATGATTCACAGAACTCCAAGTCAATATCAATGACATGGTCTTCAAAAGAGACCAAAACTTCTAATATTACTTTTTCTGCAACATGAAGGATCAAGGAAGAATTGATTTTGATAAATTCCTCAAAAACCCCTTAATTCTCTGAGCAAGGGGAGATAATTAATCAGCATTTTGCTCATTAAACAAGATAAAACTTCTAAAGTCGTTTGATGGGTGGTGCATTGCCAGACTGGGGTGTCCATTGTTTAGGGCAGGATCTATCTTGAGTCCAATTCCCTTCAGTGTTTTATAAAGGAGTCCAATGTTAGCATTGAAAACACTTTTCTCCTGTTTATTCGTGATGACAAGCCTGGTAGCGCCCCAGTTGTTTCTGAAATTAGAGCAAGAAAATTTGACTCAACAGGTTCTTGCTTGTTTGGTTGTTTTTTTCTCTTATGGTTTTTCCCCTTTGAGAATTACATCCTGCTGACAAATGCTATGCTTAGAGGGTAATAACCCAGCAATAATTCCTCAGAATAAAGAGTTTAGAGCAAATTACAAACTGAGCCTACGTCACCGTGTGTTAACACATCCTTCAGTGTTATTGAAGGAACTGAAAACATCGTATTTACATATTTAAACAAAACCATTTAGGTTAAGCTGCTGTCATCCCTCAGTGCTGAGGAGGTCATCCCATTAAATGCTTTGTCCATTTTGGGCATGCAGGCACACTTCTAAAAGCAAATCTAAACTTTCTGCAGGTAAACATAGTTATGGACTGGTATAGATTGTCCACTGAGAGAAAGGAGTCACTGGTTTTTGAAGTTCTTAAGCAGCTATTAGTCAAATATCTGTCACAAACATGCAAGCAAATTTCTCTGGGAATTTTATGAAATTAGTTTTCCTCCACAAAGTCCAAGGGTTTTCTGCAGATTTTTTTTTTATCCTAAACATTTCTGGCTGCCTCTGATAATTGTTGTGCTTTTGTCCTAGTGTCACTCGTAATTATTCTGATGTTTTCTGTTATTTTGATAGTGTTGATATAAAAATTCTGAGCTATTTGTTATTCTGTTTACAGCTTCTGAATAAGATTTACCACTCTGTTCTTGTTTGACTCTTACTTTAGGCCACATGCTGTAGATTAAATCAGCTCATTCTATTGCAGGGGAGAAAAAAAAAGTATTTGGAATTCTGAATGTATTTTGATGTATTTTTAATTTTTATATCAAATATTTTTCTCATCCGTATGTTCATTGTGCAATAAAATCTTCATTATGTAGCAGATCAATTTCTGGTTAACAAAAATCCAGATTGCTTTCTATAAGACGAGATATTTGTCTGTTTGTTTGCTGGAGTTTTCATAAGAGAATATTAGCAGTGCTTTGACTGGCCTAGCTGGAAAGATGTATTTCTGGAGGGGAGATACTTGCTAGTCTCTATGTCAGGACAAAGAATCACTCATAGTATTTCTTATTTCTTGTGAAAACACGTATTTTCTGGCAGGGACAGATAAGTGGGCTGCTTATAATAGCCACCACTCTCCCCTGCTAGTCTCTACATATGGTATTCACCTTCCTAGGTATGAAAGTAATAATGGGCTGTTGTATTCCAGCTACAAGGGGTGGGTATCAGTTATTGAGTGAGTGAGCCAGCTGATGAGGCTTAGTTATTCAGAGGAGGAACAGCTCTTGAAAGGATGTTGAATTAGGCCTGGCTACAGCTCAACAGTTTTTGAGAAGAACGGATTTAGCCAAGAGGAAGTAAAGCATGAGTGGTCCTGATGATTTAATGAGGCAGATGGTTTATTGTTTTGAAACTAAGCTACTACAAAAATGCCGTGTTTTAACTTTATGTTTAAAACTGATTGATGGTTTTTAGGGACTGGACTCTGGTTCTTGTTAGCCTGTTGCTGTAGCAGTATTTATGTTTGTATCAAATGACTGAAAACCCCATAAAATACACATTAAATTATCAATTATTTGAGATAAAATCAGTACAGTCCATCACAAATTTTGAAGTGATTCATAAAAACTAACCTGCTTTGGCCACCACTTAATTTAGTAGTGCTACTCTCTATGGTAGTGCCATTAGAGGTTGATGGGCCTTCACAGAAAGACTAAAACTGCAGTGTGTGTGCTGTAGGCTTCAATAGATGGTCCACTTCACAATACTTTAACCTTTGCTTGGACTTCTTAGAGGAAGCTAAACTAAATTCGACATCAACGTAAGTGTGCAGAACTGTGTAGCTTTGGTCTTCTAGGCACCCGAAATATTTTCAAGGTGTTTTACTTGTTACATGGCAGAAAAAGAATCCTAGTAGCTGCTGTCTAATTATTCTAACCTCTGCAATGTTAACATTTAATGGCGAAGTTTTATTTCCGACCTCATAAAGAGGTTTTAAATAAAAAGGATACTCAGAATAAATTTTGATATAACTTCAGAATCAGGCTGGCCAGAAGGAAGGCACACAGTATTTGTGTTAATTTTGGGGAGCAGTAATGAATTTAAGGCTGCTTTTGGGTTTGGATTGCATCATGTGTTTGCCATCTCTCTTTGCTGAAGAATTTTTGTTTAGTTTCTGTAAACTAGGGCAATAAACTGTGAGTCCAAAGGTAATAACACAGTGAAGAAAGCTTCTTTCATAAAAGTTTAATGACCTGATTTGTTGATGACTTTGGCTAGTTGGATCGCCCAAATTATTCTAAAATCTCATTTTGTAAGCTGCTGTGTTTTGTTTTCTCTCCAGATACAAGGAACCTTCTCTGTCATAAGTGGTTAATCCTCTGAAAAAGAAATCAATGCCCTGGAAAGGGGCTGTACCTTTCTCCTCAGCAAATATATCTGTGACTTACAGAGGCTGTGCATCTATGACAATGACAAATCTGAAAATCTGATAATCTGATAACATGAGAGATATCACATTTTAGACTTCCAGGTTGCTTTAAAGGAAGGTAGGAAGTGGTTAAATTAATGATGTATCTTTGAAATGACCTTAATATATTATAGAATCCACTGTAGGAAGAAAAAGTGTGTATACTACTGTGCAAAGAGAAAACAAAATAAAAATTCAAGTGTCTGCCTAGGCTGTTTTGGGGGAATTTTCATCAATGATACTTTTAGGAATGACAGGAATATTTTGGTGAAAATCAGGAAAGTAAGTGTACGTTTGGTTTGCTCAAATTATATATATATATATATATATATATGCATGTTATATACTTTGTGTTCAGCATTTTGCTGTCTATGGTATACAATATGTAACTGCTTAAAATAAATAATAAAACCTTAAACTTGTTCTGTTTAGAAAAATATTTCTTTGTATAACATTTAGATGCAATTAAACCCTATAAGAGATGCACACAGACAATTATAGAATCATAGAATCATTAAGGCTGGAAAAGGCCTCCAAGATCATCGAGTCCAACTTGTGATCAAACAGGGCTAGGGTGAAACCACGACACCCAGTTAATCCATTATTTGGTTATGGGGTCCAGCTTTGTTGATGCAAAATACTTTACTGTGTCTCCCAGGAGATTTACCTGTTGGTAATACAGAACATCATGGCCCTTCAGGATTCTGCTAAATTACTCAAAGTAAATTATACTCTGCGCTTTATTTATTAAATATATTTCTTCTTTGCTTATGTTTCTGAAGGCAATAAAATTTTTAAAATTAAAAAAGTAATTCTCCTAAAGTGCTTTCTTAATTTAAACAGTGGATTTATTGACAAAAAGAGAGTCCTCAAGTGTGAGTAAAAAGGAAAAAAAAAAATTAGCAGAAACTTAGCTGTGATTATAGTCATAGCTTTTGGTCTACTTATATAGGCCCCATTTTTACATAAAATATTTAATTAAAATGTGCCTATGTTTCAATCAAGTGTCATTTAAAAATTGCTAACTGGATGTGTCATCCTGACAAATTAGATAACAAAAGAAACAGAGTATCTTTTTTTTAAATTAGCATCTTGCCATCAGAGACTATCAATTTTTAAGAAGCATAATCAAAACACTTTTTTTTAAAAAAAGAATGCCCACATGCCATAGATAAAAGCTACAAATATTTCCTAATGAAAAGAGAGAAGAAATGAGATGAGTATGAATGAACCAACTTCGATAGTTGGTTTCTCCTCAAAATATTGTGAAGAAATGAATGTTAGAGAATTATTTGTGGTTAGATTGTGCTGCTCTCTGTCCACAGTTGTCTGATGTGACTTCTTTCCTTGGGTGACAGAAGGATTTTAGGTTTTCCTTTTGTTCTCAACTCTTCTTGGAACCTCTGCATCACCTTCACATTAGTCATGCTCAATCTTGCTGCTTTCTTCTGATTTTTTCTTTTCACAACTGTATTCTTTTCCAGTAATGGGTACTGAGTGCTATGGTTCAGTTTTAATTGCAAAGATTAATAATCAGAAAGATGAAGAGGATAATAGGACAAATGAAGTATGTTCTGGATGGTAAAGAGGCTAGGTTTATGCATAGCACTCTAAGGGCAGAGGAAAGGATTTTGTCAACTGGAGTTGTAGTCTTGGCACTCACAGTTTTAACGGTAATTTCGTACCCATGCAATGAAGAGTTTGGTTTGGACTAATAGTGATGTGAGGATTGGTTCTTTTCTTTTCCTGCATAAAGGAAACTTTATAGTGGATGGATCTAGCAGCTTAATACATGATTAAGCCTAAAGATAAACACTGTTGTGCACTCAGCAGGAAGTTCTTCTAGTTTCTACTTTCCAAAATGTTGGTGATCTTGGAGAGAACAAGAGCAGCTCTCTATTTTATAAGGTTTGTATTTCCTTTGCTCGCCTTCTTCGTGGTTCATACTTGAGTCAGAACCTACTATTCAAATATAAAACCTTATCAAAAAGTTTGGAAAAGTTTGTCTGAAAAATTATTATGTGAAGATAACAAAAGACAATAAGGACAGGGAATTGTGGGATAAATAAACAGCCTTGGTAGGGGAAGATCAGTTTCTGGAGAAGGAGTTCGAGGAACATTGTATATGGGTGAAGTGACAAAGTCATTTTGGTCTGGAGCACTGAGGACAGGTAAAAAAGAGAGAGATAGTAACAACTGATGTTAGACACATTAAAAGTCGGTCAGCTGAGGGCACACATGGGCAACACAAAATCAGCAAATGAAAAGTGTGATTGCTTTGGGGAGCACAGAGGGCCAGTTGCTTTAAATGCTAAGAAAATGTTAGAGGTGAACTAAATTAACAAAGGAAAGTGTTGGATATCTTCACTGATATCCAAGTTTAGTTAATGAAAAGAAACTAGCCAGAGACAGTAAGGCTTATCAGGTGAATTGCTGGGGGTCAGAATACCAAGCAAGGGATTTCTGAGGGGAAGAAGATTGTGGGAGGTTAAGCTCCCACTTGTGTGGGGGATACTTGTATGGAGAGATGTGACAGAGATTTAAAGGAAGTATTTTTCTACCCTACATATAATTAGCTTATGGAAATTATTGGCATGAAATACCAGGAAAGTAAAGAGCTTAGTGGGATTAGATATCTATACAGGTAATGAGAACACAGGCAGTTACATTAGATGGGATAAAATTAATTAGGCCTAAAGCTCCTCATACCTGGAGGCATGAAGCAAGCAGTAATGGTAGCGGCTAGAAAGAAAAATCCCTAGAGGTGATTTTGGTGGAATGAATTCTGAAGTCTAGCCTGAACAGGTCCTTCATTAATGTAAATCCTAAATGCCAGGCAGACCAGATAGATGGTCTAATGATCACATCTAATGTCAGACTTATGGGGGTCATCAGAAGTGGTAATGATGATGGCCTGAAGTTGTTAATACCGCATTGTTAATCAATTTTTCACTTTTCTGGTTGATCTATCAACTCTTCAAGTTATCTAAAAGCAATAAATGTTATTTATAGACTTGGTTTCAAGAACAAAACAGAACAAACCCCTCAAGAATAGGAGACTGGAAAATGTTATTTTGGACTCGCATAGCTTTATAAAACTGATTTTGAAGGATGACTACAGAAAATAAACATGATTTTGATGTATTTGGGTATATTGTGACTATGCTAATAACACTGGAAATACAGGGTCAATTAGTCAATTAAACAGTTCAGACAGTTTTAGGAGTCTTAGTAGTCCAGTTCGCTCATAATTTATTCTCTATTTCTGTCATTAAACTTAATGGTTTTGCTTCTTTCATCTGACACTACTTCAAAGCTTTCTACTAAAATTCTGCTTTTTTCTTTAAGGCTGTGCAAATATAACTCATTTACTTCGTGCCTCTTCCTCTTGACTCCTGTTTATTGTGGTCCCTAACACGTCCTTGAAAAGTCAATATACTGCTGGCTTGCTGACTCATGCACTGGATGTTGGATTGCGTGTGTGGTTGACAGAAACATTTAGTAAATGCATTGTCTGCAGTAATAATAATCAAATATTTTAATTTTCCCTTGCAAAAAGCATTTGTTTTTCAAAAGAGTAAACATAAGCATTATTCAATAAATACCATTAAGTGCTTTAAATGCTCTAGCCTTAGAGCTCAGAAACAGAAACTCTTTTTTCTCCTTTATGTTTGTCCTTTTTCATTCCATAAAAATGTCTTCTTTCATTAGTAAGAGCCACGAGACCACACTGTTTATTAGAAACTGTTGTCATGAAGACAAATTCCCCAAAGATTCAAGTCCCCAAACTGGAATATAACTGATGTTTTGCCAAAAAAAAAAAAAAAAAAAAAAAAAAAAAAAAAAAAAAAAAAAAAAAAAAAAAAAAAAAAAAAGGAAGAAAACAAGAACTTNAAACTAGTACTTGGAATATCCTTACATACAAAGTTATTTGTCAAAGGCTGGTTATAGAGATGTTCTATCTTTGTAATCAGCCTCTTACAAATGCACAACAACAATAACAGCATACATGAGATTTAATACCCAATTTCTTTAAAATATTGTATAGGTGAAGCAGGAGGATGATTGTGATACAATCTGATAAGTTAGGGAAGTAACAGACTGCTAGCATAATGGAGAAAACCAATCTATGAATGCCAGATATAGTGCGTATATATTTTTCAGCTATGCCTGTCCATTGGAGATTCTTTTTCTTTGGAGAACATACAAAAGATCTGAACAAGAGAAATTTGTGGTCCATATCACAATATTTAAGTATGGTAGTTCCCCATGCTTTCCTCTATAAACATGCCATTCTTCATAAGATGTGCAGAACTAGAATTACTGCCTTCAGAAAGCATGAATTGTGATGGTCACACATTACTGTCAGGAAATGATAATTTCCTGCCACTTTAGCAAGAGGTTGTAAAATTTTTCTTTCGAGAAAAACGTATTCCAGACCAGCATGTCCTGGGCTGTTTGGGATGCAGCACAAAAAAACTGTACTCCTACGTATATTCCTGTCTTTCTTAATTTTTGACCTCAGCAAGGTTATTGCCAAGATCATTGATATGCCCTGTTTTTTCACTAGTTTCCCTACTTCTGTTTTGACTACCAGTTTTCTTGAAGTCACTGAAATGGATTTTCAGCTGGAACATATTGAAGTCTAGTAAAGGACAGATGTCTGACTTGCTGTTCCTACTTGAAGTAAAAGCCTTCACTAATCCTATTATGCCAAAATAATTTTCTTCCCACAGAAGAATTCAGAATCTAGCACACACTCCTTGTCCTTAAGGAGTTCATTGTTTTAAGTCAAGTGTAAAAAGAATCAGTTTCATCAAGAGGTTTTCACAAAAGAGTTGCCCATATGGTAGAGAAAAGAGGGTAGGATTTCACAAAAGCTCTTACTGGATTTAGAAGTGGAAATCCTATTGAAATTTGACAGGAAGTTAAAATTTTATACCTACTGCTAGTAAGTGCTTTTAAAACACAAGACCTTCTTTATATAAACTCTTTTCTAAACAGTTCTGGATGTGAGCAGCATATGGTGTTTCATTCTTCTGTAAGCTGAAATTTACATTTCTAAAACATAAACGTAGTTACATTATAAACAGTACACAATTACTGTACCTTTGTAAATGCAACAGATTTTGGGCTATACTTAATTTGGGAAACTCTCTTTTTCCTAGTGTTAGATTAACATGATTAAAACTTTGGGTTTGGAATTCATTTATCATATCAACCTTGGAACAGAAAACTGGTAGAAATTTCAAGAGGTTCCAGAATGGGATTTTATGAATTTCAGTAACAATTATAGTAATAAAATGATGACAAGAGATTCAGAAGTTGCTTCTTATTTGATAATTTATAGGAGATAATTGCGTCAAATTTATCTTGATTTACAAATATAGATTTGTATGACTAAATAAATAAAGAAACAATATTTTGAAAAGAATATAAACACATATTTTAGCATTAAAGCTCACAACTAGCCTGATTTTCTAACTTCTTTAATAATTTGATGTAACATGCATTTCGTTGTATTTACCTGCTAAATACCTTATTTTTATATATATATATATAAAAGAATTTTTAATATTTCCATTGAAAAAGTCTCACTGCAGCTACAATGAAAAGTATATATTTTTACATATGACTGTGTATACTGTATACCCTATTAATTTTTCCACTTTAAAACTGTGGTTTTGAAAGAACATCAAAATCTTAAATACCTTTTTTGGAATAATTTTAAACATTAATTTAATCTAAAGATGTCTCCTCTTGCACATTTAGTCAGCTATTAAGATGTTTTCATGAACGCAAAATCTCTCTATGGATTTTCTGTTGGAATGAGATTTTTTGTTTCTAGGAATTTTTCTGCTTTAGCAACTAGGAAAATATGTTTTATAGAACACACAAGTGGAACTAATGTGAAAAAATCTTCAGGTCATCTATTTCTTATCTATACTCTACAAGTTTGTGTGCACAAATACTTCTTTTCACGGGGTTAGTCCCTTCAGTTGTGTGCATGCCATGCATGTAATGGATTACATGTATTTACATAATACTTTATAGAAAGTTTCTTTTTAGATATCCTGATTTCTTGTACTAAAGAGAAAAGGAAGTTTCACTGTAGGCAGAAACACCTTCAGGATCTGCTTCCAAGAAGAGGTAGCTAAACATTGGATGGGGAGTGATGTTTATGAACATATAAAAACAACCATGATAGCATCCATGATAGAGTCCACCTCAGCAGAAGACCTCAGGAAGGTGGCTCTGTGTTTCAGTTGGTTAAAAATCAGTTTCAAATTTGGATTTTTTAATTTTAAATAGAACTTGTCTGCATTTGCTGTGTCTCAGAAGAGGTCACTGTACTGTTAAGATGACTGCCTGTTTGATTATTAACTTCAAAAACTATTTAACTCTTTCATGTGAATGCATTTCTCTTCATAACTATATGAAGTTATTGAGATAGGTTTTGGATTACATTTCAATATTTCTTTCCTGAAGCTGAATTCAGTTTGTAGTATTTAATTTGATTACTCCACTTGAAGTTCTTTTTCACTTGACTATACCTTCTGTGTCACTTGAAAGTCTAAATAAACAAAAATTTCCAAAAACGCAGATCAGAAATAATCATACTCCTTTAGTAATACACTTTTTAGTAATATTGCATTACAGAAATCTCAATTTTCAGTTTATAATACAAATTCATGCGCACTCTGCCATGAGGAAAACCATTTACAGGCAACATCAGCAATCACACTTTGATGAAATTCTGGACCACTTCCTTCATCTCTGTCATTCACACCACCCAACCCATTAACACCTGCTGAATCTTCTCCCCACCAGTCATCAATCATGAGCAATCAGTCAGACACTTGATAATTAACAGAGAGAGGGAAAACACAAGGCTGAAATTATTTCTTTATGGTGGCTTCATGCATAAGCTCAAATAACAAATGGAAAGGTGTAATGAGAACCTCACTGCCTGTACACCTGTAAAACAAACACATCAAAGTGAAATCCAGAAGTACATGGAGCGCAGAGACTTTTCACAGGGTTGTTATGTCCTTCACCTGAATTTCAACCTGGGGATTGTGGAGCAAAATGGGAACTGAAGCTGGTTGAATGGTTGAAGCAGAGCATGTGAAAAAGATGCTAGAGGACAACTTTGAAGCCCTGCTGCTGTGATGTACTTCTGTGGTACTTGTAGTGTCAGTATTCTTAAAGGAAAGATCCATCACTGAAAAGGCCTCAGTTAGCACTGTTCTTTACTGTCTGGAGTTGTTCTTGGTTGGATTCATTTGCTGAAAATGCAAGACAGATATTTGTAAATGTTCCCAGTCTGAGAGGGCTGAGAGACTGAGGTGAGGGCTACGAAAAGATCTCTCCCAACTTGTTGGTTTGCTGAACCCACTTTGATAAAAATAGGATCTGAGTTAAATGAATCATGGTTTGGGTTGACACAGTATTTTCACTGATAAAATGGTTTTAAGTTTAGCTCACTCGATAATTTACAAAACCAGAGAAAAAGAAACTAAGATGTACTATAGAGGTAAAAAGCTGCTAGAAACCTGCTGTAAGGATACTTTGTTTCTGCATTCAAAGTAAATATCCTGTTTATCTTGAGATCAGTTCCATTTTGGATATTCTGTAGTATCACTGAAGGTAAATATATGAAGATTTACTCTGTGCACATCACTTTTGCATTAGGTATGAAAAGGAGTGCAGAATTTCTCAGGGACATTCTCTTGAATGCTGATGTTAGTGCTTCTTGTTCTTCTCATTAACTGGGCTGTTTCATGAATTCTTGTTGAAGGCAGTGTATTGCATGCAAAATAAACATCCTTGTATGTTAATAGATCACTCTTGGCACCTCACTCCTCACCCTTTCCTATTCAGAAATTTCTGTGATGACTTTCCTATCATTTTGTCTTGTTAATGGGACTTTTTTTTTTACATAAAAGGTGCGTTGGATCCTCTGCACGTTTATAATATACGTAAGTAGAAAACTGTTTATATATGAAAAATATTAATTTTAAATATCAGAAACATATAATGAATATATCCCTCATGAAAAATTAATCAGTTGAAAATTGTTTTTTATCATTTATTTAATCTTTTAAGTTGCAAAGCAGATGCAGCACATCAGCCTTCCTTGCTCTTGGTTTCCCACTCCTTTTTATCCTCCTGCCTCTCACCTCCCCTTTAGCATGCAAACTGCAGATAAAAACAGCAGAGTAGAAGCCTGGAAAATATACTGATCTATTACCCATGCATATTTCATGAATTTGCCTAATTTCCTGTAGTTCCAACTTAATTAGGTAATTATTCCACCCTCTTATGACCAGTGAATATCCTTATCATCACTGTGTCAATATTAAAAAAAACCCAACAAACAAAGAAATAAACAAACAAATCAATGTCATTTTCAGTGACAATGGGCCACATGAGACCTTTTCAGTGCTGGTCATGCTGGAAGTTAAAATTGTTCTTTAGTTGGAACACTCACTAAGGTCCTCCCTGTCCCTGGCTATTTGGTTTCAGAAGGGAAAGACCTTTCCATATACTCATTAGCTTTCTGATATTTTTTGTTCCTTCCAAGTCTTAAATCAAGGCCATTCTTCTTTTTCAAAGATACTATCCTTCTTTCAATTTATTAATTTAGCTTTGATTTTCAAATATATTCTGTATTCTGAAGCCTGGTATACCCAATATCTGATGATGATGTCCCTTTCCTGCTGATGCAACTTTTTACAAAAGATATTGAATCCATAGGTTTCATCGAAGTCATAGCTGGTTGGAAAAGAAAATTTCTGTTGATCATCCCCATTCTTCAACTTCACAACCTCTTCCTGAAAGAAAAAGTTGCATTACAAAAACAGAGAAGGATTAGAGCTCTGTTCAGCCTTTAGTTAGAAACTGAAGGTTCTGTGATGACCATGAAATTTTCAGAGGAACCTGCACATATTATTGTAGGGAGAGAACGCAGCAACTTACGCTTGATTAAACTCCAGCACAAAATAATTTGTAGAAATAGAATATATAATAAGAAAATTAGTGCTGCAGGTAAGTCATGACACAGCTTATATATCAGTTTCTTAGGCCCCATGTAATAGCTTCTTAGAGATGTGACATACTATCATGAAACCTTTGACTTTCAATACAATAATTAATGTCAAAATTTCCTATCAACATCATAGAGGTTTATTCTCTCAGTTTAAGTCTAATTAAGAGTTGAAAATATTTCCAGAGGACTCGAAAGAAAGCAATAAACAGTGTGCACAAATTCTTACTTTTTAAAAAGGAACAGAACTTTAAAGGACATTTAATTGCAGACTGAGCTGCAGTGCTTTTTCAGGTAACAGTTAATAGCCATGAATGGCTGAAGGTGCCAGAACTACTTGTGTGCTTTCAAAGGGGTAACTTTAATTAGGAACAAGCTTTTAAAGGTCAATATCTTTATTCCAGGGCCTAACTGTGTGGCACACACACGGAGCGCAATGACTTCTTTTTAAATATCAAGGGGAAAAGTGAGGGGGTGATGCCTGATTCACCAAGGTAGTTTGTTAACTTCTGCAGAAGTTTGCAAGGAATCAGGCAGGTGATTTGCCTCTTGCTCCTGTGTGTATTCCCCTCAGTCTCTTGTCTCCTGTACTCCATACAGCTGCACTGTTTACATGTAGGAAATAAAACTGGGCACTGTCATGGTTACTTTATTGTTGGAACTGATCCACTGAGGTAAATGCCCAGTTTGGGGGTCCAAACTTTTATTTTGTTATTATGCACACTTATTTCACATGACTACAAACTTAACGAGGACTGAGCACAGAAGGATTTAGTTAGAAGAATGATGTCTCTTGGAGGCTTGGTGGTTGGTGTGTGGTTTTGGGAGAGATATTTCCAGTGACAGGCTAGCTGGGAGGTGAAGGTATTTGTGTTTCTGCTTTTCTACCAAATCCAGTAATATAGCACTTGTGAATGATGCAGCTTAAAGGATCATATCTTACATTAATGGTTTCAGAAATAAAAAACAAACTCCAGGACATTATTTTACACATTACTTTCCTCAGCCAAGGTGGTCACTTTCTCAAAGAGAAAACCCTCATGAAATTTTTCAGTTTCTCCTGAAAATGTTCAAATGGGGGTGCTTTCTTCTTAGTACACCATCGGAGGCTGGAACCTGTTCAAAAATGGCAAATTCTCTGCTGCTTTCCATCCATCAGTGCACAAACTTCCTCTCTCCACTTTTTCTCCCATTTTCAGTTCCTCCTGCAGATATGAATGCTGCAGGTTTGGTTCCCATTTGGATCTGATTTTGTTCACCCTTCAGCCCGGTGAATCAATCAAGTAATGTTCTCATCTGAGAATGCTAATGCTCAGTTTTCCAACAGTAGTGGCTTGAGACACTGTGGCAATTCTATTTAGCTTATGGTAAATATTTCAGGAAAGAAAAAAATCCCTTGCCTTGCAGCTTAATAAACAGTCACAGCAGATGCAGCTGTGTAAAATGGATTTGAAATCCTCTTTACTTTTCTTTTAAACATTTTCACTTCTGGCTTTACATTGTTCCCCGGTTGTTTAAAGCTGCTTTGGATTTCCAGCACCTCTGTTAAATATTAGGAAATCTCAGTCACAAAACTCAACAATACAGTGTAAATGGCTATGGTTTCCTTTTGAAGAGAAGATAGAGCTTGAAGTAGCCAGTGGGACCTCTTAAATCCCGCCTAATTACATTTTCCCTTAAGTGAAGCTATATATAGCTCTTGGGGAAATCTGCAGGAAAGAGTCATGGGGCATTTACAAAAAAACCCTACTAAAATGTTAATTATCTGAACATCAACATTTCTACTTGGGGTAGTTTCTCAGTTTGAACTTCCCACTGCAAAGTACAGTTTGAGCAATGACTATTACAGTGCTAAATGTCAAGCTGAATCTCATTAGACTTTTAGTAATGAAGGAATCAGCTTTTTGATACAGATATTTCAGAATTGCATACAATAAATTCATTTGCATATTTAAATTGCTCCAACATGCATGAAAAATTGCAATGCTCTGACATTTTCTGCTTTTCTGAGGACCAGTCCATGAGGTAATGCTAAGAAGCATTACCTATTTACTGCTATTCACTAAAGAAGGTGAATAGCAGTAAGTAGGTAATGCAGGAATAAAAAAAGAATAAGTAAAAGTAAGATTAACTACAAAAATATTATAGGGCTATTGAAAGTAAAAATATTCTGTGTTTTTGAAAAGTTTTTGTGTCACAAGAAGTTGTGGTAGGAAGGAAAGAAATGGGACTTTTGATGGTTTTCCAAATGAGGTGAGAATTTTCTCAAGAATTCTTTTAAGTCTACTATGAAACCAGTAAGAGAAAAAATTAAAGTGTTCTTTTAAGTGCAGAATGAAAACTGTAGAAAAGTTGAGTCTGTGAATAATTGAGAAGATAAACACCAGCTACTGATGAGGAAAAGCCCAGGGTTTCAGTATATTTTTCATTTAAACATTTTGAGGTATCCTCATCAAAGGTCTCATGAAAATGTCCTAGAAATATCTCTGAAAGAGGTTTGGATGACAACCAATGTCAGTGGTTCACTGACAGTTGTCAGAAATGCTGGTGATGTGTTGCCCTTTTTGCATCATCTAAGCATTGAAAATTCCTACTTGTCTCTTGAATTTTTCAGCTGAAAATGGCTGGGATTTATTTTTGTTTCAAATAAAAAATATGTTGGGGGAAAAGAGAAGAGTTCAGAAAAATGGGCTGGTGTGACTTTAAGGTTTTAAAATGACAGTTCAAAGGTGAAATTGTAATGGGAATCCAGAGTGCGCAATGGAGAGTTGAAGTTCACAGCTCGATGATTTTTGTTCTAGCATATGTTTTCTGTCCATGTGTCCACTGTCAGGAATAAGAATAGTGTGCAAAAAAAGTCCTTCATAGAGCAAGATGGCAAATTTATGTTAGGATTAGTGTTACCTACAAAAAAAAATTGAGGCCACATAATGAAGAAGAAGTGACCTTTTGTTATGGTCAATTGTATTTGGGTCTTATCTGTTCCTTGCATCGAACCAAAGCTTTTATAAAATTCATGTTCTGGCACCATTCTGGTAAAATTTGGAGAAGAGGAAGAAAATAATGAGGCGTTTTTTTAAAATTTGCAATATTTCCAACTACTAAATATGGCCTCAGAAGGAGACAATAGGAAGATCTTTGAAAATTCAACAGATGGAGAACTTGTTGGGAAAGTGGGAGCATGACACTTTAGGGAACCAGTGATACAGGAGGATAAATTTGCATTTAATTCAGAGAGAAAAGAAAGTCATTGAAGGAAAACAGAGTTGACAGGGTACATGGGATTTAGGAGGAAAACTGATTTTTGTGCAGCATTTTGAGTGGATTTCCGTGGTGTGAAATGGAGGAGGTCAAGGCTGACGAGAAGATTGAAGTATGTTTGAAACCAGACCACCAAACAGGTGCTAATTTCATCTGGTCAGACACAAAAGAAAGTTTTCCCTTCAGAAAATTTGTGTAGGAAGATGAAGTGAGATTAGAATATCTTAGCATTTTGAGGGCTTGGGAAAGATCCTGACTGAAGGCAGCGCCTGGGTCTGTGGTTTAAATTACAGATAAGATGTTAATGATATTTATAAAGACTGAAAAATTAATTAGGGCAGCAAGGTGGAAAATATATGCTTAGATTTGTTCACACTGACTGTAAAGTGATACCTGGCAACCCACAAAGAAGCATCAATACAAAGTTCACAGTGTGAAGCTCTTTTTGGTATACAGGCAAAGTTTTGTGCAAATTATATTGATGAAAATCTTCTTTTGTTGCTGCTATTACTGTTGCTGGGTTTTGTTCCCTGAAAGTAGCAAAAATCACCATCTATGGAGTTAATCACACAAGGCAGATGCTGTCATGCCCACATTTTATCAGGCTTTCCAGTTTTGGCAATGAACTTTCCTTCCAATGAGAATATGTGAATGAGAGTGTTACTCATACTTCTTTGATACAATGCTTTGACTTTTAGCTCCTGCCATATGTTTGAGAGCAGCAGATGTCTAAAAAAAGTTCAAACACGGCAAGAGATGGGAAAATACTGTATAAAATAACAAACAACTGTGAAAGTTTAATGTAGAAAATACAAAAGAATAGCTGAGGCTTCCCTGAATTTTTTTTTTTTTCTGAATACCTACAGGTTAATTTGGATATGCCAGTAATATGTTTTGCTTTGTTTTCTGGAAATTTAAGTTCACAAAGAAGTCTCATAGGACATATTGGAATGTCAGTGTGGGAACAAGTTACTTGTGAACTTGAGGTAGATGTGTACATTATGTTGATAATTTCATCAATGGGATTATGTCAGTTTATTTTTCATAGGATTTGAGATTATTAAAAGCATAAAAAACCATTTAAAAAACCCTCTAGATCCTTTTCAGATTACAAATACAATTATTTTGATAAATTTACTTGAGCTGAAATGTTCCCAGTGTAAGGACTGTAACCAATCTGTTGAATTATCAAGGATGATGCCCTACGCTGTCACTGTCTCCAGGGGTATGCTGTTGCTTAGCATGTTACAGAGACAGAATGAAAGATACCGCTTTCATCTTGCATCGAATAAGCAAAAAATTCAAATTCTGAACTGACAGTTCTAGGCTTGCAGTGTATCTGTAATATTTCTGATTTCTCATATATATGTATATATATTTTTCAATTTCAGTCATTTTGGAATGAGAGCTATGACAAAGTCAGATGTGCAAAGCTCTGAAAGAGCCAGGGTTTTTTAACGAGAATATTGAACAGCAGATGTGTAATGGTAGCTGACTACTTGATAGGAGCCCTTGTAATGGTGCTGCATTTGTGTGACTGAGGTAATGCCTTGGGTGCCAGCACAAATCACCATTTCCACATTTTCTAAGGGCAAATTTAATACTTGCAATTCTTAACTTTAAAGCTATAATTGGATTTTTGTTGATTTTCAAAGGTGAGCAAGGTGAGTTTTTCTTTTTATAAAATGCCTACTTTCAAGAAATATTAAATACAAGCAAAACAGTTTGTAGGGGTTCGAGTGTCCTGAAAAGAAGCAGCAGAGTAAGCTCCTTGTCAGCATAATGAGGTACATGCTATCACCAATGGTAGAAAAAAAGAGGATTGCACATCCATGTCCTATCCAGCCAAACAGTGCACATTTCCTTCAGCTAAATTGTACATGACACCAATCTAAATCCAGAATTCCAGTGATATGAGTATGAATTTCCTCAGTGCTTGTAAACATCTTGATACAATATTAGTGCCATGCAACTGCAAAACACTTTAAAGATATGCTTGACAGCCTAATGTAAGTTAGACCTGAATACGTTAAACCCTAATGCAGAGCTATAGTAATTGATTTGGCTGTAATTGGACATCTGTTATTAAACGTAAAATGCTGGTGACTTCTGAATACCAGCTCTGCGCCTCTTCTTCTGGTGTTTTCCCAGGTAAAAAAAAAAAAA
>VWZW01006573.1:163349-196585 GCA_013397115.1 Edolisoma coerulescens
AATCAATCCCACATGAATATTTTTTAGATTTTCTGAGCCACTGCCCCACAAGAACTGTTTGTGTACTATGCAATTAGTGGGGGCCCTTTCCAAAATGTGTTGAAATTAGTATTTCTATTTTTCTAAATGGCCTTAATTTGCTACCTTGCATTGATGGTATTTATTTTTCAGACAGGCCAGGAGCACTGTGATCCCTTTAATATTGGATATGTATGATAATAACAGCATAGACCGTGAACTTATTTTCACTTTGCATGTTCTACTATCTTAAAATCTGTGATTTAAAAAAAAAATCAAAGTGTATATTAATACCTTTACATTAAAAACCATGTACATTTGACTATCATTCAGCTTTTAGCTAAAGGCTGCAATCTTTTATTAAAGGCTTTTCTATTTTATATGACAGCCTAAGGGACCTTTTTAGATGAAAAATGGGTCAAAGAGGGATTTGATCAAACCCCCATTCATTGTTTGCTCTATCAGCTTTTTCTTTTTGGCTCATCTTTCAGCTAGGGGAAAGGCAGACCTTTTCATTTACAGCAAGATAATGACTCTTTCAATTTCTGACTTCTAATGCTCTAGGACATTACAGTGTTTCAGCTGCAAAACTGCAGATGCCTATTTACTTTGGGCTAAAAAAGTATATAAAGATAACTAACTAATTAAATGTTCCCTGTTGCATTTGATTTGAGAATTTTTTTAAGACTAAAGGCATTTTTTTAGTTTGCAGGATGTAAGTCCAGAGGTACAAGCTTTTCTGATACTATCCATATAAATTAACAAATTTCAGTTTTGCACTAGCAAAATACTTGAGCATAAAATTAACAGAACAGGCACATGATTGAGTTGGGACTGTTTTCACGCTTCTAATCTGAAATGCCTTTCTGAGTTACCTTGTTGTGCTTGATTAAAACCCCTTTGAGTCCAGTTATCTGTCCATAGTACATTAAAATAACATAGTATGTATAGACAATGTAAAGTTGTGAAATAACAATAGGCTGTGAAATATGCTGCCATAGACATTTGTGTAAAACTTTACGCTCATTCAATGAGAAAAAGCTTACGGGAAGGTAAGTCCTTTCAGTGTTACAACATCCATTGAAATGTTTCATTTGAGTAATCTGTCTCACGTGTTTGAAGGTGTTAGAGTACTGAAAGAAATACCATATGTATTTTCTTTATTTTTGTTGTATTCTTTTTGATTCTGCCATTGGTGAAGTTCCTGAGCATGAGGAGCTTTGGGCTGACTCTCTACAACCATTTGTACATCCGAAATGCTGCTCATATTTTCAATATTATGAGACTTTTTTATTCTGACCTTAGTGAAATGCACTTATGTAATGATGTATACAGCAGTAGCATATGAATAATTTGGAATTACATTTATTTAGTTACTTTTGGTGACATTAAAGCTGTAACGCCTTCAGTCTTGAGCTTGGTTTTGCAGTTTGAGAACATAGAAGACACAAGGCAGACAGTATGCTGGTGGGCTTACAACCAGCTCATAAATATAAGGACTACATGATTTTATTATTGCAGGCAACAGTTGGCACATTTGACATTAAAAAAATCTGGGTTTTTTTTCAGTTCCTGTTGGAATCCAAGAGATTCTAAATAAAATATGTTTTGGGGTACCTCAAACAATTTTGTCTTGCTGTCCAGGTATACCTGATACCTGTTCTCCACATCTGAACTGCTGATAAACTTTGTGTTAAAATCGGACAGCAAAGGAACCCGGATTGTTTTGCTCTGAAGTGACTTTAGTTATGCAGCTCTGACTGGAGAGCCTTCTCAGTCTCCGAATGCATTGCTGCTTCTCACTGTTTCTTTGAAACTTGGCCTTTATGACTGGAAGCTCTGTGGGCACTTGCTCAGATTTGCAGTTCTGGAAAATTTTGGCCTAATTCTTCTACCTTGGATCAGGTGGCTATACTCATAATGGTAGGTGGAGGTACCTTGCAAACTTGGGAGATCCACGGAAGGTTTAAAGGTATTTTATGAGTAAGTTGCCACTCAGCCAATGAACTTCACAATGCATGTGTAATCTGGCTTTTTTGTTGTTTGTCTGTTGTTGGGACGGTTTCATATATGTAAAATTAGGTTCTCCATTATGCTCCTTCTTCAGGTAGACATACCTGACTTCTATGTACTTGCATGCATTGAGCCTTATTGGGCTACATGCTGGTTTTTTATCATTTCATGTAATTCAAATTTAATCTAGGAAGGAAAAACACTCAGACAATGCAGCAGAACCTTAATAAATGCATGGATCATGCCTAGAATTCAAGAAAATACAGCAAAGGTGACCTCTCAGGTGGTGAGCAGTTCCCCATACTCATCCCTTAGGCAGGAGGTGTGAAGAGGGGCATGACAGAGTGTTTTGGCTGTGCTTATTTGATGTATTGCTCTAGGGACTGTAGCCAGCTGGTTCCAATTAGTGTCCTTCAGTCTCACCTAAATAACATCAGGGTATAGAATGGTACAGAGAGTCTCTTTTGATAGCTTTCCTCTTGGCCATTAGTGTGCCAAGAGAAGATCTGCAGAGCTGAAACCTCAAATTTTAATTTTTTTTAAATTTTGAAAATCCAAGAAGTATACCTAACATATTAAAGATAGACAGAAAGGTCATGAGGGTCCCTCTTGCACAATTTTTGGGTTGCATGGAAAGTAGAACTGTCAGAAGTGCTTTTGCCTGCAATATTTTCACTCTATTTGGGGTAACCAGCAGACTCAGACAAGCAGCTGAGACTTTGCTTGATCTACAAGTATCAGCCTCTGAGCTTTCTAGAGCTCATCTGTTGTTACTTTATTTATAATGATTCACTCCTGTATGTGAAAAAATAAAATCCTTAAGTGACTGCACGATTCTAATCTTACCGCTCACTATAATTTTACTAAGAAAATAAGTGTTGACAATTACAGCACTTATTACCCATCCTGTCACTTACATAATCTTGTATCTTATGGTGTAGGTCAAAAAGAGAGTGCTTTTGGCTTAGGTGGATTTCATATCACACTAATTTATAGTACAAGGAGCATTACTCAGTATAGCCTGACACAGCCCTGCAAATTGTTTTGTACAGCATTGCTTTCTTTCGGATCAGATATCTGTTTTCAATTTGCATAGAGAATACCTCATCTA
Organism: Edolisoma coerulescens; assembly: GCA_013397115.1. Taxonomy (NCBI): domain Eukaryota; kingdom Metazoa; phylum Chordata; class Aves; order Passeriformes; family Campephagidae; genus Edolisoma; species Edolisoma coerulescens. Next base: position 166,492 of record VWZW01006573.1, read on the forward strand.
AATTTATTGCACTGGAGACAAGTGAGCCAGACATTATCATGACTATACTGGGTGCATATCTCTGCCTACTGGTTTAGTGGGAACATAAATTAATTTGCCATTATTAATCTTATCTGGGGAACCTAAATAGAATTTTGTTCTAGTGAGTATTACAAACAGTTTGCTGCATCAGGTTTACTGACAGTTTTATGGATGCATTGTACAGCATGTTGCATATAGCACACAACAGCCTGCTTTGCTTGTCATTACTCTTGGATTTGAGTAGCTCACTGTCAAGTAAGAAAGAAAAGCTTAAAGAAAAAAAAATTATATGTCCTTTACAACAGTACAAGACACCTCAGCTAAGAGCTTTGCTTTGTCTCTAGTTCTGCTAGTGCTGAATTCTGCCAAGGTCTTCCTGCATCACAGCTTTCTTTTTCTCATCCAGTGGCTCAAGCCAGGTTGTACTCAAGTTCCAGCCTTTATATGAGTCTAACTTCTTGCCAGCCACCTTTTGTACAGTTTACTCTCTCTTTAAAACAGAAATATTTATTTTTTGTATCTTCCTGGCATGACTATTTCTTCTGTTAAACTGTCTGCTCAGTTCTTCTCCCATTCTTTATCCATGCAACTGAGGAATGAGCAGCATTTCTTCTTATCTCTTCACCCTTTCTCTCTCTGGTATAACAACCTAAAAACCTACTGGTAACAGATGCCTCTTAATGTATGTTTCCCCAGCAAGTATCTCTGAAATGTCTTTCACTGTCATGAAAATTCTGTTTTAACAATGTTCTTCCCAGGAGGTCTATTAATCCAACAATAATCCAGTAGAAAAAACAGCCGAAATAATACCCTACTTTTGGAACATTTTAATTCTCCAGGTAGCCTATAGCTTTATTCTGCAACTGTATTCTTTAACTTTTAATTAAGTGCTGATTATTTTAAGACTATGTCAGACAATATAATACGCTTAATGTCAAGTGTTTGTGCAGCATGGAGTGGTTAGATGGGACCAAAATTCTCCAGAGGTGAAAGTCAGCCGCACAAAGCTCACAAAATTAGAAGTGTCTTTTTACAGAGTCTGTACCTAAACTGGTTTTATATAACAAAATTTATATAAAATATTTTCTATCCAAATTCTCACAGGCAACTGAACTACTTAATTTTACCTTGCATTTGCAAAATTTTGCCAATAACCTGAAATTTTGTTATCTAGTATTTAATTTTTTCAACTGATGATTGAACATCTACTTAATATTCTAAAAAACACTTTTACTTACCAATTATTTCAAATTAAGTTCAGCAAACATTTTAAAATTTCTATTCGTTCTTGTACCATAGCTTGCCGGTTCTATTATTCTGCTTTCATTTTTACTGGAATTACTTTCCAGTGCTTCTCTTTATGAAATTACCTAATAGCATTTTGCATGATAAACATGGATTCACTTTTTATATCTTTCTTTGGTTGGTAGAACAACTGCTTTCACTGACTTTTGAAATACAATTTTAGTTGTGCACAGATCTGTCAGCTGTTTCAAAGAATTCCCAAACACTGTAAGTATATCCTGATGGACAAAAATAAGAGGTGATTTTCAGTGATTTTGAGGTATTCTTTAAAAGATTTTTCTTGTTGAGTTTTGTTTTGAAATGGAGAAGTAATTTAAGTCAGTGCATTGTTCAACTACCACAGCTTTCTTCAAATCCTAATTATTGTATTAAATAAAAATGGTAGACATTTAATTAGATGTAATGAGGTTTTGCTATAGCAACTCCTAAGGACGCAAGCAAAACAGGTATGTAAACAGTATGAATACCTTTAATTAGACCAGGGTGTGTAGTTGCAAATTTATACCCTCTGTAATTACCCAAAGAAGGACTTCTGTGAATGAATGCTTGATAATTTTATCAATTATGGGATTTAGCCTAACAAAATGTATTTTGGTACCTATAAACCTATTTTTATCTCCATAGATACACAACATGGCTGTATACCATTATTCTACTGTAAATATATACTGGACTTCAGCAAAGATTTGTATGTTGTCTCACATAAGAGATAATCTTCTGGACAAGATGTCCAGCACACAGCTTGATAACCGTGTTCTGTGATGGGTGAGCAACTGGCTCATGGATTGGGCACCAAGGATTATAGGGAATGGGGTGACATCAGGCTGGTGTCCAGTCACTAGTGGGATTCTGTGAGGCTCCATCCTCAGCCCTGTGCTCTTCAACATCTTCATAAATGACTTGGACTTGGACTCCCTGGAAGGAGTACTAGGTAGACTTGATGATGACACTAAATTGGGAGGCGCTGTCGACTCCCTTGAGGGCAAAGAGGCCCTGCAGGGACCTCAGCAAATTAGAGGTCTGGGCAATCCCCAACCATACAAAGGTCAACAAGGACAGGCGCAGGATTCTGCACCTGGGACAGGGCAACCCTGGTTGTGTGTGTAGGCTGGGGAATGAGGGGCTGGAGAGCAGCGCTGTGAAAAGGGACCTGGTTGATTGTAGGTTGAATATGAGTCAGCAATGCCCTGGCAGCCAGGAGGGCCAGCTGTGTCCTGGGGGGCATCAGGCACAGCATCACCAGCCGGGCAAGGGAAGGGATTGTCCCATTTTGCTCTGCTCTCGTGTGGCCCTGCCTCCAGTCCTGTGTGCAGTTTTGGGCACCACAATAAAAAAAAGACATTAAGCTACTAGAGAGGGTCCAAAGAAGAGCTATGAAGATGGTGGAGGGTCTGGAAGAGAAGCCGTATGAGGAGAAGCTGAGGTCACTTGGTCTGTTGAGCCTGGAGAAGAGGAGACTGAAGGGAGACCTCATTGCAGTCTTCAACATCCTCACGAGGGGAAGATGAGGGCCAGGTACTGATCTCTTCACTCTCATGACCAGGGACGGGACTTGAGAAAACAGCATGAAGCTGAGTCAAGGAAGGTTTAAGTTTGATATCAGGAAATGGTTTTTCAGCCAAAGGGTGGTTGGGCATCGGAACAGGCTCCCCAGGGAAGTGTTTGCAACAGTGTCTTGAGTTCAGGAAGCATTAGGAAAAATGCTCTCAGGCACATGGTGGGATTCTTGGGATGCCCTGTGGAGGGCCAGGAGTTGGACTCCATGATCCTAATGGGTCCCTTCTGACTCAGCATATTCAATGCTTCCATGATATTTTATCTTTATGTGTAGGTTCTTGGTTCATACTTCCTTACACATTGATTGAGGGATGCATAAATAAGCTGGGGCATATTATGAGCATTGTACATGTGGGGTTTTGTTCAGGGGATTTTTGGCTTAATTTTTTTCTCCCCTATAGTAGGAAGGGATTATTTTTCCCCTTCGATGCTTTCCTTATCTTTTAGTTGGTAGTCTAACATGAGGCAGATAGATTGTCTGTCAGTGATTTTAGACAGTTTGAGAGTATTTTGTTCTCTTTCACATCCTGGATTTATATATTCAGCTTTGATCCCCGTTACATACTTATACATTTGCCTAAGGAATGTTTGAGATTTATTATGGTCTGCCCCTGTTTTAGGATCTTGCAGTTTGCTTTTATAAGAATATAGAAACAGAAATTTAATTCAGCATTGGAAAATTCGTGTACTGAAATTCTGGCTCCTTTAAAGTACAACTTACATTTATCATAAAATCAGAACATTGGATAAAAGGGTGTGGTGTAAATGTTTACTGACATCTCTTTTAGATAAATGTATCAAAGATTGGTGATCAGCAAGGACATGAACGAGCTATGTAGGTCATCCAAGCGAGTGCCTTTGTAACAATGTAGTCATGCTTTTAGCATGTGGCACAAATATTAGAGAAAAGAACCTTATTAACAATGGGTTTAGAGATTGTTGTTGTTGCTATTTTGCTATCTAGGAAATTGCACAGAGACAGGTCTCCTTAGTAACATGAATCTATTTGTTCTAATCTCAGAGAGTGAAAACAATTTTGATTTATTAAATTCAAGAGAACCTTTGAAATACTCTTAACAAAACTTTTCTATGAACAACAATCTAACAATTATCAGGATATAACAATAAGATCTGGTATTTGAGGCCACCTGTGCATGAACATTAATTAAGAAAGATAACACGGCTTATAAAGCATGAGCTCTGGCATGGTTTTAACCTTGTGCTGTATAAGCTAGGCTATCACTTGGGGTTAGCTTTTGAGGGAAGCTGGGGTGCCCCAGCTACAGTTCCATGAGGATCCCTTGGACACTGGGCTTGGGCAGGTCCACAGAAGCTGTGGACAGTTTTAGATAGCAGTCTGGTTTTCCTTTGGCTAGGAACCTTTCTCGCTCTTGCTGTTTGCCAAAAAGATGAATTTCTTGTATTTCAAGATGTAGTGACTAAAACCTAACTGATTGTACCTTATACACAGGGAAGAATAATCTGGTGTATTTTTCAGACTGGAATTCCAGTTCTGGGAGAAGGAAGGTTGTCTTGCCTCTCAGAAATGTTTTCAAGTGCTTCTCTTCTGAAGTTGTTCATCTAACATTCTGAGACTGATGCAGTTGTGTCACTGAGCAGTGTTTTGCATCTTCCTGTGAAGCACTGGCTACCAACCAGCACTAAATATATGATAATGGTCTGGCAGAATCAATGCTCTGCTGCTGTACATGCCATCATGGAGTGAATAGTACATGGCAAAGATTAAATTTCTCATGTGTCTCTCGGTTATGTGTGTACTCAGCATGGATGCTCTATTGTGGTAGGAAAGTATCATTGCAGGGTTTTGAAGCTGTAAAAATAAGACTATGGAGAAAAACTTAGGTGAGTCACTGAAGTGTTCAGTGAAGAGCCACATAGGAACTCTTCCTTGCTGAACACTGCTTTGGAGTTGCAAAAATGGAGAGAAATAATACCTAAAATTCTGACTGGTTGCTCCATATGGGAAAACAGTGACATTGCTACTGAGTTATTTGAAAGCAAGATCAGACTCTTAAATTATTTTACGGAAATAATTCGGTGATCCAGTGAAAAAGCTATGGACAAAACAGAAGAACCCTATTCTGATCTCCAAACTGTGAGTGCAACAGTTGGTGCTGGATTTCATGCTTGACCCTGCATTTTATCTACTTCTTCAGAGAAAGAAAGAAAGAAAGCAGAAATCTCACTTGAGAACTGGATATTCCATTGGATAGTTCTCTTGTGAAAGGTTGATCTGAGCATTGTCTTGCTGTCTGTTATTGGTTTGCCTGCTGCTGTCCAGATATTCTTGGCAATAGAAGATAACACATTATAGCATAAAGCAGAAGCCTGAGCTGGATCAGGACCAGCCTTAAAACTCTGAGAATGTGAAAGTGGTTTAAAGCTGCCAACCTCTTCTTTCTCGCCTTGCACATAATCCCTCTCCATCTACACAAACTATTAAACTTGTTCCCCGAGTGTCCAAGCTTTAGTTTGTTATTGTAAAATGTATATGCATTTAAATTATCTAAGGCACATTTTAGGACTGAAAGCTTTTTTGTTACCTACGTGTTCTAAAGGTGACAAATGTCTATTATTCTATCCAAAAAGTCACAAGTTAAATTGCTCTTCACCCACAGTAATAATTTCCTGAGTAATTTCTAATAAAGGTCAGGTTTATGAGATAATATGCTATTATTGGATGGTTTCTAGCTGTTTTGTGTGCTTCATACATTTGACAGCTGAAGAAGCAGCAATACATTTACACAGAAAATGCTTCCCCACAAGCAAACCAGAACATGCCCACAGCCACAGATAGAAGTGTGTTGGTGGATTGATAATGTTTCAGCATCATTGCCTTTGAAATGTGTGCGTTCCTGAGCACTGATTCCTAAGTCAAACAAGAAGAATTTTATGGTTAGCAGGGGACTTGCATTTATTTCTTAATAACTGTCCTGCTTTCTGCATACAGTAGTCAGGGTTAGCTTCGACATCAAAAAGGGCAACTAACAGAAAGGTGATGTCTTAGTTGAAACAGAGTTGGGGCAATTCATGAACAGAAGGAAAGTATTTGCCCCTGGCACACTGAACACCCTTTTTTTTAACAAGGTGCATTGTTTATTCATTGGGAGTACACCAGGACAAGGTAAACTACATTCCAGCAGGATTGATATGTCTGCGGGAAGTTCATGCTACTGAGCCATGGGAGCCTGGACTAGCTTCTTTAAAGTTGGGGTAGCCGCTGTCTGTAGGTTGTTCCGCATTCTTTGGCATCTGCTAGGATATCTGCTAGGAGTGCAGATGAACTGATTTTCTAAGGTCTTTCTTGGCCCTTTATGAGCAGCTTACTGAAGAGTTTCAGTTTAATCTTGTGCTCTTCAGATGAAAGCAAAAGAAAAATCTCATAGGTTTCATTATAGTTAAAGTTTTTGAGTGGGTTTTTTTGGTTTTTTTTTTTTTTTTTTTGTATTGACATTTTGGTACTTGTAAACAAATATACGGTGGAAGGCTGAAGCAAGTGGAAATGTGGTGTGACACATGCAGTAGCTTCCTGCATTAGCCATTAGAATATCTGTATTCACATTAACACGGAAAGGTCAGCTGAATCAATTGTACCTTTATACATAGATTTCAAATGTATATCCTCAGATGCACTGCTTAGTGACATTTTAGTAACAACCTGAGCTTATTCTTGACCTCAGCATAGAAGTAACAGCAAATATTTATGAAATGTTGGAAGCGGAAGCTGTATAAGAATGAGTGAGACCCAGACAGCTCTTCTTATCTCCTTGATGTACTGAAGACTAATTTTCATTTTTCTTTTTGTGTTGATGCTGGTTGGCAAGATGCTGCTTCCTTGTATACTCTGATGTTTCTGGCTTATTGCATTCCCTGGGAGTGAAATGCGGACTTTACAGGAACAAGTCTAGAATCAGAATGCACCCAAAGGCTTCCTATCATAAGGTTTCCTGTAACCCAGACTTTTCTTCCAAAGAATCTAAATAATTGTTTTAAAAGTTTGCAATATGATTTTATGAGCTTTTGGTGTACTCCTGAGGGATGAAGCAAGACTTCAGAAGAGGTAAATTTGTCAAGTAAAACCTGTGAAAAAACTGCAATCATTTAAGGGGAAATGTATACATACAAGTGGGTCCAAAGATAGAAATTTCAGAAGGACTTTAAATAAAATAAGGATTTAATATCCTTTATATAAAATTGTTTTGATAGCTATCTTGCTTCTTGTCACTGCTCACAGCAATGTTTCCTCTTAGAGTGAAATTCATCTCAGTACCAAATTCCAGGGAAGGTCTTTCTGCATCACTTGGGGTTTTGTGCGGATAAGCTGTAGAGATTCTGTGACTTGTATGGTTTGCTCTGTTACTGATTGGAGGCCCCAAGGCAACTGATCTTGCCCACAGTAAGTCCTGTAGGTGGGACAGACTAGGTCAAGGCTCAGCAGTGCTTAAATGCTTACTACATTTAAGTAGTCTGGAGCCTTCAGTATGCCTTTAAAAGTTATAGTAAAGAATTAAGTTATATATTGAAATGACCTACAAGAAAAGGAGGAGAATGTATTCTCAATAGTCCTTTTTTAATTTTTTCTTGTGGGAAGAAGACATCATCTGACTCCTTAATGAAGTCAACTTCAGTACACAGGGAAAAAAGAACTTAAAAGATACAAATCAAGTTGAATTATTGCGATTTTTAAAATAATGTAATGAAATATTTCAAGTGCATGTATATTCCATGTATATCTTTAAAAAACAACATAACCAAAGGGAAAGTATTTCCTGTGTCTCAAAGGACATTTAAAATTAATTCTGTCAATCAGTAGACTTTGTGTAAATATAAATGTATGCATTTTGCCCCCCAGAGACACACATAAGAAAAACAGAAAATCGTGTTTTCAAATGTCAGAATTTGGGAAACCTACGGAAATTTTATTCAGCTCCTCAATGAATCTATAGTTGGAAAGGTTTTAATTAGCACTTGACTTAGTTTTCCCCCTCCACAGGACCCCTGCCCTTTACAATGTATGTGTATATATGCAGTTCGTATACACACTTATACACAACTGTACAGTGGTCACCATGAGGATAATTGTTCAACATTTGCTTGTACTGAATCATAAGGTACATATCCCCGAGCCTTATTTACTTTGCCATCCAAACCCTGCAGAATACAAAATTACCGATTTCCTTGTGTGCCCCTTTGTAATATGCTTTAGATGTAGTATTGAACTACATAAAAAACCTAAGGAATTTATCTTCACAGAAATCTCAAGATTTTCCTTGTTTCTCTTTTCTTATCCCCTTTCAGTACAGAATTTAAAGCCAAAAGTTTCCGCTAAATTTTAGTGTCAAACTTGATCCAGTTTTCCATCAGTTTTAGTATTAGTACAGTACTTCCTGAATTCAAAGCTCATTTCCTGTTGATTTGAATATTCATCACATTGGTTTTATAAACATTTGAGCTGCAAATCACTGGACTCTAAGGAATTTTTTTCACCATATGCTTGTTTTATTCTTATACTGGATCTGAATCATCAGTTATGGGTCAGTATTAGGGTCACCAGAGAGAGGGTCCACCTGATTTGATATCACCATTCTTCTTTTCCAAAGGACACAACTGACTCATTCACGGTGCTTGGCCTTTCTCTAATGAAAGACTGTGGGTCATTTTGGCCAGAAGGCACAGAGCAGGGGGAAGAAAAGGGTAAGGAACACATGGCATGCATGTGTTGTGTAAGGCAACATTGAAATTGCAATGTTTGTGGCTGAAGGATCTGAGCTCTGTTGCACAGTACACCTTTATTTTATCTCCTACCTTTTGGAGTGCTTTACTTTCCAGTCTTTAACCTTTAACACAATGATTTATGTGAAGTTTTTAAATTTTTTTTGAGTGAAGAGTATAAAAATGAAAAACTCCATTGTGTGGAACTGCACTGGTCTCCACATGAGACTTTGAATTATATAGCTCTGCTTGATCTAACTCAGCAAGCTGATAAGCTGTTATGTTTTTCAGGGAGACTATCTACTCTAGAGAGAGGTCATAGGATTTCAAGCTGATCTACTTGCTGACAGCAGAACAATATTGAGACTCATGAAGGTGGGGTGTAGACATAGTGGGCTTTTGTTGTGCACCTGTGTTGTTCACCAGGACCCTGCATTTGCCTTTGCGGGCTTCGGACTGTTCTTCTCTGCCCAGAAGAAGCAATGATTGGCCACGGTGGTTGTCCATGATAAGTCAACCTTAAGTCACATTGTTTCTTGAGTGGTAGAATGACTCACCTCAGTATTATACAACTGCATGCAAAAAAACCCCAATAACAAACCTACCCCAACCGCCCCCCCCACCAAACAAAACAACATAAAACTCCCCTCACCCCCCAAAAAAACCCCAAACAAACAAAAAAGCAAACCCCCAAAGTTCTTAAATTAATGTTCCAAGTCAAGCAGGTGCTCTCATGTGGCTACCATGTCTGAGGAGTATCTGGACTGTACACAAGATGATACTGGTGTTCATTGTCTGCATTATGTGCACTAAATTGATGTAGTTTTGAGCTTAGAATTATATATTTACAGGCTTGATTGGCATCACATTAACTTAATTTCCTGTTTCTAGGACTATTTTCTGGAATTTTTTGTGAGCTATTCAATGTCCTCCTTGTGCTACCTTAAGAATTTGAGAACTATAAAGAAAGAAGCCAAAATCCTTCACCCCTCAGGAAACACACTTTGCTTTCTGGGCAGCTATGTTGATCTGTTAGAATTCCCACTATTTTCAGTTATTGAATGATTACCTAGGTTGGTGTCTCTGACCTACATTAGCATCGAATTTTAATGCTGGACAAGGATACATACAGGACTTGCTTAAAACAAATCTAGTCCAGAACACCAGTTAACATGGTCGTTATTCTGAAGAAAATTTGGGTTGGGTGAATTTATAATACTATAGCAATGGGACCACACAAATATTATAAGAGGTGAAGCTATGGAAGATTAAAGATCACTAGAAAATTATGATTGAAATGTGAACAGTTGCTGAATGTCCAGTATTGTCCAACACATTCATTAAGAAAAATAATAATTATTTGAATCTTCTGGAAGCTAATTCTTTCTAACTGGATTTTGTGTGAAAACTGCATATTAAATAGATTATCAAAACTTTAGAGCATCTGCAGTCTAGAGTCAGGAAGGTAATAAAGGAATGAACTGAAATAAAATCTTTCCAAACAGTACCTTAGACTGGTTACCACAGATTTCTTCCCCAAGGAGCTTGTAATTGGGACATTGGAAGGTTTTGATCTGTGATCAGTCATTTATGGGCTGAGGATCTGTGTTTGTTTCTAAGAAAATTTCAAAATAGGAAAGGAAGAAGAAAAGTTAATATATGTCCCACAACATTCTAGATATATGAATAGTTTTTGAAGTAAGCTGCATCTTCTCTGGAAAATTTGGTAGCTCTAAATTTTTAAAAGTTGAAAACCACTGAATTTCAAAGATGTGAGGAAGGAAGCTGTCCGGTGGATGTTAAAGATTATAGACCCTTTAATTACTTTTGACAATTTATAGTCCCTAAAATTGTACTAATGACCTTAGTCCTTTCTTCCTTCCTGAACCACAGAATGTTTCTTTAAAAAGGTAAATGTTTCTGATGCTCTTCAGAAGAAATGCTCCATAGAAAATCTTCGAAAAGGTTGAAGATTTGTGCAATCAGGAAGGTAAACAAACTGTGACAGTAAGAGATACTTGCAATTCATTCATAGTAATTTGTGTCCTATTATTAAATTTGCATATATAGCACATCAAGAGCATTCTATTATATGTTTGAGATATTTAACATTGCTTGGTTTCCTACAATTCAATAGAGGCATAATTTTTGATTATGCCTTCCTCATAGAGAAGTGAGTTACTGGAAGATTACATAAAATATTATTTATTCTTCTCTGTTTGAATTCCCATGGCAGCTAAATGCAGTATAGAGTTTACTTAAATTTTTTTCTGGAGACTGAACTTGCTTTACTTTGCCATAAAGGTACAGTTCTTAGGCAGTGCTTTTTACTTCATTGCAGCAACCTTGAATCAAGTACTGCCTCAGTAAGGTTTAAGGATTATTCATAGGACTTCTCAATTCAAAGAATTTTTTTATGCTAGAGGAAATGTTATTAACTTTAATAAAAGGCATCTAATCATCCTTGTTTATTGATGGTGACAGATTTTTCTTTCAACAACCAAGCAAACAAAACCACAGCAACGCTAAACAAGCCACACACAGAAGGTTCAACTGAAGTGTTCTAAAATACTCTAGAATTGCTTGTTGTTGGATTCAATTTCTCTGTGTAATAATAGCACATTTTTTTTGTCTTTAAACTTGAGCTGATGTATTGTTACATGCTCTAATTATTTGTTATGTATTGTCTTGTAGGACAAAATGCATAACTCCTGTTCTGCTTTCATGGATTCCTACTGTTTCTTCTTAACAATACTTACCAGCAGGAAATGATGATAAAACATATTCATGATTGCTTTGATCTTTCTCCTCTCTATTTGAATAGTCTTGATTTTGATGTTGTCCTGCTGTTTATTTACTTGCTCACATAGCCTAGGAAAATAAAAGATAGCATCAACACTTTGGAGTCTCCTATCAGCTGCTGCTAAAGCATTTGTGAGTGGTTCTTGCTCTTTTCTCAGGTCCCCTGTTCTGTATATCATCATCAGTCCTCCCTTTTGGTACTGATTAGTGTATTTCTACTTCAGAAACAGTGTGCTCCATTTATCTTTCTTCAAGGTTCTCACTCTTGATTTGACAGTAAAATATAAGATTTCTGGATTAAAATGAGAACAACCACTGTTACTTCCCTCATGTGTTGTTACTGCCTCTGACACACCAAGTTAGAAGCTACTATAAAAAGCAGGGGATAAATTCCATCACGTGCCCTTTTAATGCTGCATTCTGTACCTTAATCAAATATTGGAAAGCAGTTCTGCCGGTGCTGGTGTTTAACTGCATTTAGGGAAAATTTAAGTGAGCATTATCTTCTCTCTATTTCACGGTCCAAGCTCAACTCTATGCTTCATGCATTAGCCAGAATGATTTTTTTTAAACAAATATATTTGGCTATTATTTTAAAGATGCTCAGTGGAGTGTACAAAATGAAAAACAAATTAAGATGTATGGAAACCCATGAAGCTGAATGAGATTCATTTGCCAATATCAACACATATTCCGAATATTTTGGTCTCCTTTGAATATTGCCTCATGTGAGTAATTACCTTAACTCAGCCTTTTCAGGCAATTAACTGCCAAGGCAAAATCAACAAGGAATGTCTTGTGCATTCAAGATGGAACTACAGACCTGCTTATTTTTAATATTATTGTTGAAACTGAATTTTCATCCCAGCAGGTGAAAAAACCACAGAATTAGGAAGCAGTACTGTTTCATGGACTGGTTTGCAGAGCAATGCTCCTGGTACATTTCCAATAAAGTGAAGAAATAATTTATTTTTTAAGTGGTTTGAACTTACTGACATTCTGCAACCTATCTCTATTTCATGTCCTGCCACTTCTAAGAAATAGATCTGAACATCATTCACCACTCTCTGTTCAAACAAAAAGCCTGAATCCAATTTATTAGAACAGAATGATTATAGCCTTTAATTTCTCTGTGGAGATATTATTGTTAATTAAATCAAAGTCCTTTCCATATGCAGTGCTAACAGTCCTAGCCCTGCATCCATTCTCCAAACAGTGTATGACATTGATGGACTAACTCAATTAAAGTGCGAGCATTAGAGAAGGAATGTGGAGAGCTGGAGTGATCTTTACCAATCCACCTTTAAAAATTGCAATAAATATTTCAAAATGAAAGGTTCATAACTTTTGCTGAGGATACCTGTTAATGAGACTGGATGGAAATTCAAGTCAATTATTCTAAGTAAGGTTGCTTTTGGTTACACCGTGGCTTTTGTTTTCTTTTCAATTATGTTATACTGTCTTACAGACAGATTAAAACCAGAATGCAATGAGTGCAAAAACCACTTTTTCCACAGCTAACAGTGAAGTGGGATTCCTTCTATAATTTGACATTTTCTTGCAGTACTTGTTTTTTAAGGTAGCAAACATTTTTATACAACACGGGCATTATTTAAATGCATACAGTAATTGCTGTTAGACTGTGTTAGCTCCTAAAGCAAAACATCAAGACTTAAAAAATACACAAACAGCTCTAATAAGATGAATTACTTCCCACAAATGTTAAAACTGTGATTGGGGATTGATCTATTGATTGACCTTCTAAATTATTATGCTGGGAACTGGGTAGTCAAGGAACTACAAAGGAAGTGTCAAGACTAATTATGAAACATTTTTTTAGTGGTGAAATATCTTTGACTTGGGTCCTTGGGTTTGATTTATAATTTTAAGTTTGTTACTTGATCATTGTCATATTTGAATATCTTTCACAAAATCTGCAAATTCAAGACCAAAGTTTTAGGAGACATTTTCAAAATTTTTTCATCTTTAAGAACCTCCATCTTAAATACTTTTTAATCTGTGCTGTTCTGAGGGTGAACTGTTCATTTTATATGAGGGATTGTAGACATGATTTGAATTTTTGAGATTTATCTTCTTAGTATTTACTTTACAATATTTTTGACTTTTGTGTATTTTCATAGTTATGTGGCTTCAGATTTTTATTCAGATTGAAGAGGCTTCTGCTTTATTTTGCTAGAGTAGAATTGAACTGAAAATATCCTTTTTTTTTTTTCTAAGAGCTACGTTTAAATGTGACTATTTAACTTACACTGGAAATAATTAAATTACTTCAGATCACATGAAATAACTTTACTGGAATTGAAAAGTGCTAACTTACTAACTGCTGCAAGTACCAAAGTATAAAAGAAAGGGAAGAAACCTTTTTAATAGAACAGCAATATTGAACGTATGAAAGCAGATCCTCAGTCAATATTTTTCTAGAGCCTCAAAAAAGCATTTTTAATGTTAACACACACTCTCTCCCATCTATCCTCCACTTGTTAAAGGTCACTAAAATGATAATGGAAAAGATGTCTGTGGATGGGATGAGGTAATATATTTAAATCCCTTTTCTTGGAAGATTAGAGTGATGCACAGTATTTTAAACCTACTAATCTCAGTGACGAGTGTGTATGGAAGTCTTGCACGTCTAATAGTTTTTAATTAATATGCAGTCATCTTTTCACTTGGGAGGATGGTCTAGAGGCTGAGGTACTTGGCATGAATCTAAAAAGTCCAGAGTCAGCTTTCAGTTAAGGCACAGATATCCTTTGTGGTACGGGGTTGGTCATCTCCATTTGCCTCTGCCCTTGCTCTCCATCTCTAAGGTAAAAATTTTATTTCCCTCCCAGAGCTATGTAAGTCTAAAGAACTGCTCATAGCTTTGACAGATTTGGATAGTGTGATGGAATATCAAGTATCTGCCTACACAGACAGACATTAGATTCAGGTGATTTGAGAAAGAATCCAGATAACATTAACCACTCCAGTTAAAGGAGGCACTGATGCACCTAGTAATTGTTCAATAAAGTAAAGATCTTTACCAAAATATCTGCTTCAAGTACAATAGGGGAAAACCAGAACAATCTATGTGTAACCAAATTTTCTTTGTCACTCAGAACAGCTGTGTGTGACCTTAATTAAGTGAACGCTGCCTGGTAACGTCAGTACCAGATTTAAATGCACAACTAGCCTTTTTTTGATCTGACTGGTGAATAGACAGAATTAGGCCAGATTCAGGTAAGAAATATTTTCTCCTGTAGGTTTTTCTATAACATTTCTAAATGCCAGGAAAGAAAAGAATGATTTTATTTTATTTATTCTTTAGTCATAAATACCAACCATAAATGCATTTGGGAACATGAAATAGACACTTCTGGCAGCCACTAAGCTCCTGCTCTGCAGCTCCTGAGCCCTGCCTGTGGGCATGATCTTAAAATCAGAAGTGGTGATAAGGTTTAATTGCTAATGACCTGTCTAGAGTTCACTCTTGACAAAAGCCTCCAACCTAGAATTTTGAGCAAATGTGCCTCCTTCTTATTTCAAAGTAGATTTTTGTCATTGTTAACTTAAACAGAAGATCCTTCACAGGAATATTTTGAGATTTGCACTCCTTTTATGTATGTATCTGCTCATCCCCTAATGTGATACTAGTGGCTAAACCACTTACGGTATGCAAAATGAGGCAGTGCTGGTTGTCAAGTCTCTGTGTCCAGATGTATGTAAGTTATGTAATGATATCTTTGCAGAACTCAGAGTCCCTAACCTCAGCCTCATTCCCATAGGTTAAAGAGAATTAAAAAGTAGGACAACTGGTATGGTTTCACCTAAATTCCTATAAAAATTTAGATTTTATTCTGGTTTTATATGAATTTTTAGTATGTGATGGAAGATGCATAATGGTCTCTTTAGTAAAATATATCCATATTGGTAATCATTTTAATTTCAAGAGAATGTGATAAAAAATTGGGTTGGGATGTTTAAAAAAATAACAAAACACAGGCAAATTAGTGACTGAGCCTTCATCTAAGCATTCTATTGTAAAAACACAGCCATAGACTTCCTTTCAATCTCTTAAGCTGTTTGCAGGTGCTCTGATTTTTCTCTTGCTATATTGTTCCTGAGAAATTGGCTGTGGAGGATGTACTGGATGATCCAAGTTTGAAACAGAACTTTGATTTTGCCCCTTTCAATCATCCATCTCTGCAGTGAAGTATGACTTGGAAACAGCTTGTCAGCTACTTTCCTTTGACCTCTGGAAGATGCTCTTCTGTGAACAAAAGAGCAACATGTTTGGTGGTCATGCCTTCTGTGAGTTCCTTATGCTGGAGTTCTGACTCTGCAGGCTCTGGAAGTAATGAGTTCCACAGTGATTTTCTCAGGAGTATGAACAATAAAAACCTGAAACCCTGAAGTTGCAAATCACACTGAGTACCCTTCAGAGGCAGAGTTTGCAGCCTGGATGGTAATTTGTCTGACATTTCAGTTTTGGAGAGTGACCTTTGTGAACTGTTTCTGCCTGAAAATGGAGTGCAAAAACTCGGATCATTCCTTTAAATGTGAGTGTCAGACAAATTACAATCCACCTGGCAAACAATTAGGAAACTTTTGGTTGGCTTGCATGCCCAGCTCACATCCAAAAAACCTACTTTGTACACAGTGAAAATTCTGCTTTTCACTGAAAAGGTAAAAGATGCTATTTGGCATCTTTTGCAAAGAACTGTTGATATGCTACTGGATGATGAACTAGATAGGGTTAAAACAGTTGCACTAATGATAATATCTCTATACTTTTTCTGCACTATAGATTATGCTTTTCCCCTCAGCACTAGAGGTTTTGGAACATTCAAGAATTCTCATAAAGTTTTGGACTAATGAACACCTCCCTAGAAGTATAACCTGAATTAGTGTCACACATCTCTATAGTCTAGTAGAGTTCTTGGGCTTATTTATTTAGATTATTGCATTTTTACCCTTCTCTTCAGCAATACTTAGCCAAAAGAGTTTGCATTTTTGTTGGTTTTGTTTTGTGTGGTTTTGTTTGTTTGTTGTTTCTTTTTGTTGTTGTTGTTTTGTTGAGGTTGGTAGGTTTGTTAGTAGTTTCTTTTTGTTGTTTTTTTGCTGTTTTTGTTTGGGGTTTTGGGGGGATTTTTGTCTTGTGAATCAGCACTGTTTTTTATATTTAGTGCACTGACTCTTTTAGGACAAGTTAGCAGTGTATTTGCTCTGTTATGTTCCCAAATACAACCCTCTTTTCAAGTTTCCAGTAACCACAAAGCAGAAATAATCTACTGGCTTAGATGAGTATGTCTACCGTGAGATGAGTTAAATCCCATTTCTCCTGTCATTACTGAGGCTCCACAGCCCCCCAGGCATCCATTTGAACTGTTAGAGCATCCAGCATGTAGCAAATTAGGGTTATTCTGAATGTGTTAAACAGTAACTGGTGATGCTCCTATGAAGGGTTAAAAGGAGTTTTGGTTGTAAATAGCCTGTAAATGACGTATCAAGAGCTGCTCCTTCAGTGAGCTGTTTTCATATACACAGAATCTGCTCTATTATTAACAAGGTATCACCTGAGCATACAGTTATATGGCTGGCTATAATGTCTTGAATATAAAATTAATATTTTTAAGATGCAGCAAACCACAGAAGCCCTTGCCTAGCTTTAAACACTCAAGGAGGTACTTTTATGCCACAACCATCTTACAGGTACTTTAAGTAAGTATTTTTGCAGGATCAGGCTTGCATGCATTTACATCAGAGTTTCCGTATTTGGGTGTAAGCAACACAGGAACCAAGCAAAATATGGAAATGTGTGCTAAAAAAAAAAAAAAAAAAAAAAAAAAAAAAAAAAAAAAACCTGCATGAAATTGTTAAACAATCAAAAGGCTAAAACAGGTAATTACTGATATTTTTATAGCCTTTGTATGTAAAGAGGATTAGGTAATGAATAAAAGATAAATGTTTTCAGTTAAAAAAGAAAAGAAAAAAGAAAAAAAAGCTTACATTAAATTGGAAACTTAGTACCGTGTGAAAGTTATCCATTCAAATAGCAAATGTGCTTGAAGCATGATTGTCTAAAAGACTTAAAAATACATGATTACACTGAAGAAAAAGCATTTATAATTTAAATTAACATAATCAGTGCTTGTACCTGTAAGTAGTCAATTTTGCTTTTAAGTAATTTTAATTATTAAATAGAATTAATCTTACATTGCAGGGAGGTTTCTTTAAAAACAATGGAGACAAATAAGATTATATATGGTATATTAGAGCTAAGAAAGATTAAGTGTCATTTATTGATTAGATTTCTTTCTACCCAGCAGTCTTTAAAAAAGTAGTTAAGTCTTCTCTTTGCGAATGACCATCTTTATCATTAGCATTCTGATTTGCAGCCTCTCTCATTTCATAGATTTGCTCTGGATATTTTAGCTCTAATATCATCAGCATTTGAATCAATAATAAAATGAAATGAGCAAACACAGTAGTGAGGATTTTAAATGAGAAAGAAATAAGACTTCACATCAGATAGTGCAGTAGGAGTTCCACTGAAATCAATAGGCATTCGCACATGGAGTAACTCTGCTGGAACAGGATTCCAAACAACCCTATAATAATTTAATGAGCTCCTGTAAACTGCTATTCTGAAACACTGAAGGCATTTTTCCAATATAAATATAGAACACACAGGTTTTGTATTCCATAGCTTACTCAAGAAAATATTTAAAATAAATCTGAGGGATTATTAGGTTTTGCTTTATGAATCACTGTAATGGCTGGATTTTTCAGAAGCAGCTTGTTAACCTAACATTTTTTCTTACTCTAAACTGTGGAATAGTTGAAATAGTATATGTAAATATCTATGAAATGTCAGAAAAGAGCCCATATACTTCTGCAATACACATGTACTGAATAGAGTGGGCCATAGATACTCGTTGCATATAAGCACTTTGGGACTTAATAACTTTTTCTATCTGTGAATTATCCATGACCTGCTAATGATTTTTTTATATGACTGTGTGTTTTATGTAGTTCACCAAATAATCTTACAACTGCATTAGGCTTGTGGAATTTTGTAAGTGCTCCTCCGAGTATAATTTTCAGAATAAGTTATTCATGTTGGTTACCCAAGTCACAAGAAAGTGTATCCATCCTGCTATTTTTTGACCTAATGTCTGCAAAGAAGATGACTGGAGTGACTGGATCTTTGTAAACAGGGTACTAGTTAAGAAGATGAGCAAGTGTTGTGAATCTTAAAGCCTTTACAGTCTGTTTTTTGTACTCCTTTGTACTGAAAGAGCATCATGCATAGCAGAATACCACCTGCAGTAGAAATTTAAGCTCTTTTCTGAGTAAAAAGGCATAAGCTAGATTTATGAGAAACCTTCTTACTACCTAGCCCCTATAAGCAACAGCTGCTTTGGAATCTTTCTCTGAGCTTGGTAAAGCTGCTTGTGAGGCAAAATGGTGAGTCACATTTTACAGAGTTCTTGTTTTATATTTTGTATTGCCCTTTCCAATATCTCTTCAATAAGCCTTCTTTTGCCTAAATGTAGAATTCAAACATATAACATCTTCAAAAGACCTGAGTTGAGTTGTTGCCCTGTTTTAAGCGAGTGTACATGTAGTCATATTTCAAATTATTTTGTTCATACCTACAAAAGTTTTTTTACTTAGTTTCTTAAGGGAAAGGATGATTTAAGACCTCTCTGCCTCTGTTCCTCACTTTCTCCAATAACTTTTGAACGTAAATAGCCAATTTAAATCAGATCAGAAAGAACTGGTAAATGGAATGCAAAGAGGAAAAAAATTACCACCTCCAGAGAAAGACAGCCTGGCAAGACTTGCATGTTATACATCCTTTGTGGTAGCAGCTGTGATGTTTTATGTGTCGAATGTAGGAGTCAGAATTCATTGTGGTGTTCTGAGAAGGCTGTGAGGGCACTGAGTTTTATCAGACTAGGCTTCACTAGCTCCATCACTGATGAAGGTTTTGCTTCATTTTTAAATGAAAGTCAATACTTTCAAGTGTCCATTTCAGTAGAGGAACAAAGAAAAATCTTGTTTTATTGCATGTTTCATGGTAGAAACTAATTCCTACTAATATCACTACTCTCACAGTTGTGATTTCAAATAACGTGGGTGAAGGAAGTGTGTTGGCTAATGGAATATGACTCCAGCAGCCAAGAGAAACATGGGACACCTAAAAGAAAGTGCTCAGATATACGTGTATGTCCTCACTGCTAATGCTTAACCTTTACTACTCCGCTTCTCACATGATGCTTTAATATGGGATATTTCCAAGGGACATTGTGAACTCTCTTGTACGACTAGCAGAGTGTTAATGAGGTCAGGAAAATGACTTTTCAATTCTATTCAGGAAAGGAAAAGAAAGATAGAAACTAACCTGTGCATTTATCGCATAAAACAAACTGTCACTGTAAGCAGAATTTTTGAAGTAATCAATTTAGGATTGGATAACCATCATTTGAAAAATATGAACAAAGAAAGAGAGCAGTGGAGAGTGAGGGCCATGGGCTGAAATTCAGTTTCTGTTATTGGGTAATGCCATCACTTCTGGCTTCTTTCCCCATACATTTCTATTTGAATTCTGCTAGCTTAATTTTGTATGAAAGTGTCAGTCCAATCTTCACTTTTTGGAAGGGTGGGTTATTCCGAAACGCCAATATTTCTGCAGCTTTGGTTTCTTTTTTACAAGTAGAAGGGTAAAAATAAAGTTCTATACAGTATACTGCATAGAGATAACCTCTAAAAACAGCATCTGGTATATTTTCTGCATAGAAGAAAAATACATTACTTGTGGAAAAGTTATGGAAAATTGAGACAACTGTTTTAAAAACATTTAATGGTTTATAATGGCTTTTAATAGCAGGATATAGATAAGGGATCTAGAGAAATGTTAACTACTCTGAAATATCTTAGGGAACAGAAGGTATTAGCAGGGTTGTAGCAGTTTTATTTTTTAAAGATTTTCAGTACCAAAGTCTATTATAGAAAATAAAAAATCATTATTGTTGGCTTACATTCAAAGCTATGACACATTTTCAAATCATTCTCTGAGGCAGGCATTAGGAAAAAGATTGTTAGATGATTGTACCAACACCTTCTTTAATAATTAAATAGGTAGACTAATGTGGAACAATTACTTTATTTGTGTAAGTTTGACTTTTGAAAGATAATGAACTAGTTTTACTGTGGTAAGAGTGTATGAAGTTTGCTTACCTGCATATTAAGCAAAGGTAAGCAGACACAGACTTTTTCCACTAAAATAGGAAAGTTAAAGAAAATTAAGGTGTAAAGGATTCTTTCCTCACTTCACTGGAAGATAAGCTATAAATCTGCCACTTCCTTGAGGTATGTCAAACCATAGAAAAAGTCTATTTATGTGATACCAGGGCAGTTATTCCTGAATCTCAGCATCTAGAGGAGATCAAAAGTTACATGGAAGATGATCTTTATCTGAAGGCTGGGAAGCTACACGCTTTTCTAAATGTTTATGGAACCTGAAGTTTTATAATTTACTTAGACCTCATGCACCAAAGGAAACAGTAATATACATAAACAAGCTTGGTCTCTTCTCCCAGGTAAAAACTGACAAGACAGGAGGAAATGGTCCCAAGTTGCACCAGGGGAGGTTTAGCTTTGATATTAGGAAAATTTTCTTCATTGAAAATGCTTGCTTAGGCATTGTAACCAGCTGCCCAGGGAAGTTGTAGAATCACTGTCCCTGAAAGTGTTCCAAAATTGTGTGGAGGTGGCGCTTAGGGACATGGTTTAGTGGTGAACACAGTGGAGATGCTGGGTTAATGGTTGGAATTGATGACCCTAGAGGTCTTTTCCAATCTTAATGATTCTGTGAGTCCGAATTTAATCCTTTAATCTGTTGATGCTTGGTTACTTTATCACCCAAACTGGATTAGACAAAGCGTGGTATTGCTGCTGCATTAAATGAATGAAAACGAATCTGATGTTTCTCTTGACCACCTGGGATTAACAAATCCACACCCTCTTCAGAAGAAAATATCTGCTTTGATGCAACTCAGCAATCTTTAACAGCCCCCTTCTTGCTTTCATTTTTTGGCCAAACTTGCTTTCTCACACTTATGCACATACTAGCTCTCTTACAGTTACGTGTTATTGACAACGTGATTGCTTGCAGGGAGTGCTTCCACTGTGGGTAGTTCTGATAAACAGTATAAGTATCTGCAAGGTATGTGCTGCAAACAGCTCCTTGGGTAACTAATCTGTAGTCTGTATTGTACGCGGCGAGTTAAATTGCTCAAAAGTCATTTGAAATCACTCAATGAGAATGGAAAACTGCCTTAACCAATAAGCAGAAAACAGCAAATAAATCCTGTGCCTGAGATCACACCCTCTTACCCTTTACCATACTACTCACAACTCTAAGAGGGCATCTCCATTTCCACCACCTCCACTATAAAGGACTATTTCCTAATGATAAGCATTTCTAACTAGCTTTTCTAAGAATTGAGCATGTGTCTTGTTTATTCGTAAAGCAGAGCTGGACAGGAGTGATAGGCACAGAGCTGTTTGCTTTGCCTCATACATATCTCCCTTAGCCCCAGGAAAGCGATGTGAAACATGAAGTAATCTGACTGGGGCTGCAATCTCAGCAGCCATCTTAACTTTGCCCTGAAAGCTGATCCACTATGTAGAAAGGGATGCAATAGTCACAAGAAAAGAGATAGCACAAGTGACACGATGACTCGCATAGCTTAATCATGCCTGCAGAAGGACTCCTGCCATCTACTCTCTGCATGCAGCAGCATTCGTGCAATTTGCATTCAGCCATCAGCAACAGCCCAGAGAAGAGGACCTGAATTGAATGAAAGATTACTGAATGCTATTTTCACCCTCTCTCTGCATTTTAGGACGAAGGACACCAGTTTGTATCATTTGACATTAGCTCTTTACTGTACACATTTAATTTAGCCAGGAAAATTACCTAGCTAACCTTCTGTAGTTGTCAGCAGAGAGAGTCTTTTCCTGATTACAATTCAGAGCCTCTTTGTTTTTTGCTTTGAATTGCATTTTTCATTGACTGCTGGGGGAGCTTTGCCACGTGACATATTTGCCAAAGTAGGTACCTGCAGACCCTCTCACCAAGTATCCAACCTGGTATGTTTTAACTGCACAGTGAATGACTATTGGATTTTCCCCCTCATAGGCAAAGTTGGAATTGCTTGCATGCTGGTTTGCCTTCCTTTTAAGTGAGGCAGTTCTGAGGGCATAGAAAGCTTCTGTCAAATTAGGAAAGAGTAGTAACTTGTAAAAGAATGTAGCTTGGAACTCCTATATGGCACATACTCTGGCTTTAGGGGCCTTCAAGTTAAGCAGGTGCTGAGTTAGGTATTTCAGGACTGCAGCTCTGGATTTGGTATTTCTACCTTAGTTCTGTAGTTGGAGTCCAAGGTTGCCTCTACTGACTGTGTTCTCTGATGTTTTAAGTTGGCAATCTAAATGCTAGAATGTCTGGACTCAAGCTATCTGAAAACAGCATTTATTCCATTACCATTTACTCTGCGGCTGCTGTTAGATTGTTGATGTCAATATTTAAATTTATTCTTCAGGTCCTTGTCTTGCTCTGGGAAGTCCGGATGAAGTTTTTGAGTTTTGTGGTGTGCGGTGCTGTTTGCTGTACGATATTGTATCTTCCACATGTGAAGCAAGACAGATTTTCCAAATAAAGAAGGGACAGGGAAAGAAAAAGATGTTAATTTCAGGCTTGATAAGAAACTCAGATAAATGAGTGCATCAAATAGACAAGAAAAAAAATAGTGGGAAAAGACACTGGATTTTCAAGGTTCTCAGCGGGCATTAAAACAATAAAAGTGAAAAATAATAAAATTATAAGAACTGCTCAAGAATCTCTTTAAAACATTAATTGGGTGCTAAAAATGAACACATATGCGCAATACTTCCTTTTAACAGCAGTAACCTGAAATGACCACCTGCTGTCTCTGCAAGCCTTCAGAGTGCTTGTCCCCTGTGCAGCTCCTTTCCTTTGATACACTTTGACAGAAGAATCAAGGCCCGTGGCTGCTCGAAGTGTGGCTTGGGAGCTGTAGGCTCCTCATCAGTTTATGATCTATTTTTTAAGACTTGGCATTTTTCCTCAGAATGCCATTCTGCTGGTGTTGTGTAGTTGATCTGCTGCAGTTGTATAAGTTCATGTGCCAGTATAATTTCTTTTGTTGGTCAGAGGCAGGGTTAATAATGATAATAAATGAACAGCGTTTTATGAAAATGTCAGATTCTGTCATCTGTGAAGACCATGTTTATATTGCGTATTTATGGACGACTTAGATATAAAAACATTAGAAAAATATCATGTTAGTCATAAAACTACACTGTTTATCTTTGACTAACATGTGCCTGAGGAAGGGGAACTTTCACTAATACAGGTGTGGAATGGAAGCCTAAATAAGAGAACCAGTTACTACTGACAAGGCAGCAGAGAACAGGAGGAAGAACATTGAAATTGTCTTGTAAGTATATGGCTTGTAGGAGACAATTAAATAAAACAAAAATAACATCACAGAATCATAGAGTGATTTGGGTTGGATGAGACCTTAAAGACCATTTATTTCCAACCCCCTGCCATGGCAGGGATACCTTCCGCTAGACCAGGCTGCTCAGAGCCCCATCCAGCCCAGCCTTGAGCAGTTCCAGGGATGGGGCACCCACAGCTTCTCTGGGCAACCTGTGCTAGGACCTCACCACCCTTACAGTAAAGAATGTTTTCCTAATATCTGATCTAAACCTACTCTCTTTCAGTTTGAAGCCATAACCCAAATATTAATGCAGTTAATCTTTTTGTCAACTGAGAACCAGTTGAAAACAGTGATGGTTGCTTGGACTCTATGTTGATTTCTAACATTAGCCATGAAAGCACTGTACAGAAGCATTGCTGCCACGGTTACAGTTTGAGGTGACATTGAGCTATAGAGAGGGCAAGCAACTCCCTGAGGATAGCAGATGTACCACTACGTGTGTTGAGTTCAGAGCCTGAGCAGTGCCAGAGGCCCAGGCTACCTGGCATGGGGTTTAGAAGGGGACATGACCAGATTGAAGAAAGGGAGGATGGTCTTTTGAAGAAGGCATCTGAAAAGTAGTGTGTAAAATGACTTTGGGCTGCTGTTGCAGTCCAGTTTCAGAAGGATGGGTAGGGTGGAGTGGCTCATGTGAAAGATTTTCTATACCTTCCCCTAGAGCTGCACAATACATGCTGAAGTGATAGTTTTGTTTGGAGAGGTGGTGGTTATTTCCTCTAAAAGACAACTGCTTTTCAACAGTAGGTAAAATAAACCCTAGTTAGAAATAAGACATGTTGTACTCTTAGTGTTATATAGATGCTGTTACAGGCCCAGCATGGCCCTCAGGCTGGCCCTGCCTCAGTTTCCCCCTAAAACTTTGCAATTCTCTCTCCACAGGACAAGTAAAAAATTCTTTACCAATAGTGTATTTAACAAAAAAAAAAAGGGTGTTTGACACTGGATTTATATTTTCCATAGAGGAGAGTGCCTACAAGTTGAGGATTAGTCATTTAAGCTTTCCAAATGCAATTTAAATTGTAAATGTAAACTATCAGAAGGAAACACCTGTAAGTATTAAATCAGGCAGGGCTGACTTTCAACCATATCAATAATTTGTAACAGGACAATGAATTTGTACCATCCAACCAAAACAAATAAAGAGTATCTTCTTATTATCATAAAAGCAATAAAAAGACTTGCACAGCATTCTTTAGCTAATTTGTCTTCCATTCTGCACCATAAAGATAACAAAGTGTGGTGTTCTCTTAGAACATACTGTTTTACTCTCTATGTTTTTCATCACTATAGTCTGGAGTATATTGTTTTTTAATTTGCTGATGGAAACCGTCAATTAGAATTAGCTTGAGTGCTGTGGGAGGATAATGACAATAGATATGAACAGAACAGAATAGTATCTACCATAAATTAATGATGCATTTATTGTGCATCTCATTAGCTTGCTGCAGGGCTTATTCTATGAGTAAATAACTTACTGTTGTATCAAAAGCTGGGAGAGTAGGAGGATTTGGTTCAGGAACCATCTAATTATAGTCACTCATCTTAGAATGAAGGACTCCACTCCTTTGATGAAAATCTGATTAAAAGAAACAATATTTTTCCAAATGTCAACATGTTATATACCGTTGCAGCCTGTGCAAATATATTCTGACACTCGTGTCATTTACTGAGTCTGTCTAAGGCTTGTAAAACTTTCCGTTGAAAAAAACCCCAAACTCACAACTTAGGAAAGACAAACTGCCTTAAACCTTCTATAACTCTTAAAAATGCTTTCCATTTAGAGTTCCATAAACCTACATGTAAGCATTTGTAACTGTTTCCAATCCGGGGAAAAAGAATTCTCCCTCATTATGGATCCCAACCTTCTAACACAAGTTACTATGCTAACATTTTGATTGTGCTGGTTTTCTACTTCTCTAATCAAGACAGTTATTATAAAAATGATGGAGCCAGAGTTCCAGCTACTATCACTGACAATAGTGAAAACCTGTTGCTTAGCAAAGTCTGAAAATAGCAATGTGCCTTAGTAAGTGTCTATTCAAAGGTTTTTTCTTTGTGGACACACGGATGGATCCTGGATACTTAACTCTGTAGGACAGTTAGGAACAGGAGGCATTCTTATCAGTCTGTGTTCCAGACAGTTAGGAAGGAGGATGGATGGATGCAAACGGTTTTATTTTCATGTGCAAGTGTGTCTAATTTAGATAGGTATATTAATAATTCTATGTGTTTGTATTTTAAAAGGCGTCAAATATTAAGATTTTTGAAACTTGAATTTTCTTTAAATGCAGGAACCCAGAAAAGGACAATAAAATTGATTCTGAGGGTTGGGGATTTTTTTGCACAGAAATGGCCTCATCACCAATGGAAAAATTCCTAACTAGCCACAATATGTTCTCTGTAAGTCACTAATAATGTGCCATTCAGAATTCTCTAATGTATATTGGGTTTGTTTTCATTCTTAGGAAACAGGCAGAATTTTTGAAGATTTACCATTCACTTGCAAAAAAACCAGAAAAAAATTAAGTTGTGTAATTAAGTCAGCTGGAATTAATTAAAATAGTCAGATCAATGTGTAGTCCTTCCTGCCATCCACTGTACTGTAGGTACGTAATTTCTAATTAATGTTTAAAATGCAGTTCACTTTTACTTAATATTTAATTCATAGCTATAAGCGAAGTATGTAATCTAACGGTACCATAAATGATATCTCTGTGAAAGAATATGCCACCTTAAAAGTGTGTGAAAGAGGAAATACAAAGGTGGTTTTGTTCTCTTTTATAATAAAAATAAATATTTCAAAAGCTTATTTGTTTCAACTTTAACTAAACTAAAATTTTGTGTGAGATGAGAGCAGCAGAGTAATTGGGGCAGTAATATTTTTTAAGACGAAACTTGCAAAACATAAAATCTGAAGTAAGTGACAATTTCATGCAAGCTGACAATTTCTGAGTATTGCCTTTGAAATCCAACTGTTGTGCCAGATCTCTGACTCAATGATGAAGAAAATGATCTCCTCACTGGTGAGACTAATTTAATCAGGACTGTAAAATTTGGGTCTGGCTCACCGAAAACTAGTCTGCAGTTTGTAAGGTGAGCTAACAAATTCCTTAACTAGAATTAGATTTATTTTCTTATTCATTTGAGTGTTGAACTGGAATTAATAATAAAAATTAAAAAAAAAAAAAGAAAATTAACAAAAAGAAAATAATCCCCTAGGCTTCTCTGGATAAATACACAGTAATTGTTTTAATAAAAGCAAGAGAAGAGAGTCAATTGAACCATGTTTGCTGTATTTATCCCTCCTGTTGGAAGGGAGAGAAGAAGCACCTCAGAAACATCCTACCTGATCATTTAGAGGGAGCAAAATACAGATTTGTATCTCTTAAAAAATTAAATCTGAGCATGGAGCATTTCTCCCTCTTATCAGGAGACATATTCAACAACACTGACTTTGTGGTTGGAAGTATAAAGGGTCATAAAGCCCTGCATTATGTCTTGAATTACTTCTGAGCTTAGGGTTTTATCTCACAAACTATTTACTGTATAAATCTGAATGACGAGCTTTGTTCTTATTGGATTTCTTGGTGGTGGGAAGGAATAAGGTTATTTTAGGCTTTTTGTGCTGATTATGCCCTTGTACTGGATGAACAGTATGGGTCATATTTTAAAAAGAAAACCAAAAGGATAAAAGAGATGTAAGGATTTTTTTTTACTTTATTTCTGTTGTGGCTTTTCTGGCTGGCTTGTCTGTCTTGCCACTTTAGAGTCTGCTTGAATCAGTCATGTGGCCAGTCTTTTAGAAAGTGTATTAAGTATGGGTCTTTGCTCCTAAAGACCCATATACAGGGTCCTCTATAATTTGTCAGACACAGCCTCAGAAAGTGTGGGAACAAATTTTAGAAATATGATCCAACCTTGCAAATTTTTTTAGGTTTGTTTTTTTCTTCATGCAGAAAGTTTAATAAGGGGAGAAAAAAAACCTCCAACCTGTAAATGTCGAGTTTTAAATTTTTTTTTTTTTAAAAAGGAGTGAAATATGAAAGGAAGTCTATTTTGATAACAGGCTGGGTAGAAGAAAGAGAATAAATAATGAGAGCTGTGCTTAAAGTGGCAGCCTTAGATTCAGTGTCTTTCTAGGAATGACAGGCAGCACTGACTTGTTATTTAATGACAGATGAGGCTGCTGATGCTTCACTGCAAACTGAAGCAACCTTGGTTTAATCATTAAATCAGTGGTAAATTTCTGCCAATGCAAACAAACTTTAAAACAAGCTTTAGTTTTGGGCTTGGACATGTGCTAATTTGAGCAAATGGCTACATGTTGAAAGAAGAGGCAGGGGGAAGAAGCAAAAAGGTTGGAAAACTAATTATCATCTTCAGGGAATAAGTACAATTGCCTGCAGGTTTTCAGATATTTCACTATTGAACACTGAAGGCAGTGGAAAAAAGCTTCCAATCCCATACCTGTTAGAGAAGACTGATAAAATTTCTTCCTTCTCTTGAGACTGAAGAAATGTAATCAAGCATAGAAATGCTCTTCGTGCAGGCAAATAGCACTGGCATAAAGGGAAGAAGAAAATGGAACAAGAGTACATGAATTTTCCTGGTTGGGTAGTGTGAGTGTGACTTTAGAGATGGCATTGACACACTTATTTCACTTGAGACTAAGAGTTCATGGAAGTTTCTCTGATATTGGGTTAAAAATCAGACTCTCTGCATAACAAGTTTATTTTCCATGTTTGTTTGTGTCTGTCTGGTTATGTAGACAAGGTGCTACTGAGGAACAGTAGTTGTGTAGTGCAGAAAATCCTGCTCTCATCCAGGCTCTGGCACATGTTTCTGAGTGCCACCTGCTGGCTTTGGCCTCCCACACGACCTCACTATGCAGGGATTTGTGTGAAAGTGCGTGTGCAGTGCCATTTCCTGGGTACATCTTTAGAGAATACAATTCTGTCATGGCTGTCAGCTGTCTCAGGGACATTCAGACCAAAAGACAGCAACTGTGTATGCACTCCAAGACTTTCCTAGCATCCATGTTTCGCTGAATAAAACTCTAGGTGTTGCTGCTCATCTTTGCTCTGCTCTTCTCATGATAGAAAGAGACAGTAAGAGAAACAGAAAAGAAAAAAAAAAGATTAAAAATGCTTATTATTCTGAATAGGAAAAGCTCATCTTGAAAACATGCTGCCTGCATTGATATGTGAGAGTGCTCTTATTGAACTATCTGTTCTTCTGTCCAGGCATAACTCAGTAAAACAGGCAGTAAAAGTCATGCCCATTTTAATAAATCTCTAAAAGACTTTACCTCCAGAATCCCATCCACAATTTGTGCATGGCATGTGTGCTCTGTTTAAAAGAGGAGAGAATAGGCACATGGTAGAAATGCATCTTGTAGAAATCTAGGTCTGTGATGACTATTTGGCTACAACTGCAGTCTTAGCTACACGATTGGGGTGTTGATAAAGCAAAATACAGCTTGTTCCTTGAAAGGGTCTACTGTGAACAGACACTGTCTTCCACCGGATGGGAAGTGCCATGATGAAAAGCACTTGTTTATTCTCCTGACTCCCACAGAGAGCAGGCAGGAGTACAGCGACTTGTAACTCGAACGCGTGTAACTCCCAGTGGATTGCTATTTCCAAACCGCCAGAAGACAAGCTGTCTCTCCCAGTGGCATTCTCTGAGGAGGCCTCCGTGTTATCTGTGACATTCATTACACGTGTGCCTGCACAGCACCTGTCAGTCACTCTCAGCCAGAGAGACAACCATCACTTCCTGAGACGTTCAACGAGTTAGCTGAACAAATTTAAAAACACAGAATGTTGGAATTGAGTGAGTTATGGATAACTAAGAAAGCTCTGGTAATGTAGACAAGCACGTACTAAGCCCTAGCCTCTTTGTTCTGTGATTTCATATTTTTGCAGTCCCTATTCAGGTGTCTCTGTTTTGAAAGTATTTGAGAAATACATTCTTTTGTTTTTAAGCACTGAGAATTTTAAATGTGGTATGGTATGGTTTGAGTTTTGTTTGTTTGGTGTGTGGAGGTTTTGATTTTGGTTTTTTTTTTTTTTTTT